>CM031378.1:49726412-50068103 GCA_018208015.1 Medicago ruthenica
TTCAAGATTCTTGTTTTCAAAAGAAACTCCACTTGATTGCTACCAAAATAGCACACTTTAAATCCTTTAATCAAAACCTGAACTTACGTAGCCTCTTTACTGTAGACTACGAGTGACTTTTAATCTGCATAAAAAGTCCTTCTTTCCTTACTAGTGAACATCAAGTACAATATTTCCAAACTCTTCTGCTAAGATATGGTTGATATCAATAAATCTGTTCCGGTAAAACCTTCATACTTATACATTCCTGATTGCGTACCACCATTGCCAAGTCACGTCACATAGCTGAAAATCTGCTACACTACTATCTGAGTAGTTTAAGTATTGCCTGATAAGCATACGTAATACTAATATAACCTGATACATGTGACATGTTGACATAACGGAATACAACATGGATTAAACTCATATGTCACTGCGTAGACGTTTTCTGATCAGCGCTTCAATTTCAAAATATCTTCTTGCAGATACAACCTTTACTGATATTACTTTATGCTTGATCCTGTTGATTAAACATTACTCTTCAAGTCCACCTAAAGTTACCGAGCTAAATTAGTTAATTTACCGTATTAGCGGTGACTTTCCTTGCTCTAAACTCATTGTGCTATAAGTATATTCTTCTCATTCTTATCATAGAATCCTGAACTGCTTCGATTTCCGTTCCTCTTGTATTTCGAGGTTTGAAATATCCTTCGGCTTAACTTTTAAAATTTCCTCCTAAAACTTATAACAAGTTCAAGTCGTCACTGCGCACTGATATTCCGTGGTCCAAAAATTTGGGCGCTTATTGCCTTCCTGTGGTTCATCTGACAAGGGCTTCACAAGCATCCTTGTTCTCTAAGCTTCAGCTTAGAATCGTTCATTAACTCATCCTTAAATCACTTTTCCGCTGCGCACTCTGATTTAACAAATCACTTCGGAGGAGGGGTAATACATGATAATACTGAAAAATATAGTATTTATTTTTAAGTATTTTATTATTTTCTTTGCATTTTAGTATTATTATTATTATTTTTTATTGTGTATTACAGGTATTTTCAGGAACTTATATAAATAAAAAAAGGCCACAAAATAAATGCAAAGTGGATAAAAACACATAATTGAGAACAGTGCCAACCACACAATAGAACAATGTGGCGCTGGCCACACAATAGAACAATGTGGCGCTGGCCACACAACCAAAATATGTGGCGCCAGCCACACAACCTCAACACATGGCGCCAGCCATGCATATGTGATAAGCAGCACGTGTTCTTTCAGTTCCTCTTCTTCCGGTGCAAGTTCCTACGTGTTCTTTCAGTTCCTCTTCTTCCGGTGCAAGTTCCTATCTATGCGTTCCGAGATTAGCTCAACGGAACAGCGAATTTGAAGACAGATATTTTTCTTCTCAAGCTTATAAATAGTCACCAGTAGTCAGTGTACAGGGGGGAGGAAATTTAGATTTTTAAGAGCAAAAATTTAGTTAATATTTTTAGAGCCAAGAGTTTTTAGTTCACGGAGCATTTAAGGAGTGGTTTGCAGCTTTCATTTTCTCAGTTCCGTTCCTGTACCAGTACTAGTTGAACTAGTATTTTGTAAGTTTCAATTCAGTTTTAATTCAGATTCTATGTTTTAAATTTAATTTCAGATTCTGTTTTATTATTACATGTTACTGCAACTTGTTTATTTCAAGTTTACATCGTTTCACTTATTTAATTACTGCTCTATTATTGTTCTGATATTTAATTATTGATTACTTTAATTCTGTTTCCAGAATTCTTATATTCATGCTTTACTTAACCGTTAATAATCTAAATAGTATGTTTATATTTATAACTATGTCAGGCTAATTCTATATAACTGGAATGTAAATTAGGAAGCTGATTTGGGTTCAGTAATTAAATTGTTAATATTAATATTAAACTAGTTTTCGGTCTCAGTTTTTAAATTTAATTAAATAATTTTGCACGACAGTGAAAATTAACAAAGGTATGAATCAACAGCGCGACAGTGTGAGATTTGTACTAGATAGTAAAAACTGGACATTAACTTTAAACACCGCGACAGCTTTTTAAAGTCAATTAAACTATATTAATTTTCAAAAAGTATTTTATAAATAAATGTGAGAACGAGAGTGAAGCATTCATTTATATAATATAGTATCAGTTCAATAGCGCGACGGCGTGAGTTCTATATTTTTAAACTAATATTGTTTGCGAAAACTAGATTCTTTTCTAATTAAATCGTATTGATTTTCAAACAATATTTTCATAAATAAATGAAACAGTGACAGTTAAACATTTATTTATTTCTATATAATATAACTCAATAGCGCGAGAGTGTGAGAGGCGTATTTTTAAATCAATGTCAATTTGTTAGAAAGTAACATTTTTTTTCCTAAAAACAGTGTGATTGCCGGATCCGATGAAGCAACTGAAATAGACATTCCAGTTTAGATTAATCATATTATCAAATTTTACTTTAGTCACATTTTAATTCCCTTTACAATTAATTATTAGCCTTAACCTTACATTGTATTAAAAACATAAGCGAAAGGTTGAAAAAAAATAGTCCCTGTGGGATCGATATCTTTTATAACTACACGATAGGTCTGTGCACTTGCAGAAAATACGCATCAAGTTTTTGGCGCCGTTGCCGGGGACTGTTTAGTAAATTATTCGCTATTTAGTTTTTAATTTGTGACGATTAAGGCGACCCTTTTACTTAGGTTGTATGCCCAATACTCGTACCTCCGAAGAACCAATAGAACAACATATCCCTGAAATAGAGCGTTTTATCCGTTTACAACGCCGAATCCGCGAATTTCAAAGGCAATTTGAAATCCCACCTATGGCCAACAACACTCGTCCTCTAAAGGACTATGCAGTCCCGTCTGAAGAGGAACCTCATTCAAGTATAGCACCCCCTGCCATCGAAGCAAGGAACTTCGAATTGAAACCTGCGCTGTTGCAAATTGTGCAACAAAACCAATTCTCTGGTTCCCCTACGGAGGATCCGAACCTCCACTTGTCAGTGTTTGTGCAGTACGCAGACACGATAAAAGCCAATGGTGTCGAACCCGAAGCAATACGACTCCGTCTTTTCCCATTCTCTTTAAGAGATAGAGCTAGAGCTTGGCTCCAAGCTCTACCTTCGAACTCCATCACTACATGGAACGAATTGAAGAAACAATTCTTGGCCCGATATTTCCCGCCAAGTAAGACAGCTATGTTAAGAGCCCAAATCAACGGATTTAGGCAAAAAGACGGAGAATCACTCTTCGAAGCATGGGAACGATTCAAGGATATGATGAGACTCTGTCCACATCATGGTTTAGAACAATGGCTTATAATCCATACCTTCTATAATGGGCTGCTATATAACACAAGACTTGCCATAGACGCAGCCGCTGGTGGAGCACTGATGGATAAACCCTACCAAGAGGCCTCTCAGCTTATAGAAAACATGGCCCAAAACCATTATCAATGGGGAAGCGAACGCGCTGCCTTAGAAAAATCCCAGACTAAGGGCGGAATGCACGAAGTAAGCAGCATAGACCATGTCAATGCTAAAGTAGATGCCCTTTCTCATAAGATAGAGAACCTAACCTTAAATTCCACGGCTACTGTAGCTGCAATGCAACCAAACTGTGAACTATGTGGAATCCCTGGGCACACACCATCTGACTGTCAATTACTAGCCGGACTCGACCAAGTAAACTATGCCCAAGGGAACCCTTAGTCTAATAACTTTAACCCTGGTTGGAAGAACAATCCTAATCTCTCTTACAAAAGCAATAATGCACTTTACCCTCCTGGTCAATCACCTCCAGGTTTTCAAAAGCCAATGGGTCAACAAGCTGCACCTTATCCACCAAGAAAGTCTAACTTTGAACTCATGATGGATAAATTCTTAAACCAAAACAATCATACAAATGAATTGGTGAAACAATTAGCAACCAAAGTAGATGCCATTGCCACTCATAACAAAATGTTAGAAACCCAAATATCTCAGGTGGCACAACATCAAGCAGCTCTTGCCGCTCCAGCCGGCACTTTCCCAGGACAACCCGAACCAAATCCTAAAGGGCATGCGAATCCCTTACATGCTGTAACTACTAGAAGTGGGAAAGAATTACAAGATCCAGTTGCTCGTATAGTCAAAAACCGAGAAAGCACCGAGAAAACCAGTGAGATGAACGAAAAAAGTGAACCCTCAAAAGACCCTGTAAGAGAATCCGAAAACGCCAAATCAGAGGATAAGGAGGAAACGAAAGAAAAAGATCCACCTCCTGTTTACAAAACACCTATCCCTTTTCCGCAAAGATTAGCAAAGCCGAAAACGGATGGTCAGTTTAAAAAATTTGTGGAAATTCTGAAACAACTTAACATAACAATACCTTTCTCAGAAGCCATAGCTCAAATGCCAACCTATTCTAAGTTTCTCAAAGAAATTCTGTCAAACAAGAGGAAACTAGATGAAGATAGTACAGTAGCACTTACTGAAGAGTGCAGTGCCATATTCCAAAACAAGATGCCACCTAAGCTAAAAGACCCAGGGAGTTTTTCGATTCCTTGCGTAATAGGCAACTTCGTAATAGACAAGGCACTCTGTGATTTAGGAGCCAGCGTTAGTCTTATGCCCCTCTAAATTAGCAAAAAGTTAAACTTAAGTGATCTAAAACCTACTAGGATGTCCCTGCAGCTAGCTGATCGATCAGTCAAATACCCTGTAGGTATCTTAGAAAATGTTCCAGTAAGAATCGGCCAGCTATATATCCCTACAGATTTTGCAGTAATGGACATCACGGAAGACGCCTGTATTCCTATTCTTTTAGGAAGACCTTTTCTAGCCACTGCATGGGCAATAATAGACGTAAAGCGAGGAAAACTCACTCTTGAAGTGGGAGAAGAGAAAATTGAGTTTATTCTTTCTAAATTCATGAAAACACCCGCAGTTGAAGACACATGCTATGCTATAGATATAATAGACGAGTGTGTTAAAGAATTAGAGAAAGAATTACCTCAAGAAATAGACATTCCAAAACCTGCTATAAACGAAGACCAAGCCTCACTCCAGCCTTGCGTAGACGACAGCGTAGGAGAATATCCTCTGCTCACACTTAATCCTATGCCCGCACCTAAACAATCTCCACTAGAGCTCAAACCGCTACCCCAAAAATCTTAGATATGAATACTTAGATGATGATCAAAATCGTCCAGTTATAGTGAACGCTGACCTAAATCCCATAGAGACAGAAAAATTACTAGATGTCTTAAGAAAATATCCTGCAGCCTTAGGGTATAACATCTCCGACTTGAAAGGTATAAGTCCCTCTGTGTGTATGCATCGAATCTTACTAGAAGAAGACGCAAAAACCTCGAGAGAACACCAAAGGAGAATAAATCCTATTTTAAGTGAAGTGGTGAGAAAGGAAGTGTTAAAACTCCTGGATGCAGGCATCATTTACCAAATATCTGATAGTAAGTGGGTCAGCCCTGTTCATGTAGTACCTAAGAAAGGAGGACTTACAGTAGTGAAAAATGAGAAGGGAGAAGCTGTTCCAAAACGAGTCGAATCAGGATGGCGGATGTGCATTGATTATAGAAAATTAAACAAAGCCACTCGCAAAGATCATTTTCCTTTACCTTTTATCGATCAAATGCTCAAGCGTCTAGCTAAGCACTCCTATTTCTGTTACCTAGACGGATACTCCGGATTTTTCCAAATCTCAATTCACCCCGATGACCAAGAAAAGACTACTTTCACCTGTCCTGTTGGTACCTTTGCCTATAGGCGAATGCCATTTGGATTATGTAACGCCCCTGCAACTTTCCAACGATGTATGATGGCTATATTCGCTGATTTTATAAACAACATCATGGAAGTCTTCATGGACGATTTTTCTGTATACGGGGAAAGTTTCGAAAGTTGCCTAGCTAATTTAGAATTGGTTTTACAAAGGTGCGTGAAAGTGAACCTAGTACTTAATTGGGAAAAATGCCATTTCATGGTTCAAGAAGGACTAGTATTAGGGCACATAGTATCCAATAGAGGAATAGAGGTTGACAAAGCTAAAATAGAGGTAATTGAAAACCTTCAACCTCCAAAAACAATTAGAGAAATACGAAGTTTTCTAGGACACGCTGGTTTTTATCGGCGATTCATAAAAGATTTCTCTAAAATAACTAAGCCTCTAACCGGTCTTTTAATGAAGGACGCTGAATTCATCTTTGATGATAAATGTATGGAAGCATTCCAGCTCCTTAAGCAAGCCTTGATTTCCGCACCTATAATGCAACCTCCTGATTGGAATGAACCCTTTGAAATTATGTGTGACGCCAGCGATTACGCTGTAGGAGCCGTTCTGGGTCAAAGAAAAGACAAAAAGCTACATGCTATTTACTATGCGAGTAGAACCTTAGACGCGGCACAACTAAATTATGCCACAACAGAAAAAGAACTCTTAGCTGTAGTTTTTGCAATCGACAAATTCCGCTCCTATTTGGTAGGAGCCAAAATCATTATTTACACCGATCACGCAGCAATCCGATATCTCCTAAGTAAAAAGGATGCAAAACCAAGACTTCTGAGATGGATACTGCTACTACAAGAGTTCGATCTTGAAATTAAAGATAAGAAGGGAATAGAAAATACAGTGGCAGATCATCTTTCTAGACTTGATGATATCAAGGAAGAGGGAATCCCAATTAACGATGATTTTCCCTGTGATAGATTAATTGCCCAATTCGACCTTTCTCCTAACGAAGATGAAGTCAGCTATGAATACACCGAAACCGCGCTAGCACAAACCACAGTTCCGTGGTACGCTGATTTCGCCAATTACTTAGCCGCTGGAGTATTACCACCTGATCTAACCTATCAAAAGAAGAAGAAGTTCTTTCATGACGTTAAACAATATTATTGGGATGAGCCTCTTTTATTTAAAAGAGGCGCTGATGGCATTTTCCGTCGATGCATCCCTGAAGTAGAAATTGAGAATGTTCTTAAGCACTGCCACGCTTCACCTTATGGGGGACATGCAAGCACGTCCAAGACTGCCTATAAAATCCTCCAAGCGGGACTCTACTGGCCCAACATTTTTAAAGATGCTCATGCTTTTATTGCAAAGTGTGACCAATGCCAGCGAACCGGGAATATTTCCAAACGAAATGAAATGCCACTTAATAACATTTTAGAAGTCGAAATCTTCGACGTTTGGGGAGTAGATTTTATGGGACCCTTTCCATCCTCCATGGGTAATAAATTTATACTCGTAGCAGTAGATTATGTGTCAAAATGGATAGAGGCTATAGCCTCTCCTACAAATGATACACGAGTAGTAATTAAATTATTCAAGAAAACCATCTTCCCTAGGTTTGGAGTCCCCAGGTTAGTCATAAGTGATGGCGGGTCTCACTTCATGTCAAAACAATTTGAGAAGTTATTAAATAAATATGGAGTGAAACACCGAATTGCAACACCTTACCACCCACAAACAAGCGGCCAAGTTGAAGTCTCTAATAGAGAAATCAAATCAATCCTAGAAAAAACTGTTTCCATCTCTAGAAAAGATTGGGCCGCCAAGCTTGATGACGCTCTCTGGGCTTATAGAATAGCCTACAAGACGCCCATAGGAACTACCCCATTCAAACTCGTATACGGAAAGTCATGCCACTTGCCGGTAGAATTAGAACATAAAGCTTATTGGGCAGTTAGAGCCCTTAATATGGATTATCAAGCTTCTGGTAATAAAAGAATATTGGAACTACATGAATTAGAAGAACTAAGGTTAGACGCCTACGAAAATGCTAAGATATACAAAGAACGAACTAAAAAATGGCATGATAGGCACATACTTAGGAGAGAATTCAGAGTGGGAGAACTCGTACTGCTTTTTAACTCTAGGTTAAGGTTATTTCCTGGAAAACTCCGATCGCGATGGTCGGGACCTTTTGAAGTCACTAGAGTTTTCCAAAGCGGCGCTGTAGAAATAAAAAGTAAATCACATCAAACATTTATTGTTAATGGGCAGCGTCTAAAACTTTACTATTTCCCAAACAATGATAATTATTATTCTAGTCTTAAACTAGATGATCTCCCTCCTACGAACTAGAATATTTATTATGTCGAGCTTCCGACGTTAAATGAAGCACTGCATGGGAGGTAACCCATGATTTCCTCATTTTTGTTTTTGTTTTTTGTTTTCTATATATTATTCTTTATATTTGAATTATATGAGAGTGGGAATTATAATTATTATTTTGGTCAGCACTAACCTATGAGATTGCTTCTGAAATAACAGATTTAGATTTAAAATTTCGAACAACAAAGACGAAATGGGCGATAACCAGATTGTTTCCTTCAGAAGTAACACACAAAGAAGGCGTTACGAAACTCTTTCCCAGCAAGAAATTTCATTCCACGTTTCCCCTGATAGCAACACCATGGTAGCCTTGGGAATTTCTGAGAGTGTTAGGTACCTGATTCACCAGCTGGGGTGGGATCACTTCATTTTTTCCGACCTACCCACATATCGTAGCCTAACTCTGGAATTCTTAAGCTCATTCAAGTATGAACCTACTCGAGGAACTTCCATTCATGGGGGCCTAGCTAGCTTTAGGTTGTTTGGAAATACCTACCATCTGACTACCCGAGAAATTGCTGAATTCTTAGGAGTACCCCATGGAAAAGACGCTTTCACTAAAATCCAAGACACATTTCTGGGAACCCTAACGCTGCCCCATCATTTTTGGTGGATTGATAACCACAATTGCAAAAGCCATAGGATTAGAAAACCAACTCAGAAATCTTACCGCACTACCTATGTGCTCAATTGATTTTGATATGGTTAAAAGCATGAAACTAGTTAAGAAATTGAATGATGGAAAATTATATTTAATGATTAATAATAAAGTTTTCCATGATTTTGTTCTTCCTGACCCGCAAAGAACTGATGTTCGTAGCTTCAATAATTTTTTGTATTTTCCACCCGATGATGAAGCCCCCACGCACATTTCTGAAAATGTAGCCGCTGGTGGGGGCGGCACTTTTGTTCCACCTGCACATGCCACAGATTTTTCTAATCTTTTTGCAGGAAGTTCTTCCTCCTCGCGACAAAGTACCATCGATGATGTACTCGATGAGATGCGCGCCCAGCATGCTCTAAATAAAGAACGCGATCGAAGACAACAGGAAATGATGGAACAAATGCATTCATTGCAAGCCCAGCAAACTCAACTTCTCCAAAATCAACAACAGATGTAGGGCTATTTCAACCAATGGGAGACTGAAAATGCACGACGTGATCAGCAGCTCGACCGTGTCATCTATGGCATGAGTGAATTGAGACTGCAGTTTGATAATTTTCAAAGACACCAGCAGCCTCCCGGTGATAATAATTAATTCAGGTTTTGCGTTCCTTTTCCTTCTTTTAAGTCGCAACATTGAGGACAATGTTGGATTTAAGTTTAGGGGAGGACTTTATTGCTTTTATTTAGCTTAATTTTATTTCAGTTTATATTTGCAAATAAATTTTTCAGTTATTTTTAATTTCTCCAAAATCTTGAGCCATAACAAAATTTTTTTGAGAAACAAAACTTTTAATGTTCCAAAGTCACTGACTTAATTAAGACTGAATTTCCTTGTTAGTATATTTTCATACTGGCTATATCATTTTAACACCTTAAATTTCTTAATTACGTAGATCAATTTGGGACATTTGCCAGAAATCCCGAGCTTAAATTTCTTGACACTTTACTAATCCTTGAGTAAACCCATAGGTAGTCGGCACCATCTACGATCACTATCTAAGTAGTATAGTTGATGAATATAAGTGAATGACTTCGAAACAATATGTATATATATAATAAAGGTAGTATAAATCTGAAAAGGGAATACGCATTCTAAGTCAGGTGACCCTCACCCGGTCATTTAACCCAACTGCGAAATACCTCTAAGATATAAAACTATCCTGTGCTAAAAAGGCAATAAATAATATGAAAAAGAATCGGGTCATAATCACTAACAAACTCACTACCATGTGTGTGAAATAGATAACGGGCTTAATGTGATTACCAAGGGTAAAAAAAAAGGGATGACGAAAGAAGAAATGAAAGTTAAGTTCGGGTATGGCAAAATAGTTCGGAACGGTCTATATAAGGGAGAAATTCATGATCATATTTGATTTATGTTTCCATGATATTTTTAGTATGGAAATTGAACTGACTTGTTTTACTTGGTCAAGATTAAATAAGTGACCCAAGGGATGTCTTATGATTTGTTTTCTCTATCACTTAATGATATATCTTTTTGCTTGAGGACAAGCAATGGTTCAAGTTTAGGGGAATTTGATAATACTGAAAAATATAGTATTTATTTTTAAGTATTTTATTATTTTCTTTGCATTTTAGTATTATTATTATTATTTTTTATTGTGTATTACAGGTATTTTCAGGAACTTATATAAATAAAAAAAGGCCACAAAATAAATGCAAAGTGGATAAAAACACATAATTGAGAACAGTGCCAACCACACAATAGAACAATGTGGCGCTGGCCACACAATAGAACAATGTGGCGCTGGCCACACAATAGAACAATGTGGCGCTGGCCACACAACCAAAATATGTGGCGCCAGCCACACAACCTCAACACATGGCGCCAGCCATGCATATGTGATAAGCAGCACGTGTTCTTTCAGTTCCTCTTCTTCCGGTGCAAGTTCCTACGTGTTCTTTCAGTTCCTCTTCTTCCGGTGCAAGTTCCTATCTATGCGTTCCGAGATTAGCTCAACGGAACAGCGAATTTGAAGACAGATATTTTTCTTCTCAAGCTTATAAATAGTCACCAGTAGTCAGTGTACAGGGGGGAGGAAATTTAGATTTTTAAGAGCAAAAATTTAGTTAATATTTTTAGAGCTAAGAGTTTTTAGTTCACGGAGCATTTAAGGAGTGGTTTGCAGCTTTCATTTTCTCAGTTCCGTTCCTGTACCAGTACTAGTTGAACTAGTATTTTGTAAGTTTCAATTCAGTTTTAATTCAGATTCTATGTTTTAAATTTAATTTCAGATTCTGTTTTATTATTACATGTTACTGCAACTTGTTTATTTCAAGTTTACATCGTTTCACTTATTTAATTACTGCTCTATTATTGTTCTGATATTTAATTATTGATTACTTTAATTCTGTTTCCAGAATTCTTATATTCATGCTTTACTTAACCGTTAATAATCTAAATAGTATGTTTATATTTATAACTATGTCAGGCTAATTCTATATAACTGGAATGTAAATTAGGAAGCTGATTTGGGTTCAGTAATTAAATTGTTAATATTAATATTAAACTAGTTTTCGGTCTCAGTTTTTAAATTTAATTAAATAATTTTGCACGACAGTGAAAATTAACAAAGGTATGAATCAACAGCGCGACAGTGTGAGATTTGTACTAGATAGTAAAAACTGGACATTAACTTTAAACACCGCGACAGCTTTTTAAAGTCAATTAAACTATATTAATTTTCAAAAAGTATTTTATAAATAAATGTGAGAACGAGAGTGAAGCATTCATTTATATAATATAGTATCAGTTCAATAGCGCGACGGCGTGAGTTCTATATTTTTAAACTAATATTGTTTGCGAAAACTAGATTCTTTTCTAATTAAATCGTATTGATTTTCAAACAATATTTTCATAAATAAATGAAACAGTGACAGTTAAACATTTATTTATTTCTATATAATATAACTCAATAGCGCGAGAGTGTGAGAGGCGTATTTTTAAATCAATGTCAATTTGTTAGAAAGTAACATTTTTTTTCCTAAAAACAGTGTGATTGCCGGATCCGATGAAGCAACTGAAATAGACATTCCAGTTTAGATTAATCATATTATCAAATTTTACTTTAGTCACATTTTAATTCCCTTTACAATTAATTATTAGCCTTAACCTTACATTGTATTAAAAACATAAGCGAAAGGTTGAAAAAAAATAGTCCCTGTGGGATCGATATCTTTTATAACTACACGATAGGTCTGTGCACTTGCAGAAAATACGCATCAATACACCATTATAAAATTCTATGGCCGACTTTTTCCTTAATGGCCCGTAGCTACCACAACAGAATCATTTCGCGTTGTTTATGCTCTTGTGACTTAATCCACTTGTTTGACTTACTGATTGGTCGTCATTAACATCGTGTTTCCTTTGGACATAAACCATATACTTACCTTCACGATAATACGCCAAAACTTGTAAACGGTTTTCGGCAACTGTTACGAGCCTAACAAAGCTCCTATCAACGGCTCATACTCTGATTCTTACTTATTCTCCATGTCCTGATTCCTGTGACCATCTCATGGTCCATCCAACTTGTATTATCTTTTTAACATTATAGAAACCGACCTCAAGGTACACCTGGAGTAGCTTAAATTCACACTTAAATCACTTGTGGCGACTTCTAAAATGACTTATGGTTTCAGAAGGTTCACGTCTTTCATTCATTGGATCCACTGAGGATCTGAGTCCCATTACTAAACGTTCTATATCTAACCATAATCTTTCCAAGACAGCTACGGTCTCCATGGTTTTACCATACCTCTCAAGTTACCTTCGAATCCCTCCAGTTAATTGATCTTGAGCTTCAAAACCTCATCATTATCTTTTGGTTTCATTCAACAACTCGTTACTGCATTCACAATTCAAATCTTGATCTTAACACTTAAATAATTATGCATATAGTGGAACAATCGAAATCTATACCTTATTACTACCCTCGGAACTTATCCACACGAGGTGATCTCTTCAGCTTCTAGTACAACTGTGGAAAGGAACTCATCAGTTGAAAACTTAAGACTCATTGGCATTAACTACAATCTTAACCTTTCGTCTTTAAGACAATCCTTCGTACAATAAAGTCTCAATATAATTTCTCGGCTAAAATTCCGATTATCCTTCACAACTGGTCTACTTAATCTCGTGTTATCTTGAACTTGCCTTCTTCGTCCAATCGAGGGATTTCAACTTATTATTCAATATCCTGTTCAGAGAACTCATTACTTACTACTCATCCATTTTCGGTCCTAGATCACATATTATCTTTTCTTCTTAAGGAGTGCTCCACTGCCATCCTCATGCCACTTCTCAACAACGGTTCCAATTATGGTTTCATAATTTTCTTACTGTCCATGTCTCTTCCCATGAGACATCTCTCAATGACGCGTCCAACTATGTTAAGGTTCTTCACCTTATCCTTAAATATTTCTGAGATTCCTGAAACTCTACCATAGACAAACTTAGTTACTTTACGGTTCGATGGCCACCATTTGGCGTTGACTACTCCTTCGCCAACTAAGTCAAACACTTCTATAGTCTTAATCTTCGCCCTTCATAAACTTCATTCCTCCTTGGTCACATTCAGCTCTCGGACATTTATCCTAACTGTCATATACTAGACTGAGTTGATCAGGCTCAGCTAGATGTGACCTTTAGAATAATATCCGGAACCCAATGGTCCCACTACTTTTATTGAATCTTTAATGACCCAAGGCACGGTCTGAATCGACCTGCTCTGATACCAATTGTAACACCCATACTAAATTATCTAGAATATTTAGCATGTGTATTAATCTGATACTGGGTACATTAAAATTTTCAATAATAAATACAATATGAACTACTGAATGAGTACAAATAGCTCGTTTAAACAAATATCCAAATATCATTTACAATTACTTTCTCTTATACATAGATAATCTGTCGACCTCCTGAGCTTGACCTTGACGAGCATCTGCACTCCATCCAGCATCCTCCTGAAGATCTTCATCTGTAAACCACCTGGCTACCTGAAAACCTGCACCAGAAGGATAGGGATGAGACATAATGTCTCAGTGAGCTCCTACCCTACCTACTGTTGGCAACCACAGGGAACCTAGGGTCGCCGTGCCTACCTCGGCAATCTTGGGGATACCTATGATCGCCAAGTCTTAACCTTACCCATAGAGGGCTACCTGACTGTTCCTGCTAAACTGTGTAGTCATAAACTGGACTACATCTTACTAACTAGTGATCAAGGGAAAACCTAGGATCACTGTCTGAATCTGATACTGAATAGTCCTGAAATCTAGACTATATCCTGATAACTGGGTGATCGAGGGGAAACCTAGGATCACCGCCTGATAACTGATTACCTGATATCTGATACTTGTCTGATAACTATTCTCTGACTGATAACATAATAAAATATTAACTGATAAATGTCTTTAAGTTAGCTGTTAGCGTTGAACAAACAATATTATCTGGGTTCATTTTACGGAATGCCCCCGGGTGGAGTAACCCCGAAGCACATTCCCCTGATAACCGGTGAAAATTCCTATCATATCAGGCTAACACCGGACTCCTCTTGTCGTCGTGCGGTCATCCTTGCGGAATAACACGTCCCACAGGCGTGAACCTCCTGTGTCCCACTGGCGTGAACAGCAGAAGACACGACTTAACTTACGCGTATACCCCCCCGTGTCCCACTGGCGTGAACGACGGAAGACGCGAATTATTATATTCATTATTAGTCTTAACTTATACATGAACCTTTCGAGTCCCACTGGCGTGAACAACGAAAGTCACGGCTTAATATTATTCTTAACTGATGCGTATACCTCCCGTGTCCCACTGACGTGAACGACGGAAGACGCAATAAATAATCTTTAATCTTATTCTTATCTTTGCGTGGACCATTCGTGTTCCACTGGCGTGAACAACGAAGGCCACGACTTAATATCTGATTACTTCTTGTTCTTATTTTTCTTGTATATATATATATGACTTATTAACTTATACTTGTCTAATGTATCCTTATTCTCGTTAATGCTTATTCTTGTGCGTAACTAATGCACTCTTAATTACTTAACCTATAAAAGGTTTTAAGCTTGGATTCTGAATTAATCTTGGCTCACATGTACTTAGGTGAATGTAGGGATTTCACTTACAAGAGATAATCCCCATTACTAATCCCTTTATATGTCTATAAAACTTAGGGCTTAAGTATTCATCTCTTAATGCCATGCCTATTCTTCATCCTACCTTAAATCCAATTCAAAACTCACGAACAAGAAGCTGGGAAAGCAGAAAATCGTAGCACGATTCTACAGGATCGGAGCACGATTTTATGCGAAAGTTTTCATGAAATCAGGGCATAAAATCGTAGCCCGATGCCCAGAAATCGGAGCACGATTTTGGCTTCAGCAGCACTCAAAATTTGGCTTCCTAAACTAATCCAAACATCCCCAATCATCAAAACAGCTTATGGGAATGAATTTTACAAGGCATAAGGGTAGATATTAGCATGATTAATCAAAGGATTAGTGCACAAAGGATTAGGGCACAAATTCTAAACCTTGAATTAACTTTTAAAAATGTATTAAACTACTCAAAAGGGTTATATTACCCCATGGAGCTCACCTTGATTTTTGCTAGCTTTCTTCCTTGCCAAGTTCTGATTTCCAAAGCCCTTGTTCATTACCACCACTTCTCTTGATTGTTCCATGTTTCCTTTCTTTAACCTTCTCTTGTTCTAGCTTTTGAATCAAGCTTGCTTGCAATACCTTCTTACAAGAGTTTGGATTGAGAGTTGATGAATGGTTGAAGAGGGAGAGGAGGGCGTGAGAGGAGAGGGAAGAGGGAGGGAGTGAGGCTGATTTTTGAGAGAGTGTGAAGGAAGAAAGAAAACACAAAATGGAGAAATATCTTGCCAATCCTTTTCTTATAATTCCTTCCTTTTTAAAATATTTACACATTTGCCATTCCACTTATTTACTAAAATGCCATGCTTGCTTCATAAGTTTCTAACACTAATAATCGATACTTATAAGCGGGATATCATGCTTACCATATAAATAAGCCCATTAATTGACAATTTACCAAATTGTCCTTTGCTCAACATTTCTGACACATCGTCTCAATATTAACAATTATTCGAGTCTTAGGTGGGATGTTACAAAATGCCTCTACAGTTCCCCACAAAAATCAAATAAACACCATGGTAACTAAATGACCTAGAAAAATTCCCACCTAGTTTGTATGAAATGGAAGTGAAAGTTTGTCGATTTGTTTAGTTTTAGGGTTAGAACTTGTTTTCCTCATAATACCTCGTTGCACAGGAGCAATAAAAAGCTGGACTCCACACACACACTCACTTGAAGCTTGTTGTTGGGTTGAAAAATCTAAACTAGGCACTAGGGTAGAAATAATGAGCACTTCAAGAATAAAGCCTTTAAAAAGAACAAAAATCTGCAAAAATTGTTTTTACTTTGACTTGTGTTGCTGAAATACCTTGTCTTTTGCTTGAGGACAGGCAAAGATTCAAGCTTGGGGGAGTTTGATAAGTCATAATTTATAGTTCTTTTAGGGTTTCTTTTCATGCAAGTTTAGTTGTTTTTCCTTATTTTCTTGAGCTATTTTACTTCAGTACCTTTGTTTTTATTTTTTAGGCAAAAATAATGATGAGAAAGCACTTTGGAGCAAAATCATATAAATTCGGGCAAGAAAAGTCAACTTTCAAGGCAAAAGTGAGATGGCACGGTCGTGCCATCAATTACACTGATCGTGCGCTAATCCTGAGCAGACCGTGCCATTCCAGGCAGAAGGATCACGCACGGCCGTGCGTTTAGACAGCACGGCCGTGCGCCTGTTGTGTTCTTCAGTTTTTTGCCTTTTGGAACTTGGCACGACCATGCACCCATAAGGCACAGTCGTGCGCATTATGCAGTCAGAAATAATGATTGAAACTCTTGGTTTTTGCCAATTATTGTTGTGTAATTCGTGGTTAATGCTCTGTCTAAGGCGTTAGGCTATAAATAGGGCTCTAATCAGACTTGTTTCTCATCTTGGAATGAGTGTAAAGTTACTATATTGAGATTCTAACTCTAGCTTTTTCTAAGCTCAACCATTTATAAAATTTATGCACTTTTACAATTATTTGCAATTTACTTTATTGTTCTTTACATTTCTGCACTTTACTTTTTTGCAAATTTAAAATTCTTGTCATTTATATTCTTGTTTTTACAATTCATGCCATTTATATTTTGTCAAATGTCTACAATGAACTCTTGTGAGTAGACTAGTCTAGTCTTGGGATTGTTGGAAAAGTCTAATGACTAGATCCTAATCAAACCAAGCCTAGACTCTATTTTATACAAAAACCATTTTCCTATCTAATCTCATCGTTTTCTAAACTCAATAGCAAGTGTTGAACGAAGTATCGAGCGGAGAAGTTCAATAACTACTATTTTATCATTTCATATATAAAGTGATGTATCGAACGGAGAAGCTTGATATTGGAACAAATGAGATTAGACAAGGTGTCACAAAGCTTGATGGCAAAAAGACCAAATGAATAGCTTTGTAAAACCTTGAGGCCATAAGACTCGCACTTAATGGGTCTCATATAGCAATCAACCATGAGAATAGGCGTGGTTGTTATTGAGATACATTCATGTAGCTCGAAAGAGACCATGAATTACCATAGAGAGTCTTGCCTTTGGAAAATGGATCCAATATAGAATAGAGACAAAGCTTGACCGATTAATTTATGTCATTAGATATACCAATAAATCCCAAGACGCTTTTTATTTTGTTGAATAAAAACCAAATATTTTCCAAACTTAAAATTTTGACTTGTTCAGCTAACATACTCTGAAAATATAATATCAGTAATTACTAAACTCTCTGTGGATCGATATTTTTATTACGCGATATTAACCGCGCACTTACGGTAGTGTATCAGCCACCTCAATTTGCGTGGCGATTTTGGTCGGAATCTTCTCTTGATTCTCCTCAATGTGTTTGAGCCTGTTGTTTTGTTGTTGGAGCAGATCTACCAGGTTTGCCAAGAGTTCGTTCTTCTCAAGAGAATGAGGACGAAAATGTCTTCTTCGTGCACGGAAGAGGTGGAGGAAGGAGCGTCACTTCTGCTGCCGCTGGTGGAGGAACACCAATCATCGCGTCCAAGACAGCCTCATTCGCGATCTCTCCTTGATCCGCCGGCACGAGAACTGGAATCGATCGATCTTGGAGAACTTGGATCGCAAAGCGCGATTCTCGTACGGTGGAGGAATGGCTCATGGTGACTCGTCTACGAGTTCTGACCATTTCTTCAGTGGATGGAGTGATAACATTCAACCATTGCGGTGGAGGAACGTGTAACTGAAAACGGTTACGGTGGAGGATTGCGTAACAGAAAATGGTTACAGTTGAGGATCATTAGACCGAGGCGATTAGCGAATGAACCCCTCCTTCTAGCGCCAAATGATATGTCTGGTAAGAGACCGAAGAATGCAACAGTGGCGGAAAGTGCTCTAGTACGGTGGCAATGCGTCTTCGCGGTGGAACGAAAGGTGTTTGCAGGCACGTTAGCAGTCTGACGATCAAGTCAGTAATGGAACTGAGAAAGAGTGCGTGAAAAGTGTGTGTAAAGTGAATCGTACCTTGAGGGTGAAGCTACCTCACCCTTATATAAGCGCTCTGCGAGAATAACTGCCTCCGAGATATGCAGATGACGTGCCTTGGAGTGGTGGACGTTTGGTCCACGTGTAGCTGTTTGGTTAGCCTTCTGTCCGGTCTAGAACACATACCTAATCACCATAACCAAACATGAACTTTAGCACTATAACAACATGATTTCATCAATTTTCACATACCCAAATTAAGCACAACAATTAGTGAAGGGATTTAAGAGGGGGTTTTCAAAATTTTAATCCTCTTAGCGGAACAAATCCCATTGAAATGGATCTTGATTAAATCATTAATCACAAATCATACAAAACACATAATTAAACACTTTAAGGATTATGTGTTTACCTCTTGAAAAGTAGAACCTTTGTAGCAGAATTATTTCTGATCATGAGCAAAGCAACGTAGCGATGCCTCTATTCAGTCCACACGAACAGAACTTCTTCGATGACCGGTGCTAGCCAATTCCAACGGAGATTCAGAGAGAATAGGGTTTAGAGAGCGACGGCTAGGTTTCACAACTTTTGTGAATTAGGTTAGGTGTTTCAACAAAAGTCTGTAATGCTTTACCACAAGGGTTCTTTTTATATAACCACTTGTGTGGTCAACAAGTCAAGCACTTAAATACATCGTACCTTACGGTGCACCATATTTCACTTAAACACATCGTACCTTATGGTGGACCGCGTTTTTCTATTTTTCATAAATTAAATAATAAGTCATACTTAATTATTTAATTACTAATAAGTCCTACTTATTATTTTATAAATAAGTCTTGCTTATTTATTTCTCTCATCTATCTGTCCTTTTTGTGTGACCCCTATAGGTTCCCGTAACGTTGGCAATAATATTAAAACACATATTTCATATTATAAACAGTGAGTGGTATCTAGCAACACATCACAGCTACCCAAGTGACGAGAATGTCATGTGATCTGACGAAACCTTTATGTGATAATGATCATGTGTATAATTACCCTTTTGCCCTCATGTTTATATTAAACACAAGGCATAGACCGTGTCATCCTTGTCTAGTTCAATATTGGGCCCATAGACATTTCTCCTGTTTTGTAGGAGGGGCAAATTCCATCTAGGTCACTCATGTCCCTTAGCATGATTCATGGAGTACCTATCAACCAACTTTATAATCATCCTATTACATACAACGTTTGAATAGTGATAAAGCACTCGACTCCTACATCTAAGGTACATAGTGGTTTCAAGTCAAAGGGTGGAATACACCACTATCACTATGAGAATATCTTATGACACTTTTCATAACTTTTACTCTGTAGTATTCTCATGGCGGGTCAATCCAGTATAAATATTACTCTTAATATTTATACCTATGTGAAGACTTGATAACTCTTTATCTGTGATCCGTGAGATGTGATCATCAGTCTACCCACATAATAGTCTCTATGCTTTAATGTTATCCCATTTCACAATAAAGCTTGACTACGGATACTTTAAGAATAATGCCCTTTCGTTTAATGGGTCTCACGATTAAGTCACACTTAATGCTCCATTAAATGGACTGATTACTCTAGGGAATTTATTATTTTGAAACTAAACAAAAGAATAAATAAATGCCTTATATATATATATATATATATATATATATATATATATATATATATATATATATATCAAAGTCATGATACAAAGCCAAATCCAATCAAAATAGATTGGCTATTAGGGCTTACTCCAACAATCTCCTACTAGCACTAAAAGCGAATCAAATATTATCTCAATATCTATTGGTCAAGTGTTAGCATCAAGCACACTATGGGCAAGATACTCTAGTAGCAGATAAGGAACTTTTCCTATGTTGGTAGGTTATACTTCTTTCATTTTCCACTTTGGATCTTCTATCAAAATGAAATTGAAGTGTCAACATATACATTTGAATCATTGGAGAGATCTAGTTTTCATTGCTCGCAAGATTAAACCAATTTCTCCTCAGACGGGATCAATGGAATCCACAACGCAAGAAACACATGTTTTCGCTCATTTATGAGAAAAACAATTCAAATCATATATTTGATATCTGTAATAGAAACAACAACTATCTAAAGCTTGTACTTTTACAAATTTTATAGTTGACATCTAAGCATAACATTTATTCCAGATTGCGATCTCGATATACTGTACACAGCTATGAAAATTGTCATCATTGTAACCCCTTTACGATGTTCCTTTTCATCTGTGTTCAAGAAACAATTCTAAGTCCTTTAAGACAGCCAAGGGTATTCTTGAAAGTATTATAGTGTCGAACACTATAATCCATTTTGGTACATATTATAAATACTTTTCTAACCATGTCTCACATGTGTAGATAAATTGTTTTGGTGACTAGTATATCATCCACATACTCCATCAGATGAATATAAATGCTCCCACTAATCTCCTTGTGTGCACAAGATTTAAATTTGTTCTTTTATTAATCTAAGTTTTCATAAAACTCTATTAATAAAATAAACAATTCAACTTCGAGAAGCTTGTTATAATTCATAAATGAATTTTGTAATACATGTACCTTTCTAGTATCCTTTGGATTAACAAAATCCTACATATGGCAAATACATATATAAGGTTATTCCAAGTAAGGAATACAACCTCGTTATCCATCTTTCAGAACACGTATTATACAACAATGACAAACGGGATCGCTAGATATAAGCATTGCGATGATGTAATGGTTTCGTCATGATTTGCATCATGAGTTGCATGAAACCTTCTACTGTCAATCACATCTTAAAGGTATTCATAATACCATCCATGTCAGTTTTATATAAGAAAACCCACATTCATCTTATGAGTCGTACTCCTTAGATGATATAACCAATATCCATATATGGTTTGTGTACATGAACTCTATATAAGATCCCATGGCATCTAGCCACTTCTCAGAATGCAAGCCATTTACGGCCTTCTAGTAAGTCATGTGCTCATCTTCCATTAGCATCATATCACTTGTTGAGCCACGACAAAATCATGTTTCTCATCCTAGTGATATGACATGTCAGACTCATCTAGATCTTGTGCTACTCGAACTGGTGATCTAACAACAACCCTTTGTTGAATTAGAGAAACATTTATTTTGTGGTACTTGACTTAATTCAAATTCTATATCACTCCCACTGGCTCCTGCAGAGAAATACTCCAGTTCTAGCGACAGACAACTTTTGTCATGTGATTTAGAATTAGTATCCTTTAGCTTCCTAAGGATACCTCCACAAGTATACATTCATCTAGTTTGGAATTTTGTTTATCTAATAAACATCATAACCCCAAATTATCACAAAGTCAAACTAGGTACTCTTCCTCCATATCTAATATGGTGTCTCTATGATTACCTCGATTGGAACTTATTGTGGGTGAAAAATAATTGTAATTTAATCAATTTCAAGAGTCATGGAGTTATAATCAAACTATTTCAGATCGAGTCATGTCAAACATGAAGCGATATAAATTATCAATATACTCCTTAATTATGTATTAACCATCACGACATACTCGTATGGTCTTTATACTTTTCAAAATTATTCCTTTACTCCATCGTTGAACTCTTTGAACCAATTCAAAGATTTCTAACTTGTGTCAAACACACATTTACATTTACTAATCTAACCAGTAATGTAAATGAAGTAAGAGAAATAAATATCTCTAGCAAATGTGTTTGGTGATCCATATACATCATATGTATATTGATTCGAATAAATCAGATGTTCTCTAACACTGAAATATTTTAAAGGCGGAACTCATATCCTTCAAATGATAAGATGGAATCTGAAATTGTGAAACACACTTCTTTGCAACAATAATGCCGATGATATACAAAAGGTTCAAATCTCATTTGATCATTTTTCTCATATGTTATAGACCAGCTTATCAAGGTCATGGATCTCAAGTCCATTACTTGATTAACACACTTGTATAGAAAACATTATTTGGATAATAGGACAACATTTGTCTTTTATTTAACTACACAATCTTTATCTTGTCAATACAAGATTTAGGATTTAATGCTTCTATTTTAAATGGAATTTAATAACAATTATTTGGTTCCATATCAAGTTAAATTTAAGTCCAAGCATTAGCTCCTATGTCAATGAAACAATTTGTTCCATTCTAGACGTAGGTGGACTTCACTTATAGTTAATGTCATGCTTCTTTAAAACTCTCTATATTTCAACAAATATGAGATCAATCATCAAGTATCATATATTTATGATGCAAAAGTAGAAATTTAACTTTCTATAACTATATGGGCAAAGAAGAAGTCTTACATCTTTCTTATATTTTGACTCTTTTCAAAACATTAACAATTTTTCTTGTACTTGAGAACAATTATCAATTCTTGTACCAATTCAGAAACTCCTTTCTGAAGATTTTGTTCTTTATAAGAACATTTAACAGTATAATAAAATGCATATGTCAAAGAAATTCTAAATACAGAAAATAAATAAAATAAATGTATCATGATTTAAAACATATTTAATTAGGTCTTTAATTAATATGCTCCCACTATTTTACTCGAAACAAATGACCTTCAACATTTGATTCGGAAAATCTCATTGGAAGATTTTCTAGTGGGTTGAAATTCATATTTCACTTCGTTTTGAGTCAGCGAGGGCTAATCCCCCAAAACTTAGCTATTTAGGTAGGAACTCCTTCCAATTGTATCTCATACAACTTTCAAACCATTTGGTTGAGTAACTCCTTACTTTAATCTATCATATAGATGCTCCCAAACATTGCTTCTAAATATATTTTAATCTTATTAAAATAATTTAGTTAAGTTAGACCCAAATAATAACAGTCGGGTAAATGGAATTACCTCACCGCAACTTACTAGTATAGAAAGTGCACTTCGCTGAGGCAAACCTACACTATTCGAGACTAGTCTTGAAGGGTGCTATCCTTTAGAAATCATTTAACTTAATATTCTATTTGAAGGATTTTTATTAAGTTTGATCTCATCGACATGTGTATCTCATATACGCGTCTCTAGATATGCATGACATTCATGCTTATATATAGCAAGTATATAAAACATTTAAAACATACATGCTAACATATATCTAAAACATATTAAGCATACATTTCATACATGCGCTAACTAAACATACATTTCATGCATCACATACATAAATAAATTAGGTAGTATGGTTATGACCTCCTAACGTGTAAGAATTAAATAAACTACTTTATAACAATTCTTTGACCCACGAGCAAGCTTCAAAAGTTTCTCCATCGGAATCATCTTTTGGTGTCGTCTTCTCTTCAACTTGAGCAATTACATTATTTAATACTTAAATAAAATGAATAAAATAAATCACGACTCGCAGGTCGTATTTAAATAAAATAAATTATGACATGCAGGTCATATTTAATTAAATGAATAAACGCCAAAATAAACTAAGGTCATAATCATATACCTTAAACTTAATGATAAATAATAATAACTATTTATTATTATCATTAAGCAATTTTAGAGTCAATCAGGTCATAAATAAAAATAAAATATGCAAATATTATGACCAAATCTAAAAGATCATATCTGATATTGAAACTCTTTCAATATCATGATTCTTTTAAATTAGAAACAAATTATGTTAAAATTGTGCAAATCTTTTAAATAAATTCAAAAATCATATATGACATTGAACTATTTCAAATCATGATATTTTAAATTTACTATCAAATAAGGATCGTTTACTACCATTTCAAACAACTTTTGAAAAACAATCCAAAAAGGTAGAATTTTCATTTATTTAATTATAGTAATATTGACACTCAATAATTATTATAATTAAATATGCTTTATTTAGGCAATCAATCTGTTTCCAAAACAAATTATGGTGCTAAAATTATACAAATATTTTACTACTGAATTCGAAAGATCATATCTGATAATGAAACTTTTCAAAATCACGATCCTTTTAAATTGGAAATTAATTAAACTAAAGATATGAAAATCTTTAATTACCAAATTCAAAAGATCATACCTGAAATTGAAACCCTTTCAAAATCAGATCTTTTAAATCTACCTACCTTTCTCCAATTGAATAAATTAATTAAACATTATGATTGATCACACTACACAGATCACACTACATCAACTGTTTCAAGGATTGTTTGTTTAGCATGAACAATCGGATCTTTGATGCTTCACCAGATTCGGATATTGAAGCTCAATCTCACGAATTGTTCAAATTCACAACAATCTTTTGAAAACAATTGATCAAATTATACAACCATAATAATACAACTCTTGTATAGTTAGGTAACCTAATACGATGATCAAACATCAATAGTTTTAACAATTGTTTGTTCAGTATGGACAACCGGATCTTTGATGCTTCACCAGAATCGGATATCGAATCTCAATCTCACGAATTGTCTACAAATTCACAATCAATTATATAAAACCTATTGAACGAATGATACAATCAATATATCACATACATTGATGTCGTATCAGAATCATACATCATATATAATATTGATCAATCAATTCTAATTAATCCCTTTTCAAATTTTATACGACTAGTTTCGTTACTTGTGGCTCTTAATGGCAAGTTATTAGGAGATATTCTATTTTACAATAAAATCATAATAAAATCAAATTTCCTAAAGGTATGCCACAACACATGTAACATTTGAGCAAAACGCATAGTACATCACATGTAGCAAAACGTACAGCGCATCCTTATATGTTCTCAATTTTATTCACATATGACTAACAAGAAAATAGGTGGCATATTTCGATTTCGGTTTCGGTTTCCGATCAAAACTCACAACAATGAATTGACGTAAATTAAAATAGGTTTTTGCCAATTCAAAGGTAGATAAACATATACATGGCGCATATAATTGAACGATGAACTAACATGTATACATCGTAAATATGATTAAACAATTTAATCGAAAGATGCATATAAACAAATACACATCAGGATCAAATTCGAATTAAAGATTTAATCAAAACCGGAAGCTCTGATACCACTGAAGGGATTTAAGAGGGGTTTTTCAAAATTTTAATTCTCTTAGCGGAACAAATCCCATTGAAACGGATCTTGATTAAATCATTATTCACAAATCATACAGAACACATACTTAAACACTTTAAGGATTATGTGTTTACCTCTTGAAGAGCAGAACCTTTGTAGCAGAATTGTTTCTGATAACGAGCAAAGCAACGTAGCGATGCCTCTATTCAGTCCACACGAACAGAACTTCTCCGATGACCGGTGCTAGTCAATTCCAACGGAGAGTCAAAGAGAATAGGGTTTAGAGAGCGGCGGCTAAGTTTCACAACTTTTGTGAATTAGGTTAAGTGTTTCAACAAAAGTCTGTAATGCTTTACCACAAGGGTTCTATTTATAGAACCACTTGTGTGGTCAACAAGCCAAGCACTTAAATACACCGTACCTTACGGTGCACCATATTTCACTTAAACACATCGTACCTTACGGTGGACCACGTTTTTCTATTTTTCATAAATTAAATAATAAGTCATATTTAATTATTTAATTACTAATAAGTCCTACTTATTATTTTATAAATAAGTCTTGCTTATTTATTTCTCTCATCTATCTGTCCTTTGTGTGTGACCCCTATAGGTTCCCGTGAAGTTGGCAATAATATTAAAACACATATTTAATATTATAAACAGTGAGTGGTATCTAGTGTTGAGTCTTTTGGTGTTGGCTGCATATTTTGGCAAATCCAATGTTTTGAATAGTAGCATCTCCACCAGAGTAGGAAGTGTTTACTCCGAACTGGGTTAACAAACCTTGTGTGTTCTTTAGCTTTCCTGCACTTTTATTTTCTGCTGGTTATTTGCTTTTATATTGTGCTTAGTCTTGTTCAGAACCTGTTGGTTCAGAACCTGTTAGTCTCTTATTGCCTGGCCAGAATTTCAATTGGCATCAGAGCAGGCACCCTGCCTGTGTTTTGGGTGAGATCCAGAGTAGTTAATATCTGGAAAGCATGGATAGAGAAGGAGGCTATGTCAACAGATCACCCCTACTTGATGGCACAAATTATGAGTACTGGAAATCCAGGATGTGTGCATTCCTGAAATCCATTGACAGCAGGACTTGGAAAGCTGTGATTAAAGGCTGGGATCATCCTGTGTTTACAGACAAAGATGGTAATAAGACTGAGGTTTTGAAGCCTGAAGAGGAATGGACCAAAGCTGAAGATGATCTGTCACTGGGAAATTCAAAAGCTTTGAATGCAATTTTTAATGGTGTGGATCAGAATATGTTCAGACTCATCAAGCAATGTACAGTTGCAAAGGAGGCCTGGGAAATTTTAAAAACAACTCATGAAGGAACTTCTAAGGTGAAGATGTCCAGATTGCAGTTGCTGACCACCAAGTTTGAGAACCTGAAGATGAAGGAGGATGAATGCATACAAGATTTCTACATGAATGTGCTGGACATGGCAAATTCTTTTGATTCTCTTGGTGAAAAGATGTCTGATGAGAAGATAGTAAGAAAAATCCTCAGGTCCCTGCCCAGAAGATTTGATATGAAGGTTACAGCCATAGAAGTAGCTCATGACATCACCACCATGAAGGTTGAGGAGCTGATTGGGTCTTTGCTTAATTTTGAGACTGCATTCTGCAAACAGCTTGATAAGAAAGGAAAAGGTGTAGCTTTTACTGTGAATTTTGAAGCTGATGATCAACAAGAGTCTGATGAGGATGACTTATCAGAAGCTCTAGTGTTGCTGGGAAAACAATTCAACAAGATTCTGAAGAATGTTGACAGGAAAGCCAACTGTGAAATACTTTCATGTGTTTGGGAGCAGATGCTACATTTTGGCTGAAAGAGAAAATAAAAGAAAACTGGATCTTAAGTCTGATGAGGGCATATTTTTGGGATATTCAGTAAACAGCAGAGCCTATAGGGTGTTTAACTCAAGAACTAAAGTTGTGATGGAGAGCATAAATGTGGTTATTGATGATTTGTCTGCTGAGAATGAAAAGAATGAATCTGAAGTTATTCCAGAGTCTGAAGCCTCAGAAGAACAAACTTCAGAAGCAGAAAAGCATCCAGAGTCTGAAGAAGCAGAAGTGCATCCAGATCATGATCCTACCAATAAAGGGCCATCAATTAGAGTTCAGAAGGATCATCCTAAGGAGCTTATCATTGGAAGTTTGGATCAAGGGGTCAGAACCAGGAGATCAGACTCAGCTGCTACTGATTCTTGTTTTGTGTCTAAGTTTGAACCCAAAAATGTGAAAGAAGCCCTAACTGATGAATTTTGGATTGAAGCTATGCAAGATGAGTTGAATCAATTCAAAAGGAGTGAAGTGTGGGATCTGGTTCCAAGATCTGAAGGGTTGAATGTGATTGGTACTAAATGGATATACAAGAACAAAACAGATGAAAATGGTGTTATGGTCAGAAACAAGGCAAGGTTGGTTGCTCAGGGTTATACTCAAGTTGAGGGATTAGATTTTGATGAAACCTTTGCACCTGTGGCCAGACTAGAGTCCATAAGATTACTCTTGGGTGTATCCTGCATTCTCAAGTTCAAACTATTCCAGATGGATGTGAAGAGTGCATTTCTGAATGGATATCTGCAAGAAGAAGTATATGTTGAACAGCCTAAGGGTTTTGTAGATCATCAGTTTCCAGATCATGTGTGCAAGTTGAAGAAAGCCTTATATGGACTCAAGCAAGCACCAAGAGCATGGTATGAAAGATTGACTCAGTTTCTTGTGGCTCAAGGGTACAGAAAAGGTGGTTCTGATAAGACATTATTTGTGAAGAATGAACATGGAAGTCTGATGATTGCTCAGATATATGTTGATGACATAGTATTTGGTGGGATGTCTCAGAAGATGGTTCAATTATTTGTTCAGCAGATGCAGTCAGAATTTGAAATGAGCTTAGTTGGTGAACTGACATATTTTCTTGGATTACAAGTCAAACAAATGGAAGACACAATCTTCATTTCTCAGAGTAAATATGCTAAGAACATTGTGAAGAAGTTTGGAATAAAATCTGCTGCTCATAAGAGAACACCAGCTGCTACTCATCTGAAACTAACCAAAGATGAACATGGAGTATCAGTTGATCAAAGTCAATACAGAAGTATGATTGGGAGCCTATTGTACTTGACTGCAAGCAGACCTGATATCACATTTGTTGTTGGAGTTTATGCAAGATATCAAGCTGATCCTAAAATGAGTCATCTAACTCAAGTGAAGAGAATTTTGAAGTATGTGAATAGCACAAGTGACTATGGAATCATGTATTCTTATAGTTCAAGTTCTGATTTAATGGGATTTTGTGATGCTGACTGGGCTGGAAGTGCTGATGACAGGAAGAGAACCTCACGAGGTTGTTTCTTTTTGGGAAATAATGTAATTTCTTGGTTCAGCAAGAAACAAAACTGTGTTTCATTGTCAACTGCTGAAGCTGAGTATATTGCTGCTGGGAGTAGTTGCTCACAACTGGTGTGGATGAAGCAAATGCTTGAAGAGTATAACATTGAACAAAGAACTATGACATTGTTTTGTGACAATTTGAGTGCTATCAACATCTCTAAGAACCCAATACAGCACAGCAGAAATAAACACATTGATATCAGACACCATTTTATCAGAAATCTTGTGGAGGACAAGATTATTCAGCTGGAACATGTGGTTACTGAAGAACAAGTTGCTGACATTTTCACAAAGGCCTTAGATGCTAAACAGTTTGAGAATCTGAGAAGCAAGTTAGGTGTGTGTTTACATGAAGACTTATAGCAATTAATGCAAACTGGATGTGAGGAAGATAGAGTACCTGCCAGTTGTGCCTATGCTGAGTTTGTTCCTAAGTCAGAGTCTGAGACTATTTTTTCTAGAAATTTAGTTTTGATTCCCTATTTGAAGTCTGAAGGTTGTCATAATTTTGTGGCTAAAAAGGGGGAGAAAAACCTATGTTTAAGTTCAGACTGGAGTTGTTCAGAATCAGAATGTACTGTGTTTCAGAAGCAACTGATTATTTTGCTCAGAGTTCAGAACCATTGTAACAAGAGCTGTTCTGAATCAGAAGATATGATTAAGGGGGAGTATGTGTCTCAGGGGGAGTACATGATAGTTGTTATCCTGAGTGATGATGTGTTCCTGAAGTTTGTTTTCAGTTTCAGAAGTTACTTGTCTCAAAAGTTACTGAAGTTCAGTAGTAAGGGGGAGTTGTTATGAGAAGCTGAGTTGCAGGGGGAGTGTTGTGAAGCTGGTTAGTTTTTTTGTGTGTTTTGTAAAGCTTCAGGGGGAGTGTTTGTGATGATCAGGAGTTGATCAGTATTTGGTTTGTGTATGCTTCAGGAGTCCAGAAGCTGAAGCTGTTGTTCAACACAGCTCAGAAAGTGTTTTGTCCGCTGCCTATTTTATGTGCTATGTTATATTTTTGTGGAGTTCTTCATTGCTGAGTTAATTTTATGGGAGATTGAAGAACTTGGGTGTGTGAACATTGGTTTTAGCCAAAAATTTGCCAAAGGGGGAGATTGTTGAGTCTTTTGGTGTTGGCTGCATAGTTTGGCAAATCCAATGTGTTGAATAGTAGCATCTCCATGTCTAGAACAATTCTTTAGTTGCAAGTTTTCTCATTTGAAGCTGTTCAGAAGCTGGAAATTCCATCAGAAGCTGAATGCATCATCAGAAGCACTATAGCACTTCAGAAGCTGAATTCAGAGTCTGATGCCAGCGTTGACTTTGGTTGACTTCATCAGAAGCTGATCTTTTTCAAGTTGTTTCTGCGCGAATCTTGGCAAGATTTAAACAGGAATTATCCTCGTATATTGTTTCTAGAATGCTGTTTGTTTTGGAGAAGATCTTATTGAAGATTTGGTTCAGTTTCATGAACTTCGTATTTTTTCTGTTACAATCTTATTAAGATTCTTTCCTGGTTTATTTGTTTCCTTATTGGACCAATCATAATTCAGAAACAAATCAATTTGGAAGATTGGATTGGATTTTATGTTGTTTGTTGAAGGTTATAAAAGGAGGAGTGTTGCTGCTTTCAAGACTTACGAATTTAGAGTTATAATTCAGAGATTGAGTCTGTGTGTTTAACTTAGAGTTTTTATTTGTGCACCACTCGTTGTTTGAGTTGGTTTAGAGTTTTATAGAGTTGTAATTCATTCTAAGCCTTTAGGTACGAATGAAGTTTTGTTATTGAAGTGTTTCTTCAAAACAGAGTAATTTTTGTTAAAGGGTTCAGTAACAGGTTTGTTACTTGAATAGGAAGTTAGTGGTCTCTAATACTCAACGTGTTGGGTAGAATTCAAGACTAGGAGGAAGTTAATTGCTTAGGCTGGGAACTGGGAGTCAGTGTCTTGAGTCATAAGGATTAATTCCTATAGTGGAATTCCTTCCTGGATTGGTATCCCCCAGAGTAGGAAGTGTTTACTCCGAACTGGGTTAACAAACCTTGTGTGTTCTTTAGCTTTCCTGCACTTTTATTTTCTGCTGGTTATTTGCTTTTATATTGTGCTTAGTCTTGTTCAGAACCTGTTGGTTCAGAACCTGTTAGTCTCTTATTGCCTGGCCAGAATTTCATCTAGCAACACATCACTGCTACCCAAGTGACGAGAATGTCATGTGATCTGACGAAACCTTTCTGTGATAATGATCATGTGTATAATTACCCTTTTGCCCTCATGTCTATATTAAACAAAAGGCATAGACCGTGTCATACTTGTCTAGTTCAATATTGGGCCCATAGACATTTCTCTTGTTATGAAGGAGGGGCAAATTCCATCTAGGTCACTCATGTCCCTTAGCATGATTCATGGAGTACCTATCAACAACCTTTATAGTCATCCTATTACAGACAACGTTTGAATGGTGATAAAGAACTTGACTCCTACATCTAAGGTACATAGTGGTTTCAGGTCAAAGGGTGGAATACACCACTATCACTATGAGAATATCTTATGACACTTTTCATAACTTTTACTATGTAGTATTCTCATCGCGGGTCAATCCAGTATAAATATTACTCTTAATATTTATACCTATGTGAAAACTTGATAACTCTTTATCTGTGATCCGTGAGATGTGATCATCAGTCTACCCACATAATAGTCTCTATGCTTTAATGTTATCCCATTTCACAATAAAGCTTAACTACGGATACTTTAAGAATAATGTCCTTTTGTTTAATGGGCTCATGATTAAGTCACACTTAATGCTCCATTAAATGGACTAATTATTCTAGGGAATTTATTATTTTGAAACTAAACAAAAGAATAAATAAATGCCTTATATATATATATATATATATATATTCATAAATATATATCAAAGTCATGATACAAAGCCAAATCCAATCAAAATAGATTGGCTATTAGGGCTTACTCCAACAATTAGAGCACGAAATTCATATATAATCAACACTAATTCATGAAAATAATGAGAATATAAAACACCCACAACTACCCAATTGCTCATAAAACCTAAATGGTGAAAATAACATTCCCTCTTACCTCTTAATCCACTCCAATAAGCTCCTCTAAGTAGGAATCCCTCTTTTCTTCCTTTGCTCTTGAGACTCCTTCACTTTCTCTCCAAGTTCTTCTTCTTTCTCTCCTCTCTCCCTAGCCTCTTCTATTGTTTATGAAAAATGATCTTGACCTAATTCTATCACCACACATACATTCTATTTATATTGTGGGTTTGTGTCACTTACATTAATGTGCTTAGTCTAATTTCATTCTCCAAAATAATCACTACTCTTTTACTCCACTTAAACCCTCTAATTATTCACACACCTCTATTCTCTTAGTTTCACAAAACTCTAGTTTCTAACACTTCACAAAAATATCGTTTACCTGTAAATGACCAAAATACCCTTAATCTCTAAAAATCCACTAACTCACCAATTCTCCAAATAAAATAAACAATTAAGAAATATAATAATATTAAATAAATCTAACACTAAAAATCGGGGTGTTACAACTCTCCCCCACTTAAAGAATTTTCGCCCTAAAAAATTACCTAAAGGAAACAACTCCGGATACGACTCCTTCATCTTACTCTCCAACTCCCAAGTTATGCTATCTTCCATAGGACCTCCCCAAATCACCTTCACCAAAACAATCTCTTTTCCTCGCAACCGCTTAACCTCTCGCTCTTCAATATTCAAAGGCACAGTCTCAACAGTCAAATTATCCCTTACTTTCAAATCATCCACTTGAATCACATGCGACGGGTCATACACATACTTCCGAAGTTGAGACACATGAAACACACTATGAAGATTCGACAACAACGGTGGTAACGCAATCTGATACGCTACTGCTCCAACTCTCTCCAGAATCTGATAAGGACCAATAAAATGCGGTGTCAACTTCTTAGTTTTCAAAGCTCTCTCAACACCACTGACTGGATTCACTATTAAAAACACATGATCTCCTGCTTGAAACTCAATATATTTAATCCTCTATTATTACAACTCTTCTGTCTACTTTGCGAAGCCTTCATCTTCTAATGAATCATCTTAACCTTTTCTGTAGTCTGTCGAACAACCTCCGGTCCAAGCATAGCACTCTCACCTGACTCATACCAACACAACGTCCTACATCTTCTCCCATACAACACTTCAAAAGGTGTCATACCAATGCTAGAATGAAAACTGTTGTTGTAAGTAAATTCAATCAACGGTAAACATTCACTCCAACTCAGTCTTTGTTCCAAAACACGCCCTCAACAAATCTTCCAAAGACTGAACAGTCCTCTCCGACTGACCATCAAATTGAGGATGATAAGCAGAACTCAATCGTAACTTTGTTCCCAAAGCTTCTTGCAAACTCTCCCAAAACTTCGACGTAAACCTCAGATCTCTCTCTGACACAATGCTAGATGGAATACAATGCAACTTGACAATCTGCTCAATGTAGATCTCTGCCAACTTCGCCAAAGACATACCGGTCTTTATAGGAATAAAATGCGCTGACTTCGTCAACCTATCAACAATCACCCAAATCGAATCACTTCCCTTCACAGTACTTGATAATCTACTTACAAAATCCATCGCAATACTATTCCACTTCCATTCCGGCACAAACAATGGTTGCATCACTCCAGACAACTTTTGATGCTCAATCTTAGACTTCTGACAAACCAAACAAGCATACACAAATTCTGCAATATCCTTCTTCATTCCTGGCCACCAAAACAACTTCTTCGGATCCTGATACATCTTCGTCACTCCAGGGTGAATACTCAAACTACTTCGATGACCTTTTTCCAAAATTCTCTTCTTAAGTTCGGGTACATCTGGCACACAATCCAAAGTCTACCTCCTTACCTTTATTAACTGAAATTCCTGGCAGGACTGATTCTGAACTATAACTGAGTATAATACGTAGAACAGAGTATACAGTTCAGAAGCAAAATAACAGACAGAAAGAAAAGAACACAGGTGATTTGTTAACCCAGTTTGGAAACAAACACACCTACGTCTGGAGATTACCAAGCCAGGAAGGAAATCCACTAAATAGTATCAATTCGAAGACCTATGACAACAACCCCTGTTTCATAGCCTTCTCACTTAATCACTACAGTATAGATTTCTACCTAGGAACTCCTAGATATAAGACCCCTCTTACTTCCCTCATTCAATCACTGCCCCAGTGATTATCAGACTCTAAACAAATCAAACAAAGATGGAGACACTCTCCTAAAAACTCAATACAACACTTTTGCTTAAAAGCTTCAAGTGAATTACAACTCAATAAAACTAAACCAACTCTAAATACTTGAGTGGTGTACAAAAACAAAGCACAAAGCTTACAGACTCAAAACCTAAGTAGACTTTCTCTAAAAGCTTTTGGTTAAGTTGATTTTCTTCAATGACAGCGTCCTCTATTTATAGCTTCAGCAACAACATAATTCTTGAACCAAATAATCTTCAAAGATATATTCCCAGAATTCTTTAGAAGCAAATAGAAGCAGTTTATTTTCTAGAAATATATTTTCCAAAGATTTCTTTGAAAATATATTCTCAATAATTGAATCCAATCTTCAGATTATATCTTGCGAAATTAATCTTTCTTCTAGAAACATCAGCTTGGAGAATTCTTCAATCAAATCTTCAAAAGATAATGTGAGAAAATAAAACAGCTCCAAGATACAAGAAAGAACGCAGCTTCTGAACGCAGAAAACCAGTTTCTGAACGTGCTTCTGAAATGCAGCTTTTGAAGGTTCAGGTTCTGATGAACAGTGCTTCTGAAGCGCAACTTCTGAAGGTTCAGCTTATGATGAACAGTGCTTCTGAAGTTCAGCTTCTGAAGACACATTTCAGCTTCTGACGTTCTGCTTCCAGCTTCTGAAGACACATTTCAGCTTCTGAAGACATACTGCTTCTGAGGACGCACATTGCTTGTATATTTGATTTTAGCAAACATGAAGCCAACAACCAAATATCCAACAATCTCCCCCTTTGGCAAATTTTTGGCTAAAATCAAATTGAGATACACAGCAGCAAATTTTGAACAGATCAAAACACAAACGTAGCAAGCAACAGAATCAGCAACGGATAAAATACTATGTTCCACACAAAAAACTCCCCCTGAAACATACATCAGCAGCTTCTGAGGACACACAGCTCCTGAAACAAATCAACACACTACTCAAGACATTCAGGAACAAACAGAGACTCCTACTCCCCCTGAACTACAGAAACAGATACACGAGAACAACTCCCCCTGAGCACAGAGACTCCCCCTGAACTACTGAACTATTTCTGAAACAAATAAACTTTTTATTCTCCCCCTTTTTAGCCAAACAATTTTGACAAAAAAAACCAGGAATCACCAGGAGCAGAAAAAATAAGAAACAACAGATACAGACCAGATGCACTCAAACAGAGGAAAAACATCCACAGAGGATATAACTATCCATCACAGACCAGCATACCACAGAACCACACACAAACACCACATCAAAACCATCATCAAAACTATTATCAGGATCAGAATCACACAAAGAAACATAGTTCATTCAAGAGACAGTCTTCAGACTCAGCATCAGAAGCTGCTTAGTCTATTGGAACAAAATGTGTTAAACAACTCTCTTCTGAATTAAGGGGGAGATTGTTGGAACAAAATTGTATGAACATCCCTCCTTAAGGTTTTGATGATAACAAAGTGTTAAAAAGAAAATTGGTTATTTGCTAATGCTTTATCTAGTGTGCAGAACCACGATTTTAATGATCAGTATTTGATAATGGTTATGGAAGAACAAGCTTAGAGCAAGAAAGGAAAGCTTAGAAGCCTAGTTACAAGTTTGAGAGAAAACTGGGTTTGAAGGGGAGTCTGAAGACTAAGTCTGAAGGGTGCGTCTGAAGCTTGAGTCTGAAGGCAGCATCTGAAGTCTGAGTCTGAAGGTCAACAAAAAGTCAACATCTGAAGAAGTGCGTCTGAAGAAGTGCTTCTGAAGTCTGAGTCTGAAGAAGAGCTTCTGAAGTACTGTTCACGCAGACGCTTCTGAAGTCTGATGTGGCAAGAAAAGCAATTGTTACTGTGCGCATTTAATGCCTGGATATGTCAGAACAACTCCAATGGAACAGTTGTCTCCCTGACTCAAACATTCCCCAGCTTTTAAGGAAAGCAAATTCAAAAATGGCTGATGCACTCTGTTTTCTGCAAAAGTTCAGCACACAATTTCAGCTATACTAGCTCACAACTTGCAACGGCTCTTTTCCAAAAACCTGCAAATCTTCAACAGCTCTAATTTCCTCTATAAAAGGAAGAAGAATTGAAGAAGAAAATTTGCTAAGACTCTTGGATAAAATCTGTCTGAAACTGTGCTCTGTTTTTGCTGTCAAAACTCATAGTTCATAAAACTCTTAGAAATTCTTTCATCTTTTGTATCTTAGAATTTCTTAAGGTTAAGAGTCTTAACGTGTGTTGTATTAAGTGAACACCTCTGATATTTTATCAAGTGTTCAACCCAAACTTACCTTCTTTGTAAATCAGTTTGGTCTAAGTCTTAGTCTGCGTGCTAAGCATTGTAAATCTCATTACTTAGTGTTTTGAGCAAGTTGTAACCTCATTCCTTTGTGGTCTGAGTAGGAAGTCTCAGTACTTTGTGTCTGAGCATTGGAAAGCCTCTTGACTTAGTGTCTTGAGCATTAGAAGCCTCTTCCTTTGTGGTTGAGCAACTGGAAGTCTCTTCCTTTGTGGTTGAGCAATTGTAATCATCTGATTATAGTTAAATCTCTTGTTAGTAACAAGGGGACTAGACTACTTCCAACTTGTGGAAGGAACCAGTATAAAACATTGTGTGTGTCTCTTTCCCTCTCTCTTTTCATTTTTAATCCGCTGCAATTAAACTTGGATAATAGTTCAGAACCTGTTTCTGAACTCAACATTTTTTGAAAAGAAAGAAAGCCAAGTTTTTGAGTCCACACAATTCAACCCCCCCCCCCCCCTTCTTGTGTGTTTTTCTCACCTTCAGTTGGTATTAGAGCTCCAGTTCTGATATTAACACTTAACAGTGTGTCAGTAGGATCCTGAGAAAAACATGTCATCTGATAATGAAGGTTCACCTCCACCCCAACCCAGAAATCAAAGAGGTACTGGAACATCTTCTTCAAATGATTATGGGACTGATGAGAGAAAATCCAGGTTACACAATAAACCTCTAATGTTTACTGGTGATCCTGAGAAGTTCTCATGGTGGAAGAGTAAAATGTACAGCCATATCATTGGTATAGATGATTCACTATGGGATATTATAGAAGATGGAATCACAATTCCAGTTGATGAAGAAGTTGTTGCTGTCAACAGAAGAGGGCTCAGTGATGCTGAGAGGAAGATATATAGAAAGCACCACAATGTTAGAGGTATCATTGTTGATTCATTACCTCACAATGAATATCAGAAGCTGAGTGACAAGTCAACAGCCAAAGCCATATTCACATCCCTTTGCTCTAACTATGAAGGTAATAAAAAGGTTAGAGAAGTTAAGGCTAACATTCTTGTTCAGCAATATGAATTGTTCAGAATGAAAGAGGATGAAAATATTGAGACAATGTTCTCAAGATTTCAGACTCTGGTTTCTGGACTTCAGATTCTGAAGAAGAGTTATACCACAGCTGATCATGTGAACAAACTCTTGAGAAGTCTGCCATCCAAATGGAGACCCAAAGTGACTGCTATTGAGGAAGCTAAGGATCTGAATACTTTAAGTATTGAGGATATTATAAGCTCCCTCAAGGTGCATGAACTGGGACTTGTCGCGGTGATTTTTGGATATCAAGCTATTAATTAGCGTTGACTCGCAATTTTAATTTCACCACCGATCTTTTATTTTTCCGAGGAAAAGGGAGAAAGTTCGAAAAAACCCTGTTTTTTAGAGATCAAAGGTCCGGGGGTTGGTTACGCAAAGGGAAGGTATTAGCACCCTAAACGTCTATAGTACTCTATAGGAACCTCTTGCTTATTTTTATCTTTATGCTAAATTGATTATTTGTTTGTAAATAAAGGCTTAAGTGTAAAAGGACTAAAGTGATGAAAAAGAAAGAAGGAAAAAGTTTTTGTTATTTTTATTGATTTGGAAAGACAAAGTCTTTTGCCTACGTACCCGAGCGGGATCAAAATCACGTAGTTCGGGGTAAAAAGCTGAGTGATTGGTTTTGGTTGATTTTAAAGTTTGAAAAAAAGATTTGAGAAAGATAAGAGGCCGTAAGGCATAGAAGAAATAAAAGAAGTGAGTTTGATTGATTTTAAATTGAAAAAAAAGTTTTGATTGATTTAAAGTTGATTGAGATTTGATTAAGAAAAGAAAAAGAAAAGATTGATTTTTTTGAAGATTTTGGTTATAAAATATTTTTGGATTTTGACTTTTTTGACTTTTTTATGAAAATTTTGATTAAGTCCTAGGGTCCTGAGACTAAGTTATGCTGAGAAAGGTCTGACGCGCCGGATCCCTCAAAATGACGTTGGATCAAGTGAGGGTCCTTTTCCTCGGATACGGTCCAAATTACGATATCGTCCTCGACATAAAGCATAAAAAGAAATAAATGTGGTGTCGGTGCATATTCTCATTTATGTTTATTTACATTGGACCTAGATACATTCTAATAGCAATAAAATAAATGACAAGAATAATAAAAATTGCATTAAAGTAAATATGCTAAAGGAAATAAAGATAATGCATGAAATGCAAAATAATAATTAAATATGGTGCATAAAATAAATAAAGAAAATAAAAATGCAAGACGTAAAATAAATATGATGCTGAAAATAAAATAAAATGAAAATAAAAATGCGAGACATAAAATAAATATGATGCTAAAAGAAAATAAAAAGACAATGAAATAAATATGATGCATAAAATAAAAAGAAAATAAAAATGCAAGACATAAAGTAAATATGGTGCTGGAAATTAAAATGCAAGGCATAAAATAAATATGGTGCTGGAAAATAAATAAAAGAAAATAAAAATGCAAGACATAAAATTAAATATGATGCGTAAAATAAAAAGAAAATAAAATGCAAGACATAAAATAAATATGGTGCATAAAATAAAAAAAATAAAAAAAATGCATGAGTACTAGAAATTAAAAGCAATAAATAAATTGCATAAAAAAAAAATAAAAGAAAATAAAAGAATAAAAGTGCAAGAAAAAGAAATAAAAATAAAAGAATAGAGAAGAAGAAGGGGTGCAGAAGTAATAGGGGGAGTGCAGAAAGTAAAAGAGTAGAGAAAATAAGAAAAAGAAAGGGGCCCAAACAGATTAAATCTGGACCATCTGATCAGATAGAGGGTCCAGATTTAATCATAAGAGGACTTAACTTCAGCCACCAGATTAAAAATCAAAGGACTAAAAGAAAAGGAATACAGGAAAAGCCAAGGAGGGACACACATTTGATTATAACAGGGAATAAATACAGGCCGTTAGATCCAAGATCCAACGGTCCATCCCTGATGGTTCATTGGAACACAAAAAAATGGGTGTACTAGATCCAAGGCATTTTGCATTAGTATAAAAGGAAAAGCTAACAAAAAAAAATCAAACAACACTTTTCTTTCTCTCTCTTTCTTTCTGAAAAAAGCTGAAGCTCTCTCCTCTCTCTTACCACACGTCCAGTTTCCTTTTTCCGGCGCGGTGGTCGCCGGCGGCACCACCGCGCCGGAGAAAAAAAATTCTCCGTTTCAAAAAATTTTTACGTTTTTAGAAATCCATTTTTATTCTTGTTCCGAATCCGAGCTTAGTTTTCTAAGATTCTTGACAGAAAAGTGTAGATCTACGTTTAAAGTTTTGAAGCTAAACTACCTTTTGTTCTTGTGTTTGTGGTATGCTGGTTCGTGTACAGTTTGGCCTGGCTTTTGTGAAAGGGGTTCGGTTCTGGTTTGGTTATGCAAGACTAATTTCTTTTGAGTTTTTCTTTTGGTTTTTTGGTTGTTGATGGTTTTCGGTTTATGGTGATTTTTTGCTGGTTGAATGCGTGAATGGCTTGCGCGTACAGGTTGTGTGTGTGTGTGAATTTTCTGATTTTTACTTTTCCGGTGGCCGGAATTGGATTTTGTGGTGGTTGTGTTGGTGGTTTGTGGTGGTTTTTGATTTACTGTTCTGACTCAGGTGTACTTGGGATCCGTGAACAGTACACTCAGTGCACTATTTATAGTAAAAAAAGGACTGTGGACCAAATGGACGAAAATACCCCTCTTGGGTCTGGACTGATATTTTGGACAAAAAGGATCAAAAAAATAACACCGTAAAAAAAATAACAATAAATAATAAACGAAAATAAATAAAAAAAAGGACAATAATAATAACACAAAAAAGAGTAACTAAAAAGAATAAATAAAAAACTAATAATAATAATAGAAAAAAAATTAAAAAAACGGTCTGTAACACCCATACTAACTTTAACTAGTATGTTAGCATGTGCGTTAAACTGATACTGGATACATTTAAAAATTTCAATAATAATAATAATAATAATACATCACAAATGAAAGATTACAAGTTTACTCGTTTGTACAATTAATCCAATACCGTTACAATACTTATACTATATCCATTACGTTTCCTGAGCTGGTACACAACGAGCAACTGTACTCCATCCAGCATCTCTGTGAAGATCTCCATCACGAACCTCTGACTTACCTGTAAACCTGCACCAGAAGGAATGGGATGAGACATAATGTCTCAGTGAGCTCTACCCAACCTACTGTTGGCAACCACAGGGAACCTAGGGTCGCCATGCCTACCTTGGCAATCTTGGGAATCTCCTATGATCGCCAAGTCTCTAATCTTTATCCACAAAGGGTATTAATCTGCCTATGACTATTAATCCGCCTGTAACTTATATCTTTAACTGCCTGTAACTATGACTTAGTGATCGAGGGGAAAACCTAGGACCACTTTCTGATAGCTGTCTATAACTATAATTGTAACTTCCTTTGTCTATAACTGTAACTGTGACTTTGACTATAACTATGAAACATAAAACATATAAACAGTTCTATAGCAGTTTTATGTTAGCTGTTAGCGTTGAACAAACAATTAATCTGAGTTCATTTTACGGAGGGCAGCCCGGGTGGAGCAACCCCGAGATACGTCTCCCTATAAACCGGTGAAATTCCTATCATATCAGGCTAACACCGGACTCCCTATAAAACGTGTGGACAACCCTCTCGGAGAAGTCCCATCCGGCGAATCCCGGAGTCTGATGAACACGCCCTGTAACTGTAAAACGTGTAAGCACGCCATTATCTTTAATCTTTAATTCTTTAACTATAACATATAAGCGTATAATTTGTCACTTTAATCCTGTAACCTATAACCTGTAACCTATAATTCTTGGCTTATCGTTCTCATAAGCCACCTATAATTGTTGGAGAACCAACACTATAACTTATCTGTAGCTATAATTGCCGAAGCATTCCATTGCCTATGTATTCCAAAAGAATACGTCTATAACCTTTTTCACCTAATATAGGTTCTCAACTTATCAAGCTATAAGATCTCCCTTGTAATTCATACATTCCTTAAGGAATAAGTCATCTAATACTTAGAAGTGATACCTAGCCATTGCACGATGCTTAAGGAGTTTGAAGTAGCGTTGATCGGCCAGAATGGTGCAAGAGCTGATGAAAAACAAAGTGTCCCCTGTAAGCTGTGGAATCGTGACACGATTTGGAAATCGTGTCACGATTTTCTACCCAGAAATCGTGTGATTCACTGCCTGTAAAATCGTGACACGGTTGCAGAATCGTGACACGATTTTACCTGTAGTTAGACAGCATAGGGCAGTTTCAAAACAAGATTTTCCCCATTCTTGGCACAACCAAACATGTTCAAGCATCATACAACTTAAGGCATCATTCTCAAGCATATAAACAGCTTATATCATGCATAAACAAGGAATCACTATCAAAAGGGATTATGGCACTATAACCTCAAAATTAATCAAAAGCTATAAACAATCAAGACTTGATCAAGGTGGGTTCTAAAACCCCTATGAGCTCACCTTATACTCGATTTGGTGCTGGTCAAGCTTAAGCTTATCCCACATCAGCTTGTCCAAAAGTAGCTTATTTCCGGAAAATCCTCGTCAAATTCGTAAGGGATTCTCCCGCAGAATAGTCCAACTTCAAACGTATTTTCCGACTTCGTTCCTAATCCGAATAACGCAAAATCTATATCCAAACTGAAGGGAATTGCGTGTAGAATCCAAAAATCCACTTTTTCCTTTCTGTAACACCTCGCTATAGCGAGGTTCATGCTCGCTTCAGCGAGCCTTCACAGCAAGAACCAAGATTTCTGCAGATTTGCAGTTTCGGACCCCTGACTTCAAACTCGTCCCCAGACTTCAATACTCAGCCAAACTTCACGAAACTGGTACCAAAACGTAGATAATTTTGTTAGCTTTCCATAGCATCAAAAACCACTTGATTCGGAGTTATAGAGAGAGAGTTCTTACCATTTAAATGGAGCCCTGTCCCCAAATACGGGTTTCTCCAACTTCCTCCAATTCAACTCCAAATCTCTACCCATAACTTCTTCTTCTTCAGGAATCATCATGCAAGATAAAATAGAGGTTTAGGCTCAAACAATAGGCACGAAAATTGAAGTGAGAAAGGAAGATTGAAGTGATTCTTACCTTTTCTTAACTTCCTCTTGCTCTAGCTTCTTAAACCAAGTTTCCTAGCCAAAATTCCACAAGATGGGATGATGATTTCAAAGATGATGGTGCTGATGGTGGTGGGGCGTGAGGCAAGGGAGAAGGAGAGGAAGAAAAATCAGATTTTCTTCAAAAGAAAAGTGAGAGATAAACATGAGAAATTCATATTTATCCCATTTGTCCTTTTTCCTTATAATTACCATTATGCCATTGCCACTAAACTACATAATTGCCATTGCGTCCATTTAAATTATCTCTGATGCATCGTCTCAATACTGATAAATATCCAAGTATTAAGCGGGATATTACACTCTACCCCCCTTAAAGAAATTTCGTCCTCGAAATTTAGAAAATCCTTCGAAGAACCTGAAAAGATAAATCTTTTCTACCTCTTTCTTTACTATGAAAATGTCCAATTCTTTTTACTTTTGGGATTCATGGCAACTCTAGGGTCTGTCATGTAGATTAATCACGCACTCCTATTAAACCATACTGATTAAACTCGTTCTTTAGCCATGATTTCCATCTCTGTAAGTCAAAACATGTGACAATCTCTTTCCAACCGAAAGGTCTGACGTATAATACATAACTATCACCTGTTAGGACGTATGGTTATCTGAACCAACATTTCCATCTTATCTGACTATGATCTCTGTTCGACATATCCCCTTTAAATCCAATTTAACATTATTAAGTCTTGGATTTCCTTTACTGAATTCTATCCTCTTTCATTCATTGACCGTTCAATCCTAACTTGAAGACGTCGAGTCGACCTGATTTCCTCAGTTATTTCAGCTTTCCGAGGAATCTATTACATTACTTTTAATTCAAAGAACTTTTGTCTTTAACTTTCGCCTCGCAAGACGACCTTTTACTGTTACACTCGTATCATTCTTCATATAAATTCATTCTTACACTGGAAGGTATCTGATATTGAATATTCTTAAACGGAATTGAAATCTATTACAACTACCTCCACGGTTCAAATTCAAAGTGGTGGCTGAACTTACGGTTTACGTTCCTTTCTTTCTGACATTCTGGTGTAACTATTATCTCAACCATGTACATCGTTCACATTCCCACTGCGGGAAACCTTAAGGTTCAAGAAATCATGTGAGCCACTCGTGTTCCGATTAAATTAATCAACAATAACGCGTAGCTAAGGTCTTAGGAGCCTTATTCCTTCTAGGACTCTTGACAATCTTGCATCATTCAAGATATTTCTTACTCATGGGATTAATACTTTCTTTACCAATAATTCCAAACTCATGAAAGTTTAGTACGAGTGACGTGTGGCATAAGCCGACTCACATATCATCATATAATACAATCCATAGCACATAGCTTCTATGCATGATCGAGTACGTGTACACTACTATCGGATACACTGTACGCATCATCATTGTCCAACTAACGGGACATCATACTTAATCAACATGTATTCAAGACAATGCCACGCCAACTTAGTCACTCTTCTTGCTCTTAACTCATACTTGTATTCTTTGAGTATCTACAATCCCATACATAACTATGATTACGTCCCATAGACGTTATAACTTATTTCGTTCAAGAACATTCTCTGTTTTCTAAAAGAAAACTCTATTCTGTTCTCTATCAAAACAGCACTTTTAAACTTTTGTTCCTTTATTTCATAACTTTAGTTCACGTAGCCTTTTACTGTAAACTATGAGTAATCTTATGATCTGTGTAAAACATTTCCTTCCTTTAACTGTTAGCATTAAGTTCAAGAATTTCTGAACTCCTCAACTGAGACTTGTTCAATAACAACAAACCTGTTCTGCTTAAGACTTTCCTATTAAAACATTACCGACTGCGTACCACGGTTACCGATACATGTCACACGACTATAAAAATATGTTACACTACTATCTAAGTAGCACAAACTCTGCCTGATCAGTATACATAATACTAATCATAACCTGTTACATGCCTGTTACATGCGACATGCTAGCATAACGTGGGTACGATGCGGAATAACTGTATGCCACGGCATGATTCCTCTTATCTCATGAGTTTCGAGGTCTGAAACATTCCTCGATTTATCTATTAAAATTTCCTGTTAGAACTGGTGATAAGCTCAAGTCATCACTACTTACAATCATTCTGTAACTTGAGGATTAATCTCTGAATACCTTTCCTGTAATTCATCTGGCAAGGACCTCGCAGCATCCTTTTTCCTCTAACTTCAGCTTAAAATTAATCATTAGCTCATCCTTTGATTATTTCTCCGCTGCGCAACTCTGATTTTAACAATTCGCTTTGGGATCACTATCACCATATAAATTCTCCTTGGCCAATCCTTTGACTTTGTATTTCCTTTCGGACATAAATAATGTTCTTACTTTCACGGAGATACACCGAAACCTGTAAACAATCTTTAGCTATAATTACGAGCCCAACAATGCTCCTGTTAAAACAACTTATACTCTAGTTCTAGCTTTACTCTTCATATTCTGAATCGAGTTCCGTCCTATAATTATCCGCAAGGATTTCACATTCACAACCTTTTTCCAAGACAACTTAGATCCACATAACTCTATCATATCTCTTGGTTACTCCTCGGGTTTCTCCGGAAATAATCCGTCTCGGTAAGACTCACCTTTTACCGGCTCTCCTGTAAGCCCAGACACATGTTACGCCTCTTCGAGTACCCGATTAATAAATCTGTAAGCTTCAATACTTAACATTTTCCATTGGATCCTTCCTATAACTTATTACTGTATTGACAATTCCATTCTAATCTTGTTATCTGAATAATAGTCCATATGTCTTCTCGACCGTTGCCCTCTTCATGGTTTCGAACAATCCAAGGTATGTATTTTCTACCATCTTAACACTTACCAACAATAATGTGATCTTTGTCGGCTTACCCGAATACGTATGTAAGGAGCCCATCAAAAGAGAATATAGACATCCTTAACTTCAACCATAACTTTAACTGTAACATGTACGTTAGTGGCGATCTTCCTACTGCTAGGGCCTCACAACGGTTCTTGGCTAATTCCTGCTTCATCCTTGAAACCGGTCTGCTATAATCCATCAACATAGGATTCAATCTTTACTTCATATCCTTACCGGGGTTTCCTTTGTCCAATATTTCGCTTATTCCATAAATGAGTCTCTTACCTATCAGATATTTAAATCTCCTCCGATCCACGTGCGCAAGTCCTTCCATCCTTACACACTATGTCCTTACTGGAAGTCTAGAGCTTCCAATAATTAACTGATCATCCCTTATTCCAAGTCGCAGGATTTGGTACCGTAATTCTTTACCTCTGTACCCCGGAATAAAACTTTATTCCACTTTAACTTTAACTTTTCAAATCATGGTTCCCGTTAAGATTCCAAATCTTTTCTTAGAGTATTCCATAACTCTTTACTCTACACATCTCCTCGGAGAAGGCATCGCTCAAAGATGCGTCCAACTAGTTAAGGTACTTGACCTTACTCTTAAATACCTCTTACATTTCTGAACTGTGCCATCAACTGGCTCAGTTACTTCACTATTAGTGAACCATCCTTCGACATTAAACACTTTGCCAATATCGTCTTAGAATCTGACGTCTTAAACCTTCTCCCTTCGTACACTTCTTTCCTCCTTGGTCACATTCAGCTCTCGGATATTTGTCCTAACTGTCATATACTAGACTGAGTTGATCAGGCTCAACTAGATGTGACCTTTAGAACAACATCCGGAACCCAATGATTCCACTACTTTTACTGAATCTTAAATGACCCATGGCACGGTCTGAATCGACCTGCTCTGATACCAATTGTAACACCCATACTAACTTTAACTAGTATGTTAGCATGTGCGTTAAACTGATACTGGATACATTTAAAAATTTCAATAATAATAATAATAATAATACATCACAAATGAAAGATTACAAGTTTACTCGTTTGTACAATTAATCCAATACCGTTACAATACTTATACTATATCCATTACGTTTCCTGAGCTGGTACACAACGAGCAACTGTACTCCATCCAGCATCTCTGTGAAGATCTCCATCACGAACCTCTGACTTACCTGTAAACCTGCACCAGAAGGAATGGGATGAGACATAATGTCTCAGTGAGCTCTACCCAACCTACTGTTGGCAACCACAGGGAACCTAGGGTCGCCATGCCTACCTTGGCAATCTTGGGAATCTCCTATGATCGCCAAGTCTCTAATCTTTATCCACAAAGGGTATTAATCTGCCTATGACTATTAATCCGCCTATAACTTATATATTTAACTGCCTGTAACTATGACTTAGTGATCGAGGGGAAAACCTAGGACCACTTTCTGATAGCTGTCTATAACTATAATTGTAACTTCCTTTGTCTATAACTGTAACTGTGACTTTGACTATAACTATGAAACATAAAACATATAAACAGTTCTATAGCAGTTTTATGTTAGCTGTTAGCGTTGAACAAACAATTAATCTGAGTTCATTTTACGGAGGGCAGCCCGGGTGGAGCAACCCCGAGATACGTCTCCCTATAAACCGGTGAAATTCCTATCATATCAGGCTAACACCGGACTCCCTATAAAACGTGTGGACAACCCTCTCGGAGAAGTCCCATCCGGCGAATCCCGGAGTCTGATGAACACGCCCTGTAACTGTAAAACGTGTAAGCACGCCATTATCTTTAATCTTTAATTCTTTAACTATAACATATAAGCGTATAATTTGTCACTTTAATCCTATAACAATCTTGTAACCTATAACCTGTAACCTATAATTCTTGGCTTATCGTTCTCATAAGCCACCTATAATTGTTGGAGAACCAACACTATAACTTATCTGTAGCTATAATTGCCGAAGCATTCCATTGCCTATGTATTCCAAAAGAATACGTCTATAACCTTTTTCACCTAATATAGGTTCTCAACTTATCAAGCTATAAGATCTCCCTTGTAATTCATACATTCCTTAAGGAATAAGTCATCTAATACTTAGAAGTGATACCTAGCCATTGCACGATGCTTAAGGAGTTTGAAGTAGCGTTGATCGGCCAGAATGGTGCAAGAGCTGATGAAAAACAAAGTGTCCCCTGTAAGCTGTGGAATCGTGACACGATTTGGAAATCGTGTCACGATTTTCTACCCAGAAATCGTGTGATTCACTGCCTGTAAAATCGTGACACGGTTGCAGAATCGTGACACGATTTTACCTGTAGTTAGACAGCATAGGGCAGTTTCAAAACAAGATTTTCCCCATTCTTGGCACAACCAAACATGTTCAAGCATCATACAACTTAAGGCATCATTCTCAAGCATATAAACAGCTTATATCATGCATAAACAAGGAATCACTATCAAAAGGGATTATGGCACTATAACCTCAAAATTAATCAAAAGCTATAAACAATCAAGACTTGATCAAGGTGGGTTCTAAAACCCCTATGAGCTCACCTTATACTCGATTTGGTGCTGGTCAAGCTTAAGCTTATCCCACATCAGCTTGTCCAAAAGTAGCTTATTTCCGGAAAATCCTCGTCAAATTCGTAAGGGATTCTCCCGCAGAATAGTCCAACTTCAAACGTATTTTCCGACTTCGTTCCTAATCCGAATAACGCAAAATCTATATCCAAACTGAAGGGAATTGCGTGTAGAATCCAAAAATCCACTTTTTCCTTTCTGTAACACCTCGCTATAGCGAGGTTCATGCTCGCTTCAGCGAGCCTTCACAGCAAGAACCAAGATTTCTGCAGATTTGCAGTTTCGGACCCCTGACTTCAAACTCGTCCCCAGACTTCAATACTCAGCCAAACTTCACGAAACTGGTACCAAAACGTAGATAATTTTGTTAGCTTTCCATAGCATCAAAAACCACTTGATTCGGAGTTATAGAGAGAGAGTTCTTACCATTTAAATGGAGCCCTGTCCCCAAATACGGGTTTCTCCAACTTCCTCCAATTCAACTCCAAATCTCTACCCATAACTTCTTCTTCTTCAGGAATCATCATGCAAGATAAAATAGAGGTTTAGGCTCAAACAATAGGCACGAAAATTGAAGTGAGAAAGGAAGATTGAAGTGATTCTTACCTTTTCTTAACTTCCTCTTGCTCTAGCTTCTTAAACCAAGTTTCCTAGCCAAAATTCCACAAGATGGGATGATGATTTCAAAGATGATGGTGCTGATGGTGGTGGGGCGTGAGGCAAGGGAGAAGGAGAGGAAGAAAAATCAGATTTTCTTCAAAAGAAAAGTGAGAGATAAACATGAGAAATTCATATTTATCCCATTTGTCCTTTTTCCTTATAATTACCATTATGCCATTGCCACTAAACTACATAATTGCCATTGCGTCCATTTAAATTATCTCTGATGCATCGTCTCAATACTGATAAATATCCAAGTATTAAGCGGGATATTACACGGTCGCTTTCGGAAAAACAAAAATGAGGTATTTTAAAATACCTCCCTGCCGAAATTTCGTCTGAAATGACGAAGTTTTTCGGTTTAGGAGACGAGAAAAGTGAAATAAAAAACGGGTCAAAAATGGGGTATGACAGGACTCAATGAAGATGAATCTGTTAGAGAACCAAAATCATTAGCTCTGAAATCTAAAAGAAAGCCTGTTAAAGCTTTGAAAGCAATTGAATCTGAAGAAGAACTTCCTGAGGGAAATTCTGAAGAAGATTCAGATGCTGATGAGCTTGCAATGCTTTCTAAAAGAATTCAGTATCTAATGAATAGAAAGAAAAAATTCTCTAACAGAAGCAGTAACTTTAGAGGATCTAGTTCAAAGAGGGAAGATCAGAAGGGCTGCTACAACTGCAAGAAGACTGGACATTTTATTGCTGACTGTCCTGATCTTCAGAAGGAAAAGTCTAAAGAGAAAGCAAAGAAGTCCAGCTCAAAGTCTAGTAACTTCAGAAACAAGCTTAAAAAGAGTCTCATGGCAACATGGGATGATCTGGACAATGAGTCTGAATCTGATGAAGAAGAAGCAAACCTAGCTTTGATGGCAACTGCATTTTCTTATGCAGAATCCTGTTCAGATTCAGATGATGAAGAAGAGGTATATTATGAACTCACTAGATCTGAGTTAATTGAAACAGTTAAAGATCTTATGAGTCACCTCAAAAGCAAGTTAGGAGAAATAAAATCTTTAAAAAATAAAACTAACTTGCTGTCTGAGGAAAATCTTAAACTTCAGAATCAAATAATTGAGTTTGATAAAGAAGTTAGAGAACTCAGAGATGAGACTCATAAGAAACCTGAAGCAATTCCTAATGAACATGAAATTGCTCTTCAGGACTTCATTTTAACTGGTATCAATAGAAGTAAAATTGCCTCTATGCTTTATAATATGGTCAGAAACAAAGGTGAAGGTATTGGCTTTGATTCATTCAATCATTCAAATGAATCAAAGATACCCTCTTGTTCTGAAAATATTTTAAATGGCAATGATATATGCTTTGTGCCTGCTTCTGATAATTTTGAGAAATAAAAATTAGCAGAAACTGAGACTGATTCTGAAGTTCTGAACTGCTCAGACTCTAAAGCTTCTGAACCTAAGGGTAAGATGAAGGAAGATGTTAAAACCTTGTCTAAACCTAAGCCAAAAGGTCCTAAGCATAAGAGTAAGAGAAAATCAGACTCTAAACTTGAAAATGTTCAGAGTCTGAAAAGTTCAGAACCTGAAACTAGTAAGTCTCAGAGTCTGAAAAATTCAAACTCAAATTTTTCTAAGACTGAGTTTATGAAAACTTCAAAATCTACTAAACCAGTCAATACAAAACATTTTCAATCTCAAAATGTCAAGCAAAGGAAGCAAAAGAAAGCTAATCTGTTTTGTACTTCTAATTGTTTTAAGAAAGGCAAAACTGAAGCTTGCCTTGTGTCTGAAGCAAACAAAATTAGAGTTCTGAAGAAATCAGAACCAAAGTACTCAATGGTTCAGACTCTAAACAAATCAGAACCAAAGACTTTCAAGTCTCAGGTTCTGAAGAAATCTGAGTCCAGACCCTTGAGAACTCAGGTTCTGAAGAACTCAAGTTCTGAAACTCAGACTTGTTCAACATACAAGGATTCATATCCAAAGTATCAGAACAAGTCTGAATATCATAACTATGGACACAAGATGAAAAAGCCAAAACCTTTCAGGACTAACCCCAAAGGACCCATGAAAATCTGGGTACCTAAGTCTGAGATCATTTCTATTGCAGATATGCTTGTTATCCAGTGAAAAGGAAAGGTCCTAGTACCTGGACAATGGATGCTCGCATCATATGACAGGAGACAAGTCTATGTTCCAAACCCTGACTCAGAAAGAGGGAGGAACTGTGGGATTTGGAGGAAGTCAGAAAGGAAAGATCATTGGTACTGGTAAGATAGGTAATTATTCCCTGTACATTGATAATGTTTGGTTGGTAGATGGACTTAGACATAATTTACTTAGCATAAATCAATTATGTGATAGTAATTATGAAGTCTTGTTTAATAAGAACACTTGTACTGTAATTAACAACAAAGATAAGTCTGTAGTGTTCAAAGGAAATAGGAAAAACAATGTTTATAAAATCAATTTTTCTGAATTGGTTCAGCAGAAGGTAGTTTGCCTTCTGTCTGTGAGTGATGAGAAATGGGTTTGGCACAAAAGGCTGGGACATGCTAACTGGAGACTCATCTCTAAGCTTAGCAAGTTACAGCTGGTTAGAGGCCTACCTAAAATTGATTATCACTCAGATGCACTGTGTAGTGCATGCCAAATTGGAAAGCTTTCAAAGACTTGTTTTAAGCCTAAAAACATTGTTTCCACCTCAAAACCTTTAGAACTCCTTCACATTGATCTGTTTGGTCCTGTTGGAACAGCTTCAATGAATGGGAAGAAGTATGGACTTGTAATTGTTGATGATTATAGTAGGTGGACTTGGGTTAAGTTCCTTAGAACTAAACATGAAACATATGATGTGTTTTTCAAGTTCTGCAAACAAGTACAAAATGAAACTGATTTGAAAATTTTAAAAATCAGAAGTGATCATGGTAGGGAATTTGAAAATGAACCATTTGGAAATTTCTGTGAAGATCATGGAATTATCCATGAGTTCTCATCTCCTAGAACTCCACAACAAAATGGAGTTGTAGAGAGAAAGAACATATCTTTACAAGAAATGGCTAGAACCATGATCTATGAATCCAAAATTGCTAAGTACTTTTGGGCAGAAGCTGTAAACTCAGCATGTTATATTCAGAACAGGATCTATATCAGACCTATTGTGAATAAAACAACATATGAACTGTTTAAAGGAAGAAAACCAAGTATTTCTTATTTTCATCAGTTTGGTTGTACTTGTTACATACTGAACAACAAAATCTACCTAAAGAAATTTGATGCTAAGGCTCAAAAGGGTACCTTTTTAGGTTACTCAGAGAGATCTAAAGCATACAGGGTGTATAATTCTGAAACACATGTTGTTGAAGAAGCATTACATATTAGATTTGATGATAAGAAGCCTGGTAATGAAATACCAGAGCTGGTTGAGAGTTTTGCAGATGTCAGTCTCTCAGATGAACCTTCAGAACCTGAACCTACTTCAGAGTTTGAAGAAAGTTCAGAAGCTGGGAATGATGAAGAATCTGAGAAACTCTCTGTTAATAATACTCCTCCTGAAACAAATCAAGACCAGCATGGTTCTGAACAAAACCCTGATGGCTCTTCAGAAGCTAATCCACCCAGAACCTCATTCAAGTACAAGTCTTCACATCCTGAGGTGCTGATCATTGGGAACAAGAACAGTCCAAGGAAGACCAGATCAACATTCAATCAGAATGAGACTATGGTTGGCCTGCTGTCCATGATTGAGCCCACAACAACTGATGAAGCACTTGAAGATGATGGCTGGGTTGTAGCAATGCAGGAAGAACTGAACCAGTTTCAAAGGAATGATGTCTGGGATCTAGTTGCAAGACCTGATCACAAGAACATCATTGGAACAAAATGGGTGTTCAGGAACAAGCTCAATGAACAAGGAGAAGTGATCAGAAACAAGGCTAGATTGGTAGCTCAAGGGTACAGCCAGCAAGAAGGAATTGATTACACATAAACTTTTGCTCCAGTTGCAAGACTGGAAGCAATCAGGTTACTTCTTTCTTATGCTGTTAATCATGATATCATCTTGTACCAAATGGATGTTAAGAGTGCTTTCTTAAATGGTGTAATTACTGAAGAAGTGTATGTAAAACAACCTCCTGGTTTTGAAGATGTCAAAAATCTAGATTTTGTGTTTAAACTTAAAAAATCTTTGTATGGTCTGAAACAAGCTCCTAGAGCTTGGTATGAAAGACTAAGCAATTTCTTTATTAAAAATGATGTTGTAAGAGGTCAAGTTGATAATACACTCTTTAGAAAAATTGTTAAGAAAGAAATCTTAATTGTGCAAATATATGTTGATGATATCATATTTGGTTATACTAATGCCTCTCTTTGCAAAGAGTTTTCTAAGTTAATGCAGGATGAATTTGAAATGAGCATGATGGGTGAGCTGAAATTCTTCTTGGGAATTCAAATCAACCAATGCAAAGATGGTGTCTATGTTCATCAGTCCAAATACACTAAGGAGCTTCTGAAGAAGTTCCAGCTTGATGACTGTAAGCTGATGACAACACCAATGCATCCTACCTGCACCTTAAGCAAAGAGGACAATGGCTCTAAAGTAGATCAGAAGCTGTATAGAGGTATGATAGGTTCTCTTTTATACTTAACTGCTTCTAGGCCAGATATTTTTTTTAGTGTATGTATGTGTGCTAGATTTCAGTCAGATCCTAGAGAATCTCATATGACTGCTGTCAAGAGAATCTTTAGGTATCTGAAAGGAACAACTAATCTGGGACTTCTGTATAAGAAATCCTTAGATTATAAGCTAGTTGGATTCTGTGATGCTGACTATGCTGGGGACATGATTGAAAGAAAGTTCACCAGTGGAAACTGTCAGTTTCTTGGTGAAAATCTGATATCTTGGGCCAGCAAAAGACAAGCAACCATTGCTTTGTCAACAGCAGAAGCAGAATACATCTCAGCTGCAAGTTGTAGCACACAACTGCTCTGGATGAAACATCAATTAGAGGATTATTAGATTCATGCAGATAATATTCCAATTTATTGTGATAATACTGCTGCAATATGTCTGTCTAAAAATCCAATTCTGCATTCTAGAGCCAAGCATATAGAAATAAAACATTATTTTATAAGAGATTATGTTCAGAAGGGTGTTTTAGATATTCAGTTCATTGATACTGATCATCAATGGGCTGACATATTCACAAAACCCCTAACAGAAGAAAGATTCAATTTTATTAAAAAGAATCTGAACATGCACTTTATCTCTTGAAAATATGCTTGAATCTGAATGAAAACTAAGATTTTGAGTTTATCAGAAGCTAAGACTTATCAGACACTCATTTTCTGAGAGTCTGAAGAAAGTTAAGCCTGAAAAACTTCAGAGTCTGAAGGTTCAGAACTTGGATTTTCTGACTTCTGAATCTGATAGAAATCTAATGTTTGGTCAGAATCTGATAAGTATAACCCTGGGCAATGATGATTAAAGCTTTGAACGTTTATATTTTATTCCTCCCAAAGTCATCAATACAAAAAATGTGATTTTTTGTTTTGGTATCCAATGCTAAAATTGCTTAACAAACAATTTCAGTTGGTATCAGTCTGTTTTTAAAATGTTTTAACACAGACACATTTTTCAAATGCTCAATTTGTATCAGACATGTTCAGGCCTTTAGAACTTATCTTAAAACTGGTATCAGTTGGTCTGAAAGAACTCAGCAGCACTTGAACTTTTAAGTCCACACTGAACCAAATGCTATATCTTGGTATCAGCACTGAACCATATGTTGGTATCAGGCTCTGATATAAGTTCAGCAGTATTAAAACCTTCAGTTGGTATTAGTAGGTATATGATCTGAACCATCTTTGTCTCAAAATAGTTCAGTGATACTGAATAAGATACACTGAACAGATATGTCTGAACAAAGAATGCTCTGATCAGAAGCTATGAACTATTTTTTTCTTCTGAAACATCATTCTACTTTTCAAAATGCAATGTCATATACTCATGGAAAATCAAGTATGCTCTGATGCTCATCCTTGCTGCTTGATTACTTATATGATTGCATGATTTTCTCACATGTTTTTCAAACTCTCTCAAAATTCTGAAACTTTTTGAAAGGGGGAGAAATGTTTCTCAAACTCTCTTAAAAAAGGGGAGAAATATTTTCTGAAATTTTTCTCTTCTAAAACTTTTTGTTGACGACAAAAGGGGGAGTAGAGGTAAACAAGTATTAAAGCTCCTGAGCTCAAAACATAAGTTAAAGTCTGTCAGTAATTAACTTATGAAAGGGGAGTAAAAGGTATTAAAGCCTGAGGCTCTGAACATAAGTTCTGAATGAAATTAACTTATAAGAACTGTTTTTAACTCTTAGCCTCTGAATTTAATTTCTGTGAGATAAATTACTCTTAGTGAGTAAAATGAATTTAAAATAACTTGGATAAGACTCAGGGAGCTTACAAAACTCATCCTGTGGATTATCAGACTTAGGGGGAGAGCTTACAAACCTCTCCTGAAGTCAGTATGTTAATTAAACTTAACAACATATCTGAAATTTTCACATTTGTGATTTAAACTGAACCTAATTAACATGGATAAGACTCAGGGGGAGCTTACAAACCTCACACCATGCAGTTAACTTGTTAATTAAGTTAACAACAATTTTCTGATTAATACTTATGTTTGTCATCATCAAAAAGGGGGAGATTGTTGGAACAAAATGTGTTAAACAACTCTCTTCAGAATTAAGGGGGAGATTGTTGGAACAAAATTGTATGAACATCCCTCCTTAAGGTTTTGATGATAACAAAGTGTTAAAAAGAAAATTGGTTATTTGCTAATGCTTTGTTCTAGTGTGCAGAACCACGATTTTAATGATCAATATTTGATAATGGTTATGGAAGAACAAGCTTAGAGCAAGAAAGGAAAGCTTAGAAGCCTAGTTACAAGTTTGAGAGAAAACTGGGTTTGAAGGGGAGTCTGAAGACTAAGTCTGAAGGGTGCGTCTGAAGCTTGAGTCTGAAGGCAGCATCTGAAGTCTGAGTCTGAAGGTCAACAAAAAGTCAATGTCTGAAGAAGTGCGTCTGAAGAAGTGCTTCTGAAGTCTGAGTCTGAAGAAGAGCTTCTGAAGTACTGTTCACGCAGAAGCTTCTGAAGTCTGATGTGGCAAGAAAAGCAACTGTTACTGTGCGCATTTAATGCCTGGATATGTCAGAACAACTCCAATGGAACAGTTGTCTCCCTGACTCAAACATTCCCTAGCTTTTAAGGAAAGCAAATTCAAAAATGGCTGCTGCACTCTGTTTTCTGCAAAAGTTCAGCACACAATTTCAGCTATACTAGCTCACAACTTGCAACAGCTCTTTTCCAAAAACCTGCAAATCATCAACAGCTCTAATTTCCTCTATAAAAGGAAGAAGAATTGAAGAAGAAAATTTGCTAAGACTCTTGGATAAAATCTGTCTGAAACTGTGCTCTGTTTTTGCTGTCAAAACTCATAGTTCATAAAACTCTTAGAAATTCTTTCATCTTTTGTATCTTAGAATTTTTTAAGGTTAAGAGTCTTAACTTGTGTTGTATTAAGTGAACACCTCTGATATTTTATCAAGTGTTCAACCCAAACTTACCTTCTTTGTAAATCAGTTTGGTCTAAGTCTTAGTCTGCGTGCTAAGCATTGTAAATCTCATTACTTAGTGTTTTGAGCAAGTTGTAACCTCATTCCTTTGTGGTCTGAGCAGGAAGTCTCAGTACTTTGTGTCTGAGCATTGGTAAGCCTCTTGACTTAGTGTCTTGAGCATTAGAACCCTCTTCCTTTGTGGTTGAGCAACTGGAAGTCTCTTCCTTTGTGGTTGAGCAATTGTAATCATCTGATTATAGTTAAATCTCTTGTTAGTAACAAGGGGACTGGACTACTTCCAACTTGTGGAAGGAACCAGTATAAAACATTGTGTGTCTCTCTTTCCCTCTCTCTTTTCATTTTGAATCCGCTGCAATTAAACTTTGATAATAGTTCAGAACCTGTTTCTGAACTCAACATTTTTTGAAAAGAAAGAAAGCCAAGTTTTTGAGTCCACACAATTCAACCCCCCCTTTCTTGTGTGTTTTTCTCACCTTCATAGTCTTCAATAGACACAGCATCAGATGCTGCTCAGTTGATGTGTGCTTCAAGCACATTCAGAATCTTCTTCCCAGCAATCTCCTTCTGAAGTACAACAATCCTCTTCTGAACATAGGGCATGATGTCTTGCTCAACATCATCCTTAGACTCACTAGAATCCACTTCCTTTCCTTTTAGTGCCTTCTTCTTTGGGACAGGGACCACCACCTGGCTCCAGACTTTAGATGGTCCAGCAACAGCACTCTTCTTAGCAACAGGGGTAGGCCAGCTGGCAGCAGCAACAGCTTTTCCTTTCCTATTCTTCAGCCTCTTGTCAAAACTTTCACATTTGTTGTTCCCATGAGATACTAAGAGGGCCTTGTTCCTAGTTACATTACCACCTTCAACAGACTTACTCTTATGGATCCTTTTAGTACCAATGGCATTCACCCCTTTAGGTCTCCATTCTTTCTTGACATTGCTTTTGTTCACAACTGGTTCCACTTTTCTAACTTGAACAAAAGTATGGCTGACCTTTGATTGAACATGAGGTTTTCTTTGTTGAAAGTGCTTGGGGTATCCATGCAGCTTGTAACAGAAAGGCTTTATGTGCCCCTTTTTACCACAGTGATGACATACCCAAGGATGAGATGCCCTCTTGCTCTTAGATCCCTGAGGTTGGTTCTGATGTTCCATCTTAGGTTTGCCCATCATTGGATCACATAATTCAACAGCTGCACTGACCTTTTTAGTTGGATTTTGCTGTTTGTTCAAGGTCCTATCATCAACCCCAATTCCTTTTGGTTTCCCTTGGTTTTGACTCTCCAAAATCTCTTCAAGCATATCAGTACCAGTGTTCAACATTCTGACTTGCTTCTTCATATGTTTAAGTTGAGAGTTCAGTTGGGTTACCTTATCATTGAGCTCAGAAATTTGTGCTAGATGGTCACTTCTTTCAGCATGTAGTTGACTGACAGTCTTCTTCTGATTTATATACATCTTTATAGTTCTTTGAAAGAGACAAGAAGTTCTTCATAAGTTAATTCTCCTTCTGAGTCCATTATGCCAGAAAATATCTTCCCTGGAGCTCACCCTAAAACAGGCAGGGTGCCTGCTCTAATACCAATTGAAAATCCTGGCAGGACTGATTCTGAACTATAACAGAGTATAATACGTAGAACAGAGTATACAGTTCAGAAGCAAAATAACAAACAGAAAGAAAAGAACACATGTGATTTGTTAACCCAGTTCGGTGACAAACACACCTACGTCTGGAGGCTACCAAGCCAGGAAGGAAATCCACTAAATAGTATCAATTCGAAAACCTATGACAACAACCCCTGTTTCACAGCCTTCTCACTTAATCACTACCCATATAGATTTCTACCTAGGAACTCCTAGATATAAGACCTCTCTTACTTCCCTCAGTCAATCACTGCCCCCAGTGATTATCAGACTCTAAACAAATCAAACAAAGATGGAGACACTCTCCTAAAAACTCAATACATCACTTTTGCTTAAAAGCTTCAAGTGAATTACAACACAATAAAACTAAACCAACTCTAAACACTTGAGTGGTGTACAAAAACAAAGCACAAAGCTTACAGACTCAAAACCTAAGTAGACTCTCTCGAAAAGCTTTTGGTTGAGTTGATTTTCTTCAATGACAGCGTCCTATATTTATAGCTTCAGCAGCAACATAATTCTTGAACCAAATAATCTTCAAAGATATATTCCCAGAATTCTTTAGAAGCAAATAGAAGCAGTTTATTTTCCAGAAATATATTTTCCAAAGATTTCTTTGAAAATATATTCTCAAATAATTGAATCCAATCTTCAGATTATATCTTGTGAAATTAATCTTTCTTCTAGAAACATCAGCTTGGAGAATTCTTCAATCAAATCTTCAAAAGATAATGTGAGAAAATAAAACAGCTCCAAGACACAAGAAAGAACGCAGCTTCTAAACGCAGAAAACCAGTTTTTGAACGTGCTTCTTAAATGCAGCTTCTGAAGGTTCAGCTTCTGATGAACAGTGCTTCTGAAGCGCAGCTTCTGATGAACAGTGCTTCTGAAGTTCAGCTTCTGAAGTTCTGCTTCCAGCTTCTGAAGACACTTTTCAGCTTCTGAAGACATACTGCTTCTGAAGACGCACATTGCTTGTATATTTGATTTTAGCAAACATGAAGCCAACAACCAAATATCCAACATTAACCAACACCAACCGATCTACAATTATCAAGTCCACTTTCTGACCTTCTTTGATCTCCTCTAGAATATTACTCGTCAACTTCAACATCCCTAACTTCACACCATTCGGCATCAACTCACACACCAAGCTTAAATCTCTGAACTGCTCAATCAACTCCAACTCCTTCACCATAAGTGCCGACATATGCAACGACTTCCTACTCAAAGCATCTGCTACCACATTCGCCTTACCGTGATGATAACTTAAATCAAAATCATAATATTTTAGAAATTCCATCCACCGCCTCTGCATCATATTCAACTCTTTCTGGTTAAACAAATACTTCAAACTCTTGTGATCGTTGAACACTTCAAACTTCGAACCAAACAGATAATGCCTCCAAACCTTAAGCGCAAACACCACTGTTGCCAATTCCAAATCATGGGTCGGATAATTCCTTTCATGCACCTTCAACTGCCTTGAAGCATACGCCACAAATTGTCCACTTTGCATAAGAACTCTGCCCAATCCCATCTTAGACGCGTTACAATACACCACAAAAGATTCCTTCGCATTCGGCAAAATCAAAACTGGCGTTGTTGTCAACCTCTTCTTCAGCTCCAGGAAACTCTCTTCACACTTAGCATCTCAAACAAACTCTTCTTCAGCTCCAGGAAAATCAAAACTGGCGTTGTTACAATATATCGTTGAATCATGGAATTTCTCAATATCTCAACTAAGATTCCCTCTAGATATTTTACAAAATAGTCACGTGATATTTCTTTTAGTATCCTGCAAATAAAACCATTAAAATTTAATTTAATTTTATTTTTTACATAAAGTAAAGTACATGAACCACTTATCATACATTTGGATAAACCATTGAATGCATCCTTCAAAATTCTTGGAAATGCAATCTACAAAATAAATATGACAAAATTACACGATTCGTTTTTTAAATTAATTTTAAATGACATTGTTGTTTTTTATCTCTTTTTTGTCTCGATTTAATTTTATATAAAATGTCAACATAATTATCCTTTTTTCTCAAAAAAACAGTTCAAAAATTTAAAAAAAAAAACTCATCAAACTAATAAACAAATCTAAATACAAACTTAAAAGCTAAGATTTTATTGAAAAAATCTCATATAAATGAGAAAATCTTGACATTTTATAACATAAAGGGCTGAATAGGTACAAAAAAAAAAGATAAAGGATAAAAAATTTACCTAAAATTAAATTAAAAAACAAATTGTGTAATTTTGCAAATAAATAAATAAATCAGTGCTTAATAACTTATTATTCAATCATAAAAATTATTACAGTATTGCACGGGTAGTCCTCCAAGTAAAATGTAAAACAAAGTTATTTCATTATTCTGTCGGCCACATATGGTTAAAGTAGTTCAATCAAACTATTCCCAACAAATTATAAAGGCGAGTGGGGACTAGATTCATGAACTTTGATCTAATAGTATAGTAAAGACAAATAAAATGCTCAATCAGTCTCAAAATGCAAGCAAAAAAACTCATTTTTTTGTCCTAAAATGTAAGCAAAAAAGATAAACTTTTATTCTATTTAATTTTGCTTTTTTAAAAAACCATATTTTTCAAGAAAAACTTTTGTTTATTCTCATGAAATTAAACAAATTACATTCAATTTTCTCTCTTTTCAATTTTTTCAATAACCAATAAATATTGTTTTTACATTTTTTATAAAACTTATTCTAAAAAAAACACAAAAAACTATATTCCAAATTCTTAAGTTTTAGTTTGATTTGATTTTTTTTCTTACGGAAAGGAGGGAGTATGTAATGGACCCTTGCAAGTTGCATCAATTATTGAACACCTACTTGCTGACCTATTACCATTGCATTTATTCTCAAAAAGTTCTTTCTGTGTAAACCAGTTTCTCATTTCCTTAAATCTTTTCAACTCTTTCTTTTCTAAAAAAATGGCCGACGTTTTACTTAGTGCTGCGTTTGAGAATTTGTTGTCTTTTGATCAAAATGAATTTTCAACCATTTCCGGAATCAAGTCAAAGGCTCAAAAGCTATCATCCACTTTAGATTTGATCAAGCCTCGTCTTAGAGATGCTGAACGTTTACAAATCACTGATCCCGCGTTAAAGGAATGGCTGAAACAACTCAAAGATGCAGCTTACGTGCTCGATGATATTATTGATGAGTGTTCCATCAAATCTGCTCGACTTAAGGGTTTATCATCCTCTTTCAACCCAAAGAACATCATGTTTCGCCGTCAGATCGGCAACAGGTTGAAAGAGATTACAAGAAGATTGTATGATATTGCTGAAGTTACGAACAAGTTTCTTCTGACGCAGGGTCCTGGATATGTTAATGAAAGCTCAGATGAAGTACATGAATGGCGTCAAACCAGCTCCTTTATTATGGAGTATGAAGTAGTTGGACGAGAAGATGATAAAGAGATGATTATGGAGTATTTACTCAACCAAGCACGAGTGTCTGACAACTTACTTCACGTTTATCCCATTGTTGGAATTGGTGGTCTTGGCAAAACTTACAGGAAAGAAGTTTGATGCCTTGGATTTAGATGTAACAAAAAGAAGAGTACAAGAACTGTTGCAAGGTAAAAGATATTTGCTTGTATTGGATGATGTATGGAATAGGAGTCAAGAATTGGAATCGGGATTGAGTCGAGAGAAATGGTATGAGTTGAAATCTGTTTTGTCATGTGGATCCAAAGGTTCTTCCATTCTAGTTTCCACTCGTGATGAGGATGTTGCATCAATCATGGGAACATGTCAAGCTCATCATTTATCTTTTCTATCTGAAAATGAATGTTGGTTGTTGTTTAGTCGATCTGCATTTAGATATGCATTTGGACTGGCCCGAGAAGAAAGGGAAGAGCTTGTGGCAATAGGTAAGGAGATTGTAAAGAAGTGTGGTGGTTTACCTCTTGCAGCAAAGGCATTGGGAAATCTATTGCGCTTCAAGAGAGAAGAAAATGAATGGCTTGCAATTAAAGATAGTAGTGTTTGGCCTTTATTGGATAATATCACGTCTGTCCTCATGTTGAGTTATTTTCATTTAACACCAACTGCAAAGATTTGTTTCTCTTTTTGTGCCATATTTCCCAAAAATTCAGAAATCATGAAAGAAGATATTATTCATCTTTGGACGGCTAATGGATTTATTTCAGCTAGGGTAAACTTGGACGTGGAAGACATTGGCAATATGATTTGGAATGAGTTGGGTCAAAAATCTTTCTTCCAAGACATCAAGATGGATGATGATTCAGGAGAGATTTCTTTCAAGACGAACAATCTTCTCAGAGATCTTGCTCAATCAATTATGGAGCTAGAATGTGTGATTTTGGAGAATACATACACTAACTTATCAAGAAGAACGCGCCACATTAGTTTTGACCCTACTAACATGTCACTCAATGCGGGTGCCTTAAAGAAAGTTGAATCCTTGCGAACATTGTATCAATTGAAATACCCCAATAGACATTTTGGTCTTATCCCAACAAGCCGTTCTCTTCGGGTTTTATGCGCCAATCATTTCAAGTTATCATCACTCAAGAGTTTGATTCATTTGAGATATTTGGAGCTTCATGACCTTGATATTGAAACCCTCCCTGACTCGATTTATAGCTTGCAGAAATTGGAAATCTTGAAATTGAAACATTTTCCAGAACTTCGTTGTCTACCAGAATACTTAACTTGCTTAGGGAATCTTAGACATCTTGTCATTGAAGATTGTGATTCATTGTCCCGTATGTTCCCTTTTGTTGGAAAATTATCTTGTCTAAGAACATTAAGTGTATATATCGTCAAATTAGAGAGAGGACATAGATTGGCGGAGTTAAATGATCTAAACCTGGGAGGAAAACTGAGCATTAAAGGCCTAGAAAATGTTGACAATTTATACGAAGCTCAAGAAGCCAATTTGATGGGTAAGTCATGCATTTTTGAGTTATGCTTGTCATGGAGTAAAAAGGGTGAAACAGAGGCACGTGCTACTAGTTATGAGCAAGTACTTGAAGGGCTTCAACCTCACTCAAATCTCAAGAGGCTGAAAATATGTGACTATGAGGGATTATGCTTCCCAAGTTGGCTCGGAATTCTCAATAGTTTAGTTACTCTTGAACTTCGGTATTGTAAGAACTGTGTAAATCTTTCACCAATCGGTAAACTACCATATCTAAAAAAACTCCAATTAATCCATTTGGACACAATGCGGTACCTGGATGATGAATGTGACAATGGTTTGGAGGTGAGGGCTTTCACGTCTTTGGAGGAACTTTCTTTAGAATGGTTGTCTAACATAGAGAAGTTTCTAAAAGTGGAGAGAGGGGAGATGTTCCCGCGTCTTTCTAAATTGACCTTCCACAGCTGTCCTAAACTTGAGTTGCCATTCCTTCCATCTGTTAAACACCTTGTCGCAGTTGGATGTAACAATGAGATATTGAGGTCAATCTCTAGTTTCTACGACCTTAATACCCTTTACCTTGGTGGTGCAGGTAAAGAAATGGCATCTTTCCCACCAGGGATGTTGAGAAACTTGTCTTGTCTTCAAGACCTGACAGTAGCTGACTTCCCGAAACTGAAGGAATTACCAAATGAACCCTTCAATCTAGCTTTGGAGCATTTGAAAATCTTGTGTTGTGCTGAGATTGAGTCTTTGCCGGAGCAAATTTGGGAAGATCTACGATCACTTCGAACAATGGAAATTGCTGGGTGTAAAGAATTGAGATCCTTGCCAGATGGTATTCGACACCTCACTTCACTTGAGGTTCTGACTATTGATGGTTGTCCAGCATTAGACGGACAACTTAAGGAGGGAACAGGCGAGGATTGGAATAAGATAGTGCACTTCAAAAATTAGACATTCGTTAGAATCTAGAAGTAGAAGCAGACACACTTGAGGAAGATTGATTCCACTAGTTTATTCTTATATGCTTCCACCCATTTGCTACATTTCCACACAATCTGGTGAGGTCCCTATTTCACCTCCACCCTTATTTCAGCTGTGTTTTTTGTTGTGCAGTAGCAACCTTTTATACTGTATTTGCATGATATTGCACTCTTGTCTCATCACTATGATCTTGCAGTGCCTGTTAGTTTCTTTACTGTCTTTCAGTGATATGTTCTGATTATCTGTTTTCATTTACTTTACTTTCTTACTACTTACTACTTATCATTTAAGTACATGGACATGTTCTTAATATCAATTTTCGTTTGGTTAAATTTATGATTCATGATAAGTCTGTCAGTTACCACTAATAGTATTTCATTATAGTATTTCTTTACAGAAATTTAACCTGAACTCTTTCAATATAACAGGACCAATACTATAATTAACTCTTTAAACGTGAAACATGTGAACTACAATTTTGTTGTTAGCTTTAAGTGCTCTTCCTAGATAGAAGATTCAGTTAATAGAAGCATAAGGAACCTAAAATGTGTATCCAAGCATTTACCTTCTGTTAGAGAATTCCATTTCATTAGTATCTGAAATTACATATGGTTTTTTCCTACCATGAATTCTAAACTAATTGAATTTTTGCAAAGTGTGCCTGTTGAGTAATTTTTGTTTGTCATGCTCTATTTAGCTTTTCATTTATATATCATGATTCAATATTTCAGATGGATGTGCGTCAAATGGATGAATTAGAACCTGTTAGTGCAGCTCAGCAATTGCATTTGCAGGAAGTGTGTGGATGAAGGAAATTTGTGTTGATAGGTTAGTTTAGTTGATGGAAAAAATACCTTTGCATTGTTATCCCTGCTTTGTCAGGACTAAGTTTTGATATTGGATCCGTGATTGAACTTCACAGAATATGACTGATAAATAGTTTGTCTGGAGTCTGTTTCATTAAGTAGATTGAACGTAAATTTGGATGTATTAAAAGTTTTAATATGTGTATGGCAGCAGTAAATAGAGTCTCTATCATCTTTTAGTGCATGTTTGGATTGACATTGAGTATGGAAAAATCACGCTCGCACATAGTTTTACTGAAGCTCGGGTAGTTTTTGCCAAAATCATGATAGTGCACCGTAATTTTGCCAAACTCAACTATTTCAAGCATACACTTCGATTCATTTTTTTTTTTGCCAATCCTTCTCGTAGGAATTCCAGTTTGCAACCAAAAATTGAGAACCAATGTATCAAATATAACATGTACACACACATATTACTTGTGCTTCCTATTTCCAATCAATTAAGTAATCTATTATTATATCTATTAAATTAGACCCTCAAACTATTTTGTTGATACCTCATCTTTTTTCGCCACGTAATACCATTTGTGCCACGTCATTCAATTCAATAATATAAGGGAAATTCTTGTTTACCCATCAATAAAAGGTGAATAATACTACCCATGTTGAGTTGGCCCAATCAAAACAATGTATTTATATAACATTAAAAATAATATAAAACAAACAAAGAACTTTGATTGGTGACAATTCAGCATGAGTTGTGTTACCCACCTTTTTATTCATGGGTACCCAAGTTGTCACCATTATATAATGTGGCACTCACTACTCTCTATCTTGCATTGGTACTACTCTCATACTCTTTTGTAGAATTCATTCTCCTTTCTATTTCTTTGTATGTCTTTTGCAAGTCTGAATACAAGACAATGCACAAATTCTATTGTTACAAGTATTAATGTTTTCATTGCACTGTTACAAGCATATATGATGTAATTAATTATTGAAAACCTTTGTATCATCCTTTTGGCTCTCAAGACCCACCCTTCCTTCTCCATTACAAGTTAGAATTCCTTATTAAGCCGTTTCCCTTTGTTTTCAATACAAAATAATTTATCCTTCAAAAAAAAATATACAAAATAATTTATACCTTTATGGCATTAATTTAGTATACGTTATAATAAAATAACTTGTACAAAAAAAATACTCTATGAAACCTACCCCTCTATACTTTCTTATACTCATTTTTCATGTCTAACCTATTTATTCCCTTAATTATAATTATAATCGACTCCTCCATTCATTGTTAAATCATATCATGTGACACTCACAACTCATGATATTCTAAGTTGTTATCTCTTCCCTTATGACACAGCTATGTTCAAAATTGCGATTGTATATCGAACAATCCACCTGTGCTAGCTCCACATATATCATACAAAAAGACTATGGATAATACCATTCACCTCTTCTTGTAGTTACCAAACAATTTTTTGGCAGCCCATACTGGCAGATAGTAACTCTGTTTGAAACTGAATCATGAGAAGGTTGGTCTTCAACTTGTGATTGCAAGTTGTGTGATGCTTTCTTATTCTTTGCATGTTTATGTTGGATTGAGGAAATTGTTAATAATGTTTAGATTGACATTATGTTCTATAGAGTAGTGATGTCTTTTAGTGTCTCCACAAAGTGTATGAGAAGGTTTGTTTTGTTTATATATCAGGATGTGAGAAGAAGCAATGTTATGCCTCTTTAAGTTGGAAGATTCAGAAGAGTGTGGTGTAAAAAAACAATGGACGAAAAAGTAATTCTCAACTTTTCCTTACATATTTTATTTTTTGAAGGATCTTTTCCTTCCGTATGTAGACCTCCTCAACTTTTTCTTGCATATATATTCTTTTATTTAACTACATTTTGCTTACAAAGCAATCACAACCTAAAGTAGATCGGAAAAAAACAATAAACATGTCTTCTAATACAACTCAGTGTTAGAACCACATTTCTTTTCAAATAAAAACAAGTAATCCTCAAATTTAAAACTTTAATTAGGATTACCATAACATTTTTTTTATATACTTAAAATCTTAAACAATTGTTATCCTAAAGTGAACGTTTTGATCCGTGCTCTATATCTAAAATTAGAGTGATAAACCACAACAACAACGAAGAAGCTATATATTGGAGCTATTGATTTTATGGTGATAAACGCATTGGGTTACGTGAACTTGCTTGCAAAAGCTGTTCTAAGCACCCACTAAAATACCCTCAGTCTCAAAATGCAAGCAAAAAAACTCATTTTTTTGTCCTAAAATGTAAGCAAAAAAGATAAACTTTTATTCTATTTAATTTTGCTTTTTTAAAAAACCATATTTTTCAAGAAAAACTTTTGTTTATTCTCATGAAATTAAACAAATTACATTCAATTTTCTCTCTTTTCAATTTTTTCAATAACCAATAAATATTGTTTTTACATTTTTTATAAAACTTATTCTAAAAAAAACACAAAAAACTAGTATATTCCAAATTCTTAAGTTTTAGTTATATTTGATTTTTTTTTTCTTACGGAAAGGAGGGAGTATGTAATGGACCCTTGCAAGTTGCATCAATTATTGAACACCTACTTGCTGACCTATTACCATTGCATTTATTCTCAAAGTTCTTTCTGTTTACGTCAGCACTCTTTCCGTCTAAACCAGTTTCTCATTTCCTTAAATCTTTTCAACTCTTTCTTTTCTAAAAAAATGGCCGAAGTTTTACTTAGTGCTGCGTTTGAGAATTTGTTGTCTTTTGTTCAAAATGAATTTTCAACCATTTCCGGAATCAAGTCAAAGGCTCAAAAGCTATCATCCACTTTAGATTTGATCATGTCTCGTCTTGAAGATGCTGAACGTTTACAAATCACTGATCGCGCGTTAAAGGTATGGCTGCAACAACTCAAAGATGCAGCTTACGTGCTCCATGATATTCTTGATGAGTGTTCCATCAAATCTGCTCGACTTAAGGGTTTATCATCCTCTTTCAACCCAAAGAACATCATGTTTCGCCGTCAGATCGGCAACAGGTTGAAAGAGATTACAAGAAGATTGGATGATATTGCTGAAGTTATGAACAAGTTTCTTCCGACGCAGGGTCCTGGATATGTTAATGAAAGCTCAGATGAAGTACATGAATGGCGTCAAACCAGCTCCTTTATTATGGAGTATGAAGTAGTTGGACGAGAAGATGATAAAGAGATGATTATGGAGTATTTACTCAACCAAGCACGAGTGTCTGACAACTTACTTCACGTTTATCCCATTGTTGGAATTGGTGGTCTTGGCAAAACTACACTTGCTCAATTGGTCTACAATGATGTCAAGGTGAGTGGCTATTTTGATATAAAAATTTGGATTTGTATCTCTGAAGCTTTCTCTATCAATAGGATTCTGTGTTCCATTATAGAATATACCACAGGAAAGAAGTTTGATGCCTTGAATTTAGATGTAACAAAAAGAAGAGTACAAGAACTGTTGCAAGGTAAAAGATATTTGCTTGTATTGGATGATGTATGGAATAGGAGTCAAGAATTGGAATCGGGATTGAGTCGAGAGAAATGGTATGAGTTGAAATCTGTTTTGTCATGTGGATCCAAAGGTTCTTCCATTCTAGTTTCCACTCGTGATGAGGATGTTGCATCAATCATGGGAACATGTCAAGCTCATCATTTATCTTTTCTATCTGAAAATGAATGTTGGTTGTTGTTTAGTCGATATGCATTTGGATATGAATTTGGACGGGCCGAGCTTGTGGCAATAGGTAAGGAGATTGTAAAGAAGTGTGGTGGTTTACCTCTTGCAGCAAGGATATTGGGAAATCTATTGTGCGTCAAGAGAGAAGAACATGAATGGCTTGCAATTAAAGATAGTAGTGTTTGGTCTTTATTGGATAATATCACGTCTGTCTTCATGTTGAGTTATTTTCATTTAACACCAACTGCAAAGATTTGTTTCTCTTTTTGTGCCATATTTCCCAAAAATTCAGAAATCATGAAAGAAGATATTATTCATCTTTGGACGGCTAATGGATTTATTTCAGCTAGGGTAAACTTGGACGTGGAAGACATTGGCAATATGATTTGGAATGAGTTGTGTCAAAAATCTTTCTTCCAAGACATCAAGATGGATGATGATTCAGGAGAGATTTCTTTCAAGATGAACAATCTTGTCAGCGATCTTGCTCAATCAATTATGGAGCTAGAATGTGTGATTTTGGAGAATACAAACACTGACTTATCAAGAAGCACGCACCACATTAGTTTTGACCCTACTAACATGTCACTCGATGCGGGTGCCTTAAAGAAAGTTGAATCCTTGCGAACATTGTATCAATTGAAATACCCTGATAGACATTTTGGTCTTATCCCAATTATCCCAACAAGCCGTTCTCTTCGGGTTTTATGCGCCACTCATTTCAAGTTATCATCACTCAAGAGTTTGATTCATTTGAGATATTTGGAGCTTCATGACCTTGATATTGAAACCCTCCCTGACTCGATTTATAGCTTGCAGAAATTGGAAATTTTGAAATTGAAACATCTTCCAGAACTTCGTTGTCTACCAGAATACTTAACTTGCTTAGCGAATCTTAGACATCTTGTCATTGAAGATTGTGATTCATTGTCCCGTATGTTCCCTTTTGTTGGAAAATTATCTTGTCTAAGAACATTAAGTGTATATATCGTCAAATTAGAGAGAGGACATCGATTGGCAGAGTTAAATGATCTAAACCTGGGAGGAAAGCTGAGCATTAAAGGCCTAGAAAATGTTGACAATTTATACGAAGCTCAAGAAGCCAATTTGATGGGTAAGTCATGCATTTTTGAGTTATGCTTGTCATGGAGTAAAAAGGGTGAAACAGAGGAACGTGCTACTAGTTATGAGCAAGTACTTGAAGGGCTTCAACCTCACTCAAATCTCAAGAGGTTGAAAATAAGTGACTATGAGGGATTATGCTTCCCAAGTTGGCTCGGAATTCTCAATAGTTTAGTTACTCTTGAACTTCGGTATTGTAAGAACTGTGTAAGTCTTTCACCAATCGGTAAACTACCATATCTAAAAAAACTCCAATTAATCCATTTGGACACAATGCGGTACCTGGATGATGAATGTGACAATGGTTTGGAGGTGAGGGCTTTCCCGTCTTTGGAGGAACTTTCTTTAGAATGGTTGTCTAACATAGAGAAGTTTCTAAAAGTGGAGAGAGGGGAGATGTTCCCGCGTCTTTCTAAATTGACCTTCCACGGCTGTCCTAAACTTGAGTTGCCATTCCTTCCATCTGTTAAACACCTTGTCGCAGTTGGATGCAACAATGAGATATTGAGGTCAATCTCTAGTTTCTACGACCTTAATACCCTTTACCTTGGTGGTGCAGGTAAAGAAATGGCATCTTTCCCACCAGGGATGTTGAGAAACTTGTCTTGTCTTCAAGACCTGACAGTAGCTGACTTCCCGAAACTGAAGGAATTACCAAATGAACCCTTCAATCTAGCTTTGGAGCATTTGAAAATCTTGTGTTGTGCTGAGATTGAGTCTTTGCCGGAGCAAATTTGGGAAGATCTACGATCACTTCGAACAATGGAAATTGCTGGGTGTAAAGAATTGAGATCCTTGCCAGATGGTATTCGACACCTCACTTCACTTGAGGTTCTGACTATTGATGGTTGTCCAGCATTAGAGGGACAACTTAAGGAGGGAACAGGCGAGGATTGGAATAAGATAGTGCACTTCAAAAATTAGACATTCGTTAGAATCTAGAAGTAGAAGCAGACACACTTGAGGAAGATTGATTCCACTAGTTTATTCTTATATGCTTCCACCCATTTGCTACATTTCCACACAATCTGGTGAGGTCCCTATTTCACCTCCACCCTTATTTCAGCTGTGTTTTTTGTTGTGCAGTAACAACCTTTTATACTGTATTTGCATGTTATTGCACTCTTGTCTCATCACTATGATCTTGCAGTGCCTGTTAGTTTCTTTACTGTCTTTCAGTGATATGTTCTGATTATCTGTTTTCATTTACTTCACTTTCTTACTACTTACTACTTATCATTTAAGTACATGGACATGTTCTTAATATCAATTTACGTTTGGTTAAATTTATGATTCATGATAAGTCTGTCAGTTACCACTAATAGTATTTCATTATAGTATTTCTTTACAGAAATTTAACCTGAACTCTTTCAATATAACAGGACCAATACTATAATTAACTCTTTAAACGTGAAACATGTGAACTACAATTTTGTTGTTAGCTTTAAGTGCTCTTCCTAGATAGAAGATTCAGTTAATAGAAGCATAAGGAACCTAAAATGTGTATCCAAGCATTTACCTTCTGTTAGAGAATTCCATTTCATTAGTATCTGAAATTACATATGGTTTTTTCCTACCATGAATTCTAAACTAATTGAATTTTTGCAAAGTGTGCCTGTTGAGTAATTTTTGTTTGTCATGCTCTATTTAGCTTTTCATTTATATATCATGATTCAATATTTCAGATGGATGTGCGTCAAATGGATGAATTAGAACCTGTTAGTGCAGCTCAGCAATTGCATTTGCAGGAAGTGTGTGGATGAAGGAAATTTGTGTTGATAGGTTAGTTTAGTTGATGGAAAAAATACCTTTGCATTGTTATCCCTGCTTTGTCAGGACTAAGTTTTGATATTGGATCCGTGATTGAACTTCACAGAATATGACTGATAAATAGTTTGTCTGGAGTCTGTTTCATTAAGTAGATTGAACGTAAATTTGGATGTATTAAAAGTTTTAATATGTGTATGGCAGCAGTAAATAGAGTCTCTATCATCTTTTAGTGCATGTTTGGATTGACATTGAGTATGGAAAAATCACGCTCGCACATAGTTTTACTGAAGCTCGGGTAGTTTTTGCCAAAATCATGATAGTGCACCGTAATTTTGCCAAACTCAACTATTTCAAGCATACGCTTCGATTCATTTTTTTTTTTTTGCCAATCCTTCTCGTAGGAATTCCAGTTTGCAACCAAAAATTGAGAACCAATGTATCAAATATAACATGTACACACACACATATTACTTGTGCTTCCTATTTCCAATCAATTAAGTAATCTATTATTATATCTAGTAAATTAGACCCTCAAACTATTTTGTTGATACCTCATCTTTTTTTCGCCACGTAATACCATTTGTGCCACGTCATTCAATTCAATTATATAAGGGAAATTCTTGTTTACCCATCAATAAAAGGTGGATAATATTACCCATGTTGAGTTGGCCCAATCAAAACAATGTATTTATATAACATTAAAAATAATAGAAAACAAACAAAGAACTTTGATTGGTGACAACTCAGCATGAGTTATGTTACCCACATTTTATTCATGGGTACCCAAGTTGTCACCATTATATAATGTGGCACTCTATCTTGCATTGCTACTACTCTCATACTCTTTTGTAGAATTCATTCTCCTTTCTATTTCTTTGTATGTCTTTTGCAAGTCTGAATACAAGACAATGCACAAATTCTATTGTTACAAGTATTAATGTTTTCATTGCACTGTTACAAGCATATATGATGTAATTAATTATTGAAAACCTTTGTATCATCCTTTTGGCTCTCAAGACCCACCCTTCCTTCTCCATTACAAGTTAGAATTCCTTATTAAGCCGTTTCCCTTTGTTTTCAATACAAAATAATTTATCCTTCAAAAAAAAATATACAAAATAATTTATACCTTTGTGGCATTAATTTAGTATACGTTATAATAAAATAACTTGTACAAAAAAAAATACTCTATGAAACCTACCCCTCTATACTTTCTTATACTCATTTTTCATGTCTAACCTATTTATTCCCTTAATTATAATTATAATCGACTCCTCCATTCATTGTTAAATCATATCATGTGACACTCACAACTCATGATATTCTAAGTTGTTATCTCTTCCCTTATGACACAGCTATGTTCAAAATTGCGATTGTATATCGAACAATCCACCTCTGCTAGCTCCACATATATCATACAAAAAGACTATGGATAATACCATTCACCTCTTCTTGTAGTTAACAAACAATTTTTTGGCAGCCCATACTGGCAGATAGTAACTCTGTTTGAAACTGAATCATGAGAAGGTTGGTCTTCAACTTGTGATTGCAAGTTGTGTGATGCTTTCTTATTCTTTGAATGTTTATCTTGGATTGAGGAAATTGTTAATAATCTTTAGATTGACATTATGTTCTATAGAGTAGTGATGTCTTTTAGTGTCTCCACAAAGTATATGAGAAGGTTTGTTTTCTTTATATATCAGGATGTGAGAAGAAGCAATGTTTTGCCTCTTTAAGTTGGAAGATTCAGAAGAGTGTGGTGTAAAAAAACAATGGACGAAAAAGTAATTCTCAACTTTTCCTTACATATTTTATGTTTTGAAGGATCTTTTCCTTCCGTATGTAGAACTCAACTTTTTCTTGCATATATATTCTTTTATTTAACTACATTTTGCTTACAAAGCAATCACAACCTAAAGTAGATCCGAAAAAAACAATAAACATGTCTTCTAATACAACTCGGTGTTAGAACCACATTTCTTTTCAAATAAAAACAAGTAATCCTCAAATTTAAAACTTTAATTAGGATTACCATAACATTTTTTTTTATATACTTAAAATCTTAAACAATTGTTATCCTAAAGTGAACGTTTTGATCCGTGCTCTATATCTATAAAATTAGAGTGATAAACCACCACAACAACAACGAAGTAGCTATATAGTGGAGCTATTGATTTTATGGTGAAAAACGCATTGGGTTACGTGAATTTGCTTGCAAAAGCTGTTCTAAGCACCCACTAAAATACTTGCTATCTCATTTTCAAATCTAATAAAATAAATAAATAAATTACTCCAACCGTGCAACGAGTCTCAATCTAATTTACCTAATTACTCAGCTAAACTAACTACTTATAAATAATAATATTTTAGTTATTAAAAAAATGTTTTAGTCAATTAAGTTCATTTTATCATAAAAATTAACACACTCAATGATTTTATTAAGTATATGTAAATCTCATTAAATGAAAGTTTTTCAATATATACAAATACTTTTAAAAACTGAAGTACAAGGGACAACTCAAGTTGTATAATGTTTAATTTATAAAGGGTTAATAATGTTTTACCCCGCTGTAATATTGGTCATTTCCGATTTTCCCCTGTATTTTTTTTTTAGATTTCGTCCTTGTAATTTGAAGATTTTTGGTTTTGGACCTTGATGATTTTTGATTGTACAAAATTGATGATATGACAGGGGGTAAACCGAAATTTGCTCAAATTACTGGGACCGAAATTTTCCATGAAGGTCCAAAACCAAAAAATTTTCAAATTACAAGGATGATATCTAAAAAAAAAAAAATACAGGGGGGAAACCGGAAATGACCAATATTACATGGGGTAAAACTCTATTAACCCATTTGTAAAACTGTTTTATGGACATGATAAACTAGAGGCAAGAGACATGACAAAAACATAAATTCTTGTCTCTCACCAAACCACAACACAACTTTTTGTCCCACGTACAAATTGTTTAAAATATCAAAATAACATTTTGTCCACCAAAAATCGTATAAGACCAAAAATTATTCAATACCATAAAATTTTATTATGTGTTGTTTTGCCTTGTGTTGTGTTGTTCTGTCTTGTACGATTTTGTCCAGTACTTACTGTTTTGCAGATCAAACACACCTTAAATAAGAGGATCTATCTTTCTTATTCATCTGTAGCCTTTATTAATGTATTAAGATTTTGAATCAAGCCGTGCATGGTTGCTCTTGGGTCTTATAACACCACCCTTAATTAATTATTATTTAGTTATTCAACAAATTTATCTCAAACAATAAATACTCGAGTGGTATTGATCAAACAACTATTTATTGAGAACCTTATTTCCTGAGAACAAATTTACATTTTGATGATCGAAATTGAAATCAATCTAAGGATAATTTTGACGATGCAATAAAATTTTAAATCTCATTCCCTCCCCTCCGAAAAACTCCGATTTGGGGAGAAGCAAAAAGTGGGGATTTTGCTCCCCTCCTCTCTCCTCCCCTTCTAAAAATTGAACCAAACACACCAAATTTAAAATATTCTCTTCCCTCCCCCTCCCCTTCAAAACTCTCGAACCAAACGGACCCTTAGATGAAGAGTGGCACACCTTATACAAGGTTTGGGATAACGATGAACAGGTGTGAAGAGAAGATCCAACCATACGAATCAATCACAATTAGTTTATAGCCTCTTCTGCCTAAGTATAGTGACTAAATTAAAAACATTAAAAGAAATAAAAAAGTGGTATTAATTTTTTGATAAACCAATATATCCCCTACATAAAAACTCATTTAAAAAGTTGACATCTCCTAATATGTTTTTCCATATGCGTCGGTAAGAAATTGAACATTTGACCAAATTGTTAAGTGACTCAAATAGCTACCACATGGTGAAATGGTATTAAAAACAATTGATGTTGATTTTCTAAGTTTCCTCTTCGTGATAGATGATTAGTTTATCTTTTCTATCATAAATTTTGTTTTGAGAGGATATCATGATATTTATTGTTTACATTTACATGATAAATGGGTAATATATAAATAAGTAGTTAATGCAATCGAAAACTAGATGAGTATCCTACAAAAACATACAAGTAAAGTCCTCAAGATGATGATCTTTAGGAAGGAAGGTATTTCGATATTAGGACAAAGGTGTGCCCAATTGGCCAATTATAAATTGCTGAGATCCCTATTCTATAGTTTCAAGCATACACATTTACTAACTCTCTTTCCAAGTTTTACCAAGATATTTTCATTTGGCTTCGGTAATGACTCATTCGGGACAGTAAGTGATGGCTCCAGTGATGGTTCATTCTGGATAATAAGTGATGCCTCATTTTTCACATCAAGTGATGATTGTACTTCCTCTTCAGGTGATGGCTCTATTTTCACATTCGGCGGTGTTTGCACTTCCACTTCGGGCAATGGCTCCATTTTTACCAAAATAGATTGCCCAACTTCCATGGTCATTGACGACTCAACTTCCATAGTACTTGATTGGCACTGTATAAGATGGACACCTGTTTCTTTAACAGTCATACCATGCCCTAAAGCTACAAAAATCTCCACATTGTCACCAGCTCCTAAATTTGATTTTACACCCTGCCAATCTTCATCGTTAAAGGACATTACTGTGTCTCGCTTGTATAAATTGATAGTGAGTTTTGTATAATTAATAATCAAAACACCAATGAGGCATTCAGTTGCCATGTTTTCAAATGTTGATGAATAAACAACCCATAAAGTTATTCCCTTCATGTAACAATCACTATCCTCAGGCACTCGAAATCGTACTGAAGGTCCTGTACATGTATAAGATAACCCAGAAGGATAATTGTCAACAGGAACAAAACAATCATTGGAACCACTGGTTGTTAATCCCTGTATCATGAACATATGTTGAGTTAGTTGTGTAATTATTTCATGCAAATAGACATTTTTGTGCCATTTATAGTGTCAAAATAGTGCATTACACAGAAAAATAAAAAAAAATACACGGAAACTGATTTAAAGTAATGAGGCAATAGTTTTGTAACACTCACATCAATAGCAGAATGTTAGAACAGATTTCTGCTTTTATAATAGCTGCAGAACTCTAATACCGATATGCCGTACACAGATTTTAACTTGTAATTGGTTGATGGCCATTTTCTCATGTTATAATTAATCTTTTCTTATACTTCTTTTCACTTTCCATATGCTGGTTAATATCTCAACTTAAAAGTTTTGGTAATTTCCGTAAGATAATAATACTGAATTTCAGTTGAGAGTTTTGTCATCTAGGACTTAGAAAAGGGAAGGAACCTCAACTTTTCTAGTAGATGAGGGTTTTGTTATCTCTATGAATTTTCTATTACGCCCTTCTTTCCTAGCAGCTATACCATGCATGAACTCATTGGCTTTGTTTGTTGCATAAAAATATTTGTTTTTCTTTAATAAGTTCTCTTATAATTTTCTAAGTTTTCCTCTCCCTAAGTAAGCCCAAAACCAAAGTAAAAGGGATAAGGACTTGGAGTTGACCCTTGGTTTAGTCCTATTGTTATGGGAAAATCTTGTGACTCCACTCTATGTCCTCACACTAGTCGAGAACCTCATGCATATCCTTGATAGCTCGAAAGTAGGCAATCTTAACCCCTTTCTTGTTGAGAATTTTCCAAAAAACCTCTCTAGGCACTCTATCATATGCCTTCTCCAAATTAATGAAAACTAAGTGGAAGTCTTTTCTATCCATCCGATATCGCTCCATCACATGTTGAAGTAAGTAGATTGCTGCAATGGTCAACATCCCAGACATAAAACCAGATTGATTATCGAAAATATTACACGTATAGTAAAAAAACAAGAGGGTGTAATTATCTAAAAAATTATTTCACTTCAATGTTACACGTCTGACCGAATAAATTTGTATCTTCAATAAACTTTAACCATTTAAAGATAAAAAGATGCAAACAGAAAAATATTATCATGTTCTCTTAATTAACAATAGATATCAGTACATGTGAGACTAAAAGGATAGAGAAGGAACCTGTGATAAGCTCTTGCCAAGAGTAATAAAAAAAGATTTCAATGACAGATCTGAGATTTGTAATGCATATGAAGTTTCTGATTCAGTAAAATCCACACTGTTTAGATCATTAAGTAATCTTTTTAATTCTTCAGTTAATTGAATCTCTGAGCGGCATTGTACCCAAACACTTCTAGGTGTTGAACAGCTTCTAAGCATTGATGATTGATTGCCCAAATGCAAATCATTACTCTCCACATCCAAGGAAATGTGGGGGCTATGTGGTAAGGAATTTATTGTTGGTGACATCCAAGACCGTATGAGACAAGGAAAAACATCACGTGCAAATCCTTCAAATCCACACAGGGATATATAAACAATGCTTTTCGATCTAACTATGGAAAAAGGCGCTTTTTTGATACCAGTTCTTGCTGCCATTAGAGTTGTCAAGGATTTCATTTGCACTACATCTTCTTCCAATTTAGTAATGTTTGAACAACCATCAAGGATGAGAGTTGTCACAGACATCAACTGAGAGATCTCTCCTGGTAGATTGTCAAGACTTGTACAATCCTTAAAATTTATCAGAAGAAGATTATTGAGATCTCCAATGGACGGGTGTACCTTGGACAAACTTGGACAATCCTTCAAAATGAGCTTTTCTAGACTCGGTAAAAATGAAAAGTTAGGGGTGCTTTTCAAATACTTGGAATGACTGAGGTTGAGAATTTTTAGCTTGTCCAGAAACTGCAAGAAAATAATCATTTAAAAGAAAAATTAGAGATGAAAATCGGAAATGAAAAAGTGGCAACAGATTCTATTGTCATGGGCATTTGAATTTTAAAAGAAAATGTTATCATACCAGGGTCTCCTTCTCCTTCCAAACTTGTTTAACCATGCTATATTTTAATTCAAAAACAACTAGATTTCCTTGATCAAAGTTGTTGGGTACATGGTTGAAGGTAGATTGTCGCCAATTGACCCATCTCAGTTGTTTGGAAAGAAACTTAAAATCTCCAGTGAGGTCAACACAATCAAGCTGTAAAAGTCTCAGTTTCTTCATCTCCTGGAAAGCACTAGTATTAAAGCTAGCTCTGCTTGTTGTTTCCAAGTTTAAAATCAATCCCTCAACAGTTTTTGTTCCCTGCGTGTGAAGCAAAAAAACTAAGAAAAGTAAGGGAAATGTTTTTCGTTTGCTTGCTAGAAAGTGGCAACAAAACGGCAGAGCTGTGGCCCAAGCACACTTGAAACAAACATGAAGATTTTTCAGCAAATAGTTATGAAGAGCAAATCAGTTCATTAACAAAGAGAACTTTATGATTTTCATAAGATTACGGAGGATATTCAAAAGTTTCAAATTGTATATGGAGAAAGTTCTTACAGTATTATTTGTCAAAACATCATGTACATCTTTCTGAAACCACAACCGACTACGCTCCCCTGGATCTTTTTCTGAAATTTGGCGAACATCTTTTTCTGAATTTTGACGAACAATTTCTCTTCCCATGTCTCTTATTAAATCATGCATTTTAAGCTTGTTATTCTTTTCAACTTTTAGGAGGCTCCGCTCTATGAGGACAGGTATTCCAATACTAGCAAAAAGTCCACAGCCATTTAGAATCTCAGTAACATAGGCTCTGTCCTTGCCGATAAAGAAACAACATATGTCAAGAAATATATCCTTTTCCTTACCATCACTTAGACCGTCGTAGCTTATTCTTAGTTTCTCTTGCACATGATGGTGAGGAATTATCTCTAGTTTTGATAGCACACATGTCCATTCTTCTCTTGTCCTGTCATATAAATAAGATCCAATGACTTCAGCAGCCAAGGGTAGTCCTCCACAGTACTTACTTACACTTCTTGAGAGCTCACTGAAGTCTGCTCTTGGACTTGCGTTTTTAAAAGCATGCCAGCTGAAAAGCTCAAGGGACTCCTTTTGGTTCATCTCAGTAATTGGATAGACATAGTCAAGCTGAAGTGACTTAAGTATGTGTTCATCCCTGCTTGTAACAATTAATACACTTCCTGAACCAAACCATTTACGACTTCCATATAGGGCTTTTACCTGCTCTAATTTGGTCACGTCATCAAGTACAATGAGCACCTTTTTTGCAGAGAGCATTTTCTTGATTGCAGTTGTCCCAGAGGCAATGTTGTGTATCTTCTCCTTTGTTTTGAGAAGATCTGAAAGAAGTTGTTGTTGTAAACAAATATGCCATCCGCCTTTGCTATCCCTTTCACAAGTTTCTCTAATATTTTCAATGAAACTTCTGTACACAAATTTGCGATGAATTTGATTGTAGATGGCTTTGGCTGCCGTAGTTTTACCCAACCCTCCCATTCCCCAGATGCCTACCATACAAACGTTGCTTGACTTATTTTCAATCCATGAAACGATTTCCTCAACACGGGACTCTAGTCCAACCGTGTGCTCAGGAAGAGGCATGAATGTGTTGTCTAGCTTTGCCAATACGTCCTTAACAATTTCTTGCACCAGTTCACTTTCATTCCTTCAAATTCAATAAATATTATTGTTATTATTATTATTATCTATTAACAATATATAATATATAAAGCAAAAGGGAATTTGGATTTACTTTTTTATTCTTTCAATTATACATTTGAATAAATTTGTTTATAAGAATGTTACACCATTCGGTCATTATTATAAGAAGAAAAAAATCACTTTTTAGATTATTTAAAAAGCTGTTGTATTGTATCTAATCAATATTATATAGATCAAATACATTAGTTATTAAAAAAGGCATACATTGTTAATGTCATTAAAAAATATTAAAATGGTTTGTCACAAACCTTAATGTTTATAATTTTAATCAAAATTAATATTTCATATAAAAATCACCGTTGATAATTTGTTTATAAAATGGAGAGAATGAAAAAAAAAAACTTAAAACATTAATTCATTTTAATTCTAAAAAATAAAATATTTAAAAGAAAGCAAGAAATTGATTTACCTGAAAGCGGAGACATCCCAGCCAGATAAATTTGCAGCTTGATTAAGAGCAGACCTCCACGTCTCCAACAGTTCTTGCCTCTCTCTTTTTGAGTGCATTCTTTTTGCGGTAACTTCTAAAGCTTTTCCAAAATCACCGATCTGACGACGAACAATGGATGGATCAATATGGTAAAATATGGGTATAACTATTTGACCATTAGTTCCACGGTATTCCATGATTTTTTCAAGTTCAAGAAGACACCAACTAGATCTACTGTAGTTCTCTGAGAAAACAACTAAACAGATCTGAGACCCTTGCATTGCTCTCAATAGTTGTGGTTTTAGCTCCCATCCCTTTTTCAGCTTCTCATCGTCAAGAAATGTGTTGATTCCCTCGTTTTTAAGAGCGGCGTTTAGATGAGAAATCAAGCTATGACGACTGTCGTCCCCTCTGAAATTGATGAACACGTCGTACATCCATTGACGGTTCATATTGAAGGATGAAGATGAAGAAGACATTGATTTCATTCGGTCAACACTTCCTTATCGAATCACGCAAGTCTGCTGCAATATACTCCCTCCTTCCTATTTTTTCCGTGGCTCAAACATTTATTATCTTTTTCCATTAACATACTCTATTTTTTTTTTTAAGAATCATAATTTTATTTATTGTTTATAAAAATCACTTTTTTAAAAATCACTAGTATTAAATAAATTGTTGAAGTAATAAAGTTGTCTAAAATGTATTTGACTATTATTATATTATTTTTAATTAAATATATATTTAATGTTAACTTTTCATATACCAAGACAAATTAATAGTATTAATAAGAGGTATATTTGAAAAAAAGAGTAATCAATACATCTAAGAATTTGTATATGATCTTATATTTTAGGACAATATTTTTTTTAAACTACGCTTATATAAAAAAAGAGGGAGGGAATATTTCATTAACTATAATTAATAAAAGTGTTTTAATAAATAATATATATTTTGTCATTAATATCAAAATTATTAATTATTTCTTTAATAATCACACCTAATGTAAGACGAAGGAGTTCAGATTGACCAAGTCAATTTTCCTCCAAATAATTTTTTCTTTTTTGAGATGTTTACTCCAAATAATAATAAAATAATACTAGTATTAATTACTCATCTAATAATTGTTGAGTGAATAGACAATTACTCCTTGACATTGTAACTTTCATCAAAACCCCCCTTGAATTTTGCAAAACTTTAAAAAAAAAAACCGAAATTGTCAAACGTTAGTCAATTTGCCCTCTCCATCAAATTTTTGTTATTCAATATGATGTGGCATTTGACTGTCTACGTGGCACTGCCATGTGTCATGTCATGTCAGAGCTGTTGTAAAAAAAATTCAAGCAAATACCGCACTGCCACGTGACATGCCACATCACAGGTGTGGTAAAAAAATTTCAATTTTTTTCAAAAAAAAATTCTGAATTATTTTTAACGGTTATGAGCAAATGCCCCCTGAAATTCTGGATTGTTCATGCCACGTCACGGGGGGTTTGTTAAAGTCATTTTTTCTCTATTATTTTTGTCCAATATCCTTCCCTTTTGATAATATAGATGATAAGGTATATTGTATAGTGGTCGGTCACAAAAACCGGGAGACCGTTTGTCGTTTTGTAGACTTGTTTTGTCCGTGTATTTCTCTCATTATTTAAAGGTTGAATTATTCTAGAGGAATAATATTTGAACAAACAATTTTAATTAACATTTTTCCTTTATTTATATTGGACAAAAATAATAGAGAAAAAAATGAGAAAGAATAAGAACAATGAACGTATGAGAGAAAGTGTTGTCTTAAAAGTTATTTAAAAATGATTGTACAAATATCATTGTTGATCTTTTATTTTTATCCATTTTCACATAATCGTGATTGAGAAATTATATTTGTACAACCATTTTTTGACAATTTTCTCTCTCATACTCACATCATGATTTCATTCTTTCTCTTCCTTTTGACTCTATTGTTTTTTACCATTAAAAAAAAGGTTGTCATAAAAGTTAAAAAAATTGGTTGTACAAATATCAGTACTCATCGTGATTTTGCCCAAGTCAACACATGCATGGTGTTGAATCAGTAGCAAGTGAATTAAAAATGCGTCAGCGTAATAAAATAACCTGTCTACGCGGAGATTGTTTTAATCTCTGCGGTGCAACTTTGTTATCAATAAGGATGTAAATTAACTAGGGGGAATGCACTAGGCTCGTTCTTAAGACAACTCATGGCATGTTTGGATTTACGTTTGCAGTGCCTTTTTCGCGTCTCGAGGTGTTCTAGACGTGATAATAGAGAAGCTTTAATTTGGAGAGTTTGGGAAAACGTACATTGGGTGGGTATCCCACCGTGGAAACAAACACATGCTCGGTTAAAATCTCATCCCAACCTTCACCTTGAGGGACTTCTAGTGGGTTTCCTTTGGACATCACATAACGAAGAAGCACCCAAACCAAGTAAATTATTAAACGTTTGTGGGTTATTGTAACATCTCGCTTAGACGTAGTTTTTATCAGTATCGGAGGATTAATAAGAAAGCAATGGCAAAGTTGTAATTTTGGATGTGAAGACTTTTATATAGAGGAGATAAGATATTTTCTTCATTTTTCTCCTCACCTCTCTCTCTACAAAATCAGAATTTTGCTTCTCCCTCTCTCTAAGCTTGCGCCTCCTCCCTTTAGCCACCATCCATCAATTTCCTTCCTTCCAAGCTTCTTGGATCATAAGCAAACTCAATTCTTGAAAGAATGGAACAAGAGGAAGTAAGAAGAAACAATAAGAGATTAAGAACCAAGTTAGGGTTTGGATCAAGGCTTAGCAAGGCACCTATTGAGGATTAATGTAACACCCATACTAAATTATCTAGAATATTTAGCATGTGTATTAATCTGATACTGGGTACATTAAAATTTTCAATAATAATAACAATAATACATACAACTGAATGAGTACAAATTTGCTCGTTATACAATTATCCAAATATCAAAACATACACTTCTATATACATATACAATCTGTCAGCCTCCTGAGCGTGTCCTTGACGAGCAACTGCACTCCATCCAGCATCTTCATGAAGATCTTCATCTGAAAACCACTTGGCTACCTGAAAAACCTGCACCAGAAGGATAGGGATGAGACATAATGTCTCAGTGAGCTCCTACCCTACCTACTGTTGGCAACCACAGGGAACCTAGGGTCGCCGTGCCTACCTCGGCAATCTTGGGGATACCTATGATCGCCAAGTCTTAACCTTACCCATAGAGGGTTACCTGACTGTTCCTGCTAAACTAGTGATCAGGGGGAAACCTAGGATCACTGTCTGAATCTGATACTGAATAGTCCTGAGATCTAGACTATATCCTGATAACTGGGTGATCGAGGGGAAACCTAGGATCACCGCCTGATAACTGATACCTGAATCTGATATCTGATACTTTTCTGATAACTATTCTCTGTCTGATAACATAATAATATATTAACTGATACATGTCTTTATGTTAGCTGTTAGCGTTGAACAAACAATATTATCTGGGTTCATTTTACGGAATGCCCCCGGGTGGAGTAACCCCGAAGCACATTCCCCTGATAACCGGTGAAAATTCCTATCATATCAGGCTAACACCGGACTCCTCTTGTCGTCGTGCGGTTATCCTTGCGGAATAACACGTCCCACTGGCGTGAACCTCCTGTGTCCCACTGGCGTGAACAGCAGAAGACACGACTTAATAATTAGTCTTAACTGATGCGTATACCTCCCGTGTCCCACTGGCGTGAACGACGAAGGCCACGAATAAATATTTTGTAAACTTATGCATGAACCTTTCATGTCCCACTGGCGTGAACAATGAAAGTCACGACTTAATAATATTAATCTTATTCTTAACTTTGCGTGGACCATTCGTGTCCCACTGGCGTGAACGACGAAGGCCACGACTTAATATCTGATTAATTCTTGTACTTATTCTTCTTATGTATATATAAATCATGTCTATTGCATATCTGATGCTTTCCTGAATGCTTAACCTATTAAAGGTTCTTAACTATGAATGTAGTTTCACTCTTGTGCTTAGTACATGATGAGTACCATTCTAAATCTCTTTAACCTATAATAGGTTCTTGACTCATCGTTCTCATGAGCCATTATCTAAATTGGGGAAACTACGTCCCTAACTTACTTAAACATTGTAATGAAGTTCCTGCATTCGTCTAGGCTTTTGCCCTTTAATTCTGAACTATTCTAAATCATTGTTCAATCCTTGTTCCATACATATTCATCCTTTTGGGAGCCTCTTGAATGTGTTAGAATGATGGTAAATGTTTCTAAAATGTTTACGGAGAAAACGGATGTGAAAAACCATGCCTACGCGTCCCAGAACACCCAAAACAGCAAAGCTGTCAAGTGCTGTCTGGGCCTCCGCGCTTGTAGCGACAAGCCTGCGCTTGTAGCGACAAGCCTGCGCTTGAAGCGACAAGCCTGCGCTTGTAGCGACAGTAGGCAGAATAAAATTCTGCCTGGTCGCTGTAGCGAGCTCCAGCTCGCTGTAGCGACCATGACAGGTCCAGAAATCTCAAAAATGGTATTTTTCATCATTCCAAGCCATCCTAACACACCCAAGCTTCCCAAATGGCATAAAAAGGATTTTCTTAAGCTTATAAATCATCTAAACATGGCTGGAACAATGAATTTACAATTAACATAAATTAGGGCTTTTATAAAAAATGCTCTAAGCATAAACAACTCTCAAAAGGGGTTATAAAACCCTAGGGAGCTCACCTTTGCCTTGATTGGTGCTTGCTACAACTGAAATCCAAACCCTAGCTTCAAACTACCTCTTCTCTTGATCTAGCTTTCCAACACAAGCTTTCTTTGCAAGTTTTCTCACTAGGGTTTGATTGAAGTTTGGATGGATGATGGTGAGTGAGATGGGGGCGTGAGAGAAGAGATGAGAAGGGAAGAAATCTGAATTTGGAATGAATGGGAAGGAATGGTTATGAAGAGGAATAAATATCTTGCTCATTTTCAAATTATTCCCCCCCTTTGCTCAATTTACAAAATTGCCATTGCCTCATTCTAACAAATTGTCATGTTCTTAATCACGTCTAATACTGATAATTGATACTTAAAAGCGGGATGTTACAATCTACCCCCCTTAAAGAAATTTCGTCCTCGAAATTTAGAATTCCCTTGAAATCACATTTTAAAAGATCCTTAATACTTCTTTTCCTATTAGTCAATTCTCTACTCAACTTGCTTATCGGAATCCCATGGTTTCCAACTCCGTAGGTCGAAAATACTCGACATTCTTTTCCTTAACTGATAGGCTTGGTTTGCGTTACATAATCCTTACATAGTGGGATGTGGTTATCAGAACCAATCTACCCGACCCACTAACTACACCTCTTGTTCACACACTTGGTGTGAATCCATCTTATGGTTATTAAACTTTAGATACTTTTACTGGTTATCCTCATGTTCCTCAAATATTCCCATGAATTATTATCTTTATCTTTCGTCTCATACGACGACATCACTTATCTTAATAACTTAGAAATCATTCTCCATTACTTGGAGTTTACTAATCTCCCATCTTTCTTGTCACTACTATTCTCGAATTATGGCCGTAGCATAAATATTTTCTATATTAGTAAATCCAAACTCATAGAAGTTTAGCCCGAGTGGTGAGTAGTAATCATCTCACATAACGCCACCTAGTACATTTCATAGCATATAATTTACATACATAAGCGAGCACGTGCACACTACTGGTGGGTACACTATACATCATCTCATCCTTGTCCGACTGACGGGACATTATTCTTGATCTTATCATATTTGAAACACTACCACATCAATTGAGGAATCTTTTCTTTTACTTTTAATTCATTTTGTAACATCCGGGATTTGCCTTTCAACTGGCTTGCCAGGTTTGCCCCGCCAATGTTACTCGTGTTTATTTCTTAAGTGTACAACAATCCGTATAACATGAATTGTGGTTACATTCTCTCGTCATCATAAACTTATTTCCCCATTCTGGACATCGAGTCCAAGATCCTTATTTTCAAAAAGAAGCTCTACTTGATTGCTACCAAAATAGCACACTTTAAATCCTTTAATCAAAACCTGAACTTACGTAGCCCTTTACCGTAGACTACGAATGACCTGTAATCTGCATGAAAGTTCTTCTTCTTTTACTGATAAACATAAAATTCAAGAATTCGGAACACTCTAGCTAAGATATGGTGATATCAACAATTCTATTTTGGTAAAAACCTTCATACTTAAACATTCCTGATTGCGTACCACTATTACCAAAACACGTCACATGGCTGAAAATCTGCTACACTACTATCTGAGTAGTTTAAGTACTGCCTGATAAATATATATACAATACTAAACATAACCTGATACAGGTGACATGTTGACAGATTGTAGGTACTAGGTAAATTAAACTCATATATCACTGCATTGTTGTTTCTGATCAATGCTTCAATTTCCATTTCTCTCGAGTCTCGAGGTTTGAAATATCCCTCGGCTTAACTTTTAAAATTTTCTTTCTAGAACTTATAACAAGTTCGAGTCGTCACTACTCACTGATAATCTGTGGTTCACCTGACCAGGACTACACAAGCATCCTTGTTCTCTAAACTTCAGTTTAGAATTTGTTTGTTAACTCATCCTGGAATTACTTTTCCGCTGCGCAACTCTGGTCTAACAAAACACTTTGGAGTAGGAATAATATACCCTTATCAAATCCTCTGGCTAACTTGTTCTTTAATGAATTATAGTTATCACAGCAAAATCATCTTACATTCGCTGATTCTCTTATGGCTTAAACCACCTGTTGAACTTACTGATTGGTCGTCATTTGACACTGTGTTTCCTTTTGGACATAAACTATATACTTACTTTCACGATAAAACGCCAGAACCTGTAAACGTTTCCAATAACTGTCTAGAGTTCAACAATGTTCCTGTCAAACAGTTTATACTCTGGTTCTAGCTTCTCTTTCCATATCCTGAACTCTGTAACCATCTCTTGGCCAGTTCTTTATGTATAATCACTAAAACATTGCGCAACCCGACTGAAAGCTTGCTTGAGACAACTTAAATTCACACACAAACACTTGTGTCAACTTTTAAAACGACTTATGGTTACTGGAGGTTCACATCTCTTACATATACTGAATCTACTGAGGGTTTGAGTCCCATTACTAATCGTTCTATCTTTATCCATAAGAATTCATACCCATAATCTTTTCGAAACAATTACGGTCGCTATGGTTTTACCATACCTCTTAGGTTACCTCCGAATCCCTCCACTTAACTGATCTTGAGCTTCAAAACCTCATCATTACCTTTTGTTTCATCCAACAACTTGTTACTGCATTCGCAATTCAATTCTTAATCTTAGCACTTGAATAATTCTGCATATAGTTGAACAATCCGAAATCTATACCTTATTACCGCCCTCGGAACTTATCAACACGAGGTGACCTCTTTAAGCTTCTAGAATATCAGTTGAAAACTTAAAACTCACTAGCATTAACCACAATCTTAACCTTTCGTATAATACAGTCTCCATATAATTTCTCGGCTAAAATTTCCAATTATCCTTTAAAACTGGTCTACTATAATCTTGTGTCATCTTGAACTTGCCTTCTTCATCCAATCAAGGAAATTCAACTTTATTCGTCCATCAGTTCACTAAATCCCAATGGCTGACCATATAAAATTTCAGTTAAACTTAGCTTATTTCCAATCTTCTTACTAATAAAACACATATGAATATCTGATTCATGCCTCGATATGCAACGGGTCTTATTATCAACACTTATCCATCCATCTTAGTTCTTAGGTTGCATACCAACTTCTTTTCTTAATTCTCAAATCTAGCATTTATGGTTCAGGAGATGCGGCTGATCTGCCGGGGTTAATCTTACTTGCGTTTCATGCTCAAAGACCACACTTGAGTGGTTAGCTTCATTGTCCAGATAATTCTCTTAATCCACAATTTATTCCCTTAACTGTCTGGACATTAGAATCTCATACGATACGAGTTCGATTCATCAACACTATATCTTTGTTGCTGAGAGTCTAGAGGTTTCAAACCGACCGAGAATTCCACATTTCAAGTCTCTAGGTTTGGTACCGCAATTCCTTAACTCTGTACTCAGAATTGATACTTAATCCACACTTCACTTTAACTTCTCGAACTGCGGTTCCCGTTAAGGTTCCACGTCATTCCGTAGAGTATTCCATAATTTCTTAATCCGTATGTCTTCCGCAGATGAGGTATCGTCCAACGACGTGTCCAACTGAGTTGAGGTACTTCACCTTATCCTTAAATATCCCTTATGTCTCTGAGACCTTGCCACTATCAGGCTTCGTTACTTTACAGTTTGATGGCCACCTTTTGGCATGAATACTTCCTCGCCAATTCTGACTTAGAATTCTATCACCTTAAACTTCTCCCTTCATACACTTCATTCCTCCTTGGTCACATTCAGCTCTCGGACATTTATCCTAACTGTCATATACTAGATTGAGTTGATCAGGCTCAACTAGATGTGACATTTAGAACAACATCCGGAACCCAATGGTTCCACTACTTTTATTGAAACTTTAATGACCCAAGGCACGGTCTGAATCGACCTGCTCTGATACCAATTGTAACACCCATACTAAATTATCTAGAATATTTAGCATGTGTATTAATCTGATACTGGGTACATTAAAATTTTCAATAATAATAACAATAATACATACAACTGAATGAGTACAAATTTGCTCGTTATACAATTATCCAAATATCAAAACATACACTTCTATATACATATACAATCTGTCAGCCTCCTGAGCGTGTCCTTGACGAGCAACTGCACTCCATCCAGCATCTTCATGAAGATCTTCATCTGAAAACCACTTGGCTACCTGAAAAACCTGCACCAGAAGGATAGGGATGAGACATAATGTCTCAGTGAGCTCCTACCCTACCTACTGTTGGCAACCACAGGGAACCTAGGGTCGCCGTGCCTACCTCGGCAATCTTGGGGATACCTATGATCGCCAAGTCTTAACCTTACCCATAGAGGGTTACCTGACTGTTCCTGCTAAACTAGTGATCAGGGGGAAACCTAGGATCACTGTCTGAATCTGATACTGAATAGTCCTGAGATCTAGACTATATCTTGATAACTGGGTGATCGAGGGGAAACCTAGGATCACCGCCTGATAACTGATACCTGAATCTGATATCTGATACTTTTCTGATAACTATTCTCTGTCTGATAACATAATAATATATTAACTGATACATGTCTTTATGTTAGCTGTTAGCGTTGAACAAACAATATTATCTGGGTTCATTTTACGGAATGCCCCCGGGTGGAGTAACCCCGAAGCACATTCCCCTGATAACCGGTGAAAATTCCTATCATATCAGGCTAACACCGGACTCCTCTTGTCGTCGTGCGGTTATCCTTGCGGAATAACACGTCCCACTGGCGTGAACCTCCTGTGTCCCACTGGCGTGAACAGCAGAAGACACGACTTAATAATTAGTCTTAACTGATGCGTATACCTCCCGTGTCCCACTGGCGTGAACGACGAAGGCCACGAATAAATATTTTGTAAACTTATGCATGAACCTTTCATGTCCCACTGGCGTGAACAATGAAAGTCACGACTTAATAATATTAATCTTATTCTTAACTTTGCGTGGACCATTCGTGTCCCACTGGCGTGAACGACGAAGGCCACGACTTAATATCTGATTAATTCTTGTACTTATTCTTCTTATGTATATATAACTCATGTCTATTGCATATCTGATGCTTTCCTGAATGCTTAACCTATTAAAGGTTCTTAACTATGAATGTAGTTTCACTCTTGTGCTTAGTACATGATGAGTACCATTCTAAATCTCTTTAACCTATAATAGGTTCTTGACTCATCGTTCTCATGAGCCATTATCTAAATTGGGGAAACTACGTCCCTAACTTACTTAAACATTGTAATGAAGTTCCTGCATTCGTCTAGGCTTTTGCCCTTTAATTCTGAACTATTCTAAATCATTGTTCAATCCTTGTTCCATACATATTCATCCTTTTGGGAGCCTCTTGAATGTGTTAGAATGATGGTAAATGTTTCTAAAATGTTTACGGAGAAAACGGATGTGAAAAACCATGCCTACGCGTCCCAGAACACCCAAAACAGCAAAGCTGTCAAGTGCTGTCTGGGCCTCCGCGCTTGTAGCGACAAGCCTGCGCTTGTAGCGACAAGCCTGCGCTTGAAGCGACAAGCCTGCGCTTGTAGCGACAGTAGGCAGAATAAAATTCTGCCTGGTCGCTGTAGCGAGCTCCAGCTCGCTGTAGCGACCATGACAGGTCCAGAAATCTCAAAAATGGTATTTTTCATCATTCCAAGCCATCCTAACACACCCAAGCTTCCCAAATGGCATAAAAAGGATTTTCTTAAGCTTATAAATCATCTAAACATGGCTGGAACAATGAATTTACAATTAACATAAATTAGGGCTTTTATAAAAAATGCTCTAAGCATAAACAACTCTCAAAAGGGGTTATAAAACCCTAGGGAGCTCACCTTTGCCTTGATTGGTGCTTGCTACAACTGAAATCCAAACCCTAGCTTCAAACTACCTCTTCTCTTGATCTAGCTTTCCAACACAAGCTTTCTTTGCAAGTTTTCTCACTAGGGTTTGATTGAAGTTTGGATGGATGATGGTGAGTGAGATGGGGGCGTGAGAGAAGAGATGAGAAGGGAAGAAATCTGAATTTGGAATGAATGGGAAGGAATGGTTATGAAGAGGAATAAATATCTTGCTCATTTTCAAATTATTCCCCCCCTTTGCTCAATTTACAAAATTGCCATTGCCTCATTCTAACAAATTGTCATGTTCTTAATCACGTCTAATACTGATAATTGATACTTAAAAGCGGGATGTTACAATTAAGGTGAGCTCCCTAGGGTTTTATAACCCGCTTTGAGTGAGTTTGTATGTGTAATTCATTTTATGCTAAAATATGGTTTTGTACCCTCATCCTAATAGTTATCAATTCCTTGTTAATCCTTGTTTTAATCAGTTATTTTGTAATATGAAATCAGTCCTAACATGGTTGGGAAGCTTGGGTAACTTGGGTTGAGCTAAAATGGTGGAAAAACACGATTTTGAACAATTTCTGCACTGTCATGGTCGCTACAGCGACCAGTCCGTCGCTGCAGCGAGCAGACCATTTTCAGGTTCTGATCCTGGTCGCTATAGCCATGGATCCGTCGCTACGGTGAGCTCACCAGGACAACATTTTTCAGCTAAGCTGTTTCGGGTGATTCGGCGCGTGTAAGCGACGTTTTTCGCAACTGTTTGTTGGAACAAAATGTGTCAAACAACTCTCTTCTGAATTAAGGGGGAGATTGTTGAAACATTATGTGTAAACATATCTCTCTCTATGGTTTTGATGATAACAAAAGTGTTAAATAGAAAATTGGTTATTTGCTAATGTTTTGTTCAAGTGATTTCAGAACCACGTGTTTAATGATCAGAATTTGATAATGGTTATGGAAGAACAAGCTTAGAGCAAGAAAGGAAAGCTTAGAAGCAATGTTGCAAAGCTGGAAGAAAACTGGGTCTGAAGAGTGCTCCTGAAGTGGTGCTTCTGAAGTGGGAATCTGAAGCTTGCGTCTGAAGAGAGCTTCTGAAGTCTGAGTCTGAAGAAAGTCAACAAAAGTCAACGTCTGAAGACCTGCTTCTGAAGTCTGAGTCTGAAGAAGTGCTTTTGAAGTACTGTTCACGCAGAAGCTTCTGAAGTCTGATGTGGCAAGGAAAGCAACTGTTACTGTGCGCATTTAATGCCTGGATATGTCAGAACAACTCAATGGAACAGTTGTCTCCCTGACTCAAACATTCCCCAGCTTTTAAGGAAAGCAAATTCAAAAATGGTTGCTGCTCTGTTTTCTGAAAAAGTTCAGCACACAATTTCAGCTATCCTAGCTCTCAACTTGCAACGGCTCTTTTCCTAAAACCTGCAAATCTTCAACAACTCTAATTTCCTCTATAAAAGGAAGAAGAATTGAAGAAGAATTTTAGCTAAGACTCTTGGATAAAATCTGTCTGAAACTTGCTCTGTTTTGCTGTCAAAACTCAAAGTTCACAAACCTCTTAGAAATTCTTTTATCTGTTGTAACTTAGAATTTCTTAAGGTTAAGAGTCTTAACATGTGTTGTATTAAGAGAACACCTCTGATATTTTATCAAGTGTTCAACCCTGAAATTATGGCCAGGCAATAAGACAGAGTTACCAGGTTCTGAACCAACCAGGTTCTGAACAATATGCAGGGCACAATAGATTGCAAAAAACAGAGCTCAAGTAAACACAATGCAAGAGCAGCAAAATAAAGTGCAGGAAAGTAAAAGGCACAGAAGATTGTTAACCCAGTTCGGAGTAAACACCTCCTACTCTGGGGGATACCAATCCAGGAAGGAAATCCACTAGCTACACCTTTTCCTTTCTTCTCAGTCTGTTTACAAAAAGCAGTCTCAAAGTTCAACAAGGAACCAATGAGCTCTTCAACCTTCATAGCAGAAATATCATGAGCCTCCTCAATTGCTGTGACCTTCATGTCAAATCTTCTAGGCAGGGACCTGAGGATTTTTCTTACTATCTTTTCATCAGACATCTTTTCCCCAAGTGAATCAAAATAATTAGCCATGTCCAGCACATTCATGTAGAAGTCCTGAATAGTTTCATCTTCCATCATCTTCAGGTTCTCAAATTTGGTGGTCAACAACTGGAGCCTGGACATCTTCACCTTAGAAGTTCCTTCATGGGTTGTTTTCAATATTTCCCAAGCATCCTTTGCAACAGTACATTGTTTGATCAATCTGAACATGTTCTTATCAACACCATTGAATATAGCATTTAAGGCTTTTGAATTCCCATGAGACAAGTCATCTTCAGCTTTGGTCCATTCTTCTTCAGGCTTCAGAATCTCAGTCTTGTTCCCATCTTTATCCAAAACCACAGGATGATCCCAGCCTTTAAGCACAGCTTTCCAAGTTCTGCTGTCAATGGATTTCAGGAATGCACACATCCTGGATTTCCAGTACTCATAATTTGTGCCATCAAGTAGGGGTGGTCTGTTGACATAGCCTCCTTCTCTATCCATGCTTGCCAGAAATTAACTCCTCTGGATCTCACCCAAAACACAGGCAGGGTTCCTGCTCTGATGCCAATTGAAATTCTGGCCAGGCAACAATGAGAGTTTACCAGGTTCTGAACCAAACAGGTTCTGAACTATAACTTAGCACAATTAAAAACAGTTAAGTAGCAGAAAATAAAAGTGCAGGAAAGCTAAAGAACACAAGGTTTATTAACCCAGTTCGGAGTAAACACCTCCTACTCTGGGGGATACCAATCCAGGAAGGAATTCCACTATAGGAATTAATCCTTATGACTCAAGACACCGACTCCCAATTCCCAGCCTAAGCAATTAACTTCCTCCTAGTCTTGAATTCTATCCAACACGTTGAGTATTAGAAACTACTAACTTCCTATTCAAGCAACTGCAACCCAGCTACTTGAACAACCCTGAAAACTACCCTGTTTTGCATAAAACTTCAACAACAAACCTTCATTCGTACCTACAGGCTTAGAATGAATTTACAACTCAATAAAACTCCTAAACCAACTCAAACAATGAGTGGTGCACAAATAAAACTCTAAGTTAAAAACACAGACTCAATTTCTGAATTATAACTCTAAAAACGTCAGTCTTGAAAGCAGCAGCACTCCTCCTTTTATAACCTTCAACAAACAGCATAAAACCCAATCCAATCTTCCAAATTGATTTGTTTCTGAATTATGATTGGTCCAATAAGGAAACAAATAAACCTGGAAAGAATCTTAAAAGTTGTAACAGAAAAATACGAAGTTCATGAAACTAAACCAAATCTTCAATAAGATCTTCTCCAAAACAAACAGCATTCTAGAAGCAATATACGAGGATAATTCCTGTTTAAATCTTGCCAAGATTCGCGCAGAAACAACTTGAAAAAGATCAGCTTCTGATGAAGTCAACCAAAGTCAACGCTGGCATCAGACTCTGAATTCAGCTTCTGAAGTGGTACAGTGCTTCTGAAGTAACTTTCAGCTTCTGATGGTGATTTCAGCTTCTGAATGACTTCAAACTGAAAAACTTGCAACTAAAGATTTGTTCTAGACAAGGAGATGCTACTATTCAACACATTGGATTTGCCAAAATATGCAGCCAACACCAAAATACTCAACAAATACATATTGCCATCGGAAGATGATAGGAAGTTACCTCAACAGCTTTCGACCTAGAAGGTTTTGCCTTTTTCTTGGGTTCCTCCTTGTCTGGCTCGTCCTCTGCAGTGGGTTTGGAGGTAAGAGGCACAGTTGTAGAACGTATGAATCCATTAGGTTTGAAAGCAGTTAGACTCATGCGTTATATGAGTATGAAGGGTATCACCTATTTTAATTGTTGACGTAATTCGAACATGTCGAATATCAAGGTGTAAGTGACCTCCAAAATTGTGTATGTTATACTTAGTCGGAGTTACTCTATCAGGTTTTTTAGCTAAAAGGTTTTTGAAGGCTAATCTCGAACCACAAAAGAACCAATGAGGGAGAGGTGGTCGAAACGCCAAAGCGAGTTTACTAGTCGGCAAAGCCGGAAATCGTGTTTTGAAATGCAAAGCGTAAGTGTATTTATCTTTTACATGAGGAGGTGCTTTTACCATGTAAAGTTTTTCACTTATCTTTTCTTTTAAAGTTTTCGCTGCCTCAACAACGGTCCGACTAAGGTTATTCGGATCATACATAGTTTCGAAATATTTTTGAAATGCTTGGATTTCTCGAATATGCGTACCTTTGCTTTTTGCTTTTTTATTCTGCACAGAAGGAAAAGCGGATATCAGCTGCTCGAGCAAACAGTTTTCATTAATATCAGCACTTTGTTTTTTTATAATCTTCTCTCCACCAAGTGAAGAATTCTTGGGTACATAAGAAAGATGTTTTGAAAGCTATGGGCTCGAAGCTGGGGGCAGCTTGGTCAAATTTCGCAAGACGCTCTAGCCATTCTACGTCAGTTTTGGGATGCCGCAGATATTTTTTTGCTAGAGAAGAGGGATCTGGGTCGAAGTTGGCAGAGGCCAAATTGTCTGGCCACGAGGTTCGGTTGGTAACCACTTACCCCGAAAAGGTCTTTCCCTTTGCCAGTCGAAATTCTAAAAGAAAGCAGTTTGGGTGTAAAATAAGCTTTCCAAATCTCGAAGTGCTCTCCTGTACTATCAGCTGAAGGCTCGGGAAACCCTTTAGTAAACCACTCTGGCCCATGAGTTCTCTTCACGAACGGAGCCATCGAAGGAACAAAGGTGTTGCAATTTAGGAACACATTAAAAGCGGTCGAAAACAAGGCTTCATTGGTTTGACCTACTTCTCTGAGCTTCAATGCAGCGAGGCGGGTACCTTCGATCCTTCTCTGTTCTACTATGCTCTGGTGTTCTTCTGGAATGAAGAGTTGGAACTTTGTTTCAAATGTGGCCAGTAGCCACAATTGAAAATCCCAAATAGGTCCAGATACGGACAAGGTTTTTCTCTCCTCATTGGCATTCCTCAGGTCAAAAGATCCATTGCTAAAGCTATCAGAAAGAGCACCAAGGATGAGTTTGCTCAGGCATGTATTTGGATGGCGAGTTTAATATACATCTTTGCCACTTGCAGTGATGGAGTGCAGAAAACAAAGAGGGATAGCCAAAGGGTCAGGAACGCGATATGTTCCATATCAGAAACCTCATTGCTAGTGGTGTCATAATGGTCTTCGATGTAAGATGAGAAAGCAGCTCGTTGGAAATTGAAATCATAGTCTGTCGAATCAGCGTTAGGGTCGAAAGTTTGGCCAGTGGGTTTCAAACCAGTAATTGCAGCTACATCTAGGAGTGTGGGGGTTAACATTCCACATTTGAGTTGAAGGCAATTTGTCGAATGATCCCAAAAATGCAGCGCTGCAATTAACATGTTAGGTTGGTATTTTGGCCTAAGCCTGGACAGTTGAATAAGGTCAAAGATACCATATGATTTCCAGAAATCCTTTTTCTTTGACTCAACTTTGTTCAACCATTTCAAATAAATGTCGCTCCCAACGTGTGGCGCAGACCTGAATACCCTAGTTGGTGTATCCATGAAGTTAATAAAATATGGTCCCTTCAAAAAAACCCTAGGGGTAAATTGGTAATAGGTGGGAAAAATATCTTTGATCTGTTTACTATCTTCTCGCTCTCTGGGTAATGGACCTAAAAATGCTAAGGGACCCGAATATACATGAGAATCAGGGCAAGGAATCATTACCTGAGATTTCCAGATCTGGGCTTGCTCGTCTTTCAGGTCAGGTCCAGGAACGAACTTGAAGTTCCCTGGCTGAAGTTGTACGGAGAAATTCGCTGTAGCAGCAGTATCGGAGGTTTGAGTTTTGGATGAAGACGTCATTGTTGTTCTTCAAAGCTTTTTCGGTTATGGTTTGCAAAGAGATAGAGAAACGGTTACTGTTCAGAAGGGAAATGGTCAGAGAAATACCATACACAGCTACGAGGCAAAGCCCTAAAAACTTTCTTTTTATTTGCCAATCGATGATGAGTAGTAGAAGTTGCCCCGAAGTTGAGCAAGTTCTGAGTACCAGTTGCTGCTATTTTTTGAGTAATGGAGATTAGCAAATCTTCTGAAAGTGTCTCCATGTTGGAAAAATAAAGTTGGTTTAGAAAAGTTTACTAGAAAGGGAATGACAATGAGAGAAGTGAAAACTGAACTTTTGTACTCATCACTAAGAGGGAACTGAAAGGACTAATGATTTGAAAAGTTGGAAAAGATTCTGCCACGTGGCGAAAGGTTTGCTGAAAGATCTCTGAAACAGCCGTCGGTTACTTTTTCTAGGAGCCAAAAGATCTTCGAAAATAGTGTTGAATGATAACTGCTTTGGGAACCGTTCGAGGTAAGTGACGTCATTGTTTGAGAAGATGTAAGATTTTCGTCGAGGGTTACAGTTTTCTTCTACATTATCTTCCGTCGAACCTAACATTTTTAGGGGGCAATTTGTTATATGTATTTTTCGACAAGAAGAATTTAACTCAACTTCTGAAGTTTGATTGGACACGTGGAAGAAGATGGGATTTTTAGTCTAAAAGGATTTCAGAAATTATACTTGCTTATTCGACAGAATCAAGACATTCAGAGTTTGTCGAAACATACATTGACGGAACGAAAGTTACTTATGCTTCGAGATGTCTTTTCGTCGAATTGAAGATCGCGACTGTCGAAGGCACAAGATTGGAATGTCGAATAAGTTGTTTTTCTCTGTTAATTAGCGTAGTTAACGGTTAGAAGTGTGGATAGGATTGTACAGTTATTTATTCTAGTATAAATAAGAGTTTTCTATAAGGAATACGGGGTCACAAACCATTATACATAACATTCTGTGCACTCGAAGTATCCAAGTCACAACGAGAAAAGAGTTACGAATCATGTATGATCCTTGTGAACAACTTTTATTTCCAATCAATGAAATTTACTTTCCTTTAAGTTAATTTTCTGCAATTTACTTTTATATTGCACTTCTTTATCGAAGAGTTCAAGCAATCGAACTTAGAGATTTTCTGTTTCTTATTCTAATTCGAAATTTGTAACAACATTCATAACAATACAATAACGTTTGAAACAATTTTACACATAATGACCTGAGATTACTGGTTGATCTCGCAAGTAATAAACTTATAACCAGCGGTTGTTTACCAAAAACCAGGGTAAACAGGGAGAGATTTTAATTAAAAATGTATTTGGTTCACATGAGGAGGGGAGCGATTTTAAAATTAATTTATTGTTTTACCCTTAAACTTAATTAAATATACGATGATGTTTGTTTTTACATATAACAAATAAGAGTTATAGATAACATGAAAATAAAAGTTGTTACAACGGTAATATAACCTAATAATAATAAAAGTTGTTACAAAGATAATATAACCTAATAATAAAAGTTGTTACAAGATAATATAACTTAATAATAATAAAAATTGTTATAAGGATAATATTGAGATTTTAAATTAATTTAAGGATAATTTTGGCAATGTAATGAAATTTTAAAGAGATTTCCTCTCCTCCCCTCCCCTTCCCTTCAAAAATTGAACAAAACACGTCAAATTAAAAATATTTTCTCCACTTCCTTCATCTTCAAAACTCTCGAACCAAACGGATCATAAGGGGAAGAGGAATATTCTAATCCAAGACACATAGGATCCCGACACCAGCGAACTATGTCTGTTTCAAATCCCGAAATTGGACTCATTTGTCCCTCCAAACCTACACATAACGACAAAAACAGCCATATCTATCTAACAGATTTCAGTTGCTGACGTGGCATTAACCACCACAAAGAAAAAAAAACAGTTAGCTCCAATCTCTCTCTCTCAGAAAGACAGAGAGAGACAAAGCCTCTCGCTTCTCGCGTGTTCAACATTCGCCAAAAACTCTTCGAATTCGAAAATTCCAAAAAAAAAAAAAATCGAAGGCATTGTCTCTCTCAACAATAAATCTCCGCAACGCAACGTTTAATTTCTTCATATTCGTTTCAATGCGGTTTCAACGACCCTAACTTCTTCAAAAATCGTTAAGATTTTCACCATTTTCGTTGATTCGTTTCAATCTTGCAGATTCTGATTCTTTCTGCATTGTAACATCCCACATTGCCACGTTGGAGGCGTTTCAGTTGAAAGATTCCGTGGAATTTGAAGATATTGGTGGTGTGGGAGGTACACGCGCGTTTCTAGGGTTTGTTTTGAGCTCTTGAGGCAATTTTATGAAGAAAGAGGTTTTATTGAGCTGAATGTGTACGCAATTTTCTATGTGTGATGAATTTTTCTTAGCTATGGGGTAGATAAGATGAAGAAGCTATTGTTTTTGATCAATTTGAGAGTGGTGAATTGGGTTTGAGAGTTTTTTTTTTTGATGGGTAAGGGTTTGATATTGCTTTATGGTATCTGTTATTGTTGTTCAAATGGGTATTGGGTCCATTTACATGAAGAATTTCTTATTGCAACTTGAATGGCTGATCTTCAGAAAGGCGACAGTAGGGATATCGAGCAGGTTCGATATTTGCTTCTTTACTTACTTTCTAGTTTAATGTAAAGTTTAAAGAAAACGTGAAATTCACATTCTCTTTTTACCTGCGTTTGGATAAACAACTTAGGCCGTGTAGATTTTGTAGTAAGTAGAGTAGATTAGGTGGAGGATAGTCAAATCACTAGAGGCAGAGGAAGACCTAGAAAAACTATACTAGAAATTATTAAGAAAGATTTAAAGATTAATGAGTTGGACCGTATTATGATTTACGATATAATATTATGGCATAATTTGATCCATGTAGCCGACCCCACTTAGTAACAACTTAATTTGCAGCTTATAGCATAAGTGTTTATCATGATAAGAGTTTACGTACGAACTATTTCTGTAACAAAAGATAAACCAGGGTTAAATTGTTTTCGTATACGCTATAAGCTGTTTTCATAAGCTATCTTGGAGACTTTGGCCCCGATTGGTTTGAGCTTATTTTGAGCTTATGAAAAATAGCTTATGTAAATAAATTAGCTTTTATTTTAATTTATAAGCTCTCACTAACGAAAATTGTATCTTCATAATTTGTTTTTTCATAAACTACCTTAAAAACTTATAAATAATACATAAAAACTTATTTATTTGCATAAGCTGTTTTATATAAGCTCTAAAATAAGTTAATCTAATCAGGCCCTTTATGTAAATAAATTGAACATAGCTTATGAACGTGTCATAACTTTTCATAGGTTCTCCCAAACAGTCTCACAAGTGTTTGTGCCTGTAGGTAAACTCAAATAAGTCAATCCAAACAGACTCTTAATTAAGAGCTTCTTAAATAAATCTTTATGTATCAGCTATTTCTTTAAGAGTGTTTCTTTAATAAATTGCTTTGCTTAGTTCTTTTTTAGTTTAATGTTATGTAATGATCAATGTAAAGAAACAAAATATGTGACATTCACCTTCTGATGAGCAACTTAAATACGTGTTTCTTGAATAGCTATTTTTATAATCAAGGAGAAAATATGATCAAATTGTTATTTTATAGAAGTTGTAAGGTGTTCTTGTAATGTTATTTACTTATTGAAATAAGTTGGAAACAACTCATTGATATGTGATTTGCTTTGTCAAACACTTACGCAAATGGTTATGTGATAAGATAAGTCGTAAATAAGTTGTAAACAACTTACGGATATGTCATAAGCTATTTTATTGTTTAATTAATATACTTTGAATTATATGAATGATAAATTATAACAGTTTTCTTGAAGCTGGAGGCAGAGGTCTTCCCTCATGCTTTGCAGTTTTATAGTAATAATATCATTTTCTTATGCAAGTACCTAACTTTTAATGTCTCCTTTATAGGCAATTACATCTCTTAAGAAAGGTTCATATCTTCTAAAGTATGGGCGAAGAGGGAAGCCAAAGTTCTGCCCTTTTAAGCTTTCCAATGTAAGTTTCTGTGGTGTTTCTTCTTCTAAAACTTTATATTAGCTAGCCCTAATGATATGAAACTACCTTTTCCTTTTTAGATAATTTTTTTCATCTGACCGTTTGATTTTTTCGTTACATATTTGGTAAGATATTAACAACATTGATAGAATGGAAAATGATATACACACAGCAACAATTAGTTTCATCATTTTCTGGTCCTGTCATGTGTGTTCCCACGTCATGCAAGATATGAATCATTAAATTGTTTTGCTATCACATTTTGTAGAACCTTGAATTAGACGTCAAAGTCATTGGCCAATAGTTCCAGTTTGAAAGTTTTCATACAGTTAGTAGCTTATCATCACAAATAATGGTAGATGTTTAACTAAAGCATTGATGATTTGACTAAGCATAAAAAGAAGTGCTTACTTGCATTTTAAATCCTTCATTACCTTACGAAACTATAAATGAAATGATGACAACAAAAACATGATAATAGAGTAGAATTGCTATTAAATATATAATCACGTAGTGAACTACAACAGATTTTCGAACAAACTAATCTTGTTTCAAGATAAATAGTACAATATTCTTAGGTGACAAATAGCCAAAGGCATGCAAAATTATGCTTCGGAAGAAGAAAATATCAAACTCATTTTCTGTAGTGCAATATCTTTGTGATGTTATATATAAAGCTCCTATATATTATGTACTTGTTTCTGATTTAAGACAAGCCATATACTTGTCAATTCTACATATTTGAAGCTTCATATTTTTTGAATAAATTTGAAATCCACTTGAACGAGAAACATGGGCATATTATGTTCTGTTCTATTCAATACTTTTTGGTTGTCTTCAGGATGAGTCTCTACTCATATGGTACTCTGGCAAGGAAGAAAAAAAAGTTAAGCTCAGTACTGTTTCAAAGATCATTCCTGGGCAGCGAACTGTAAGTTTGTAAGAATTCCAGACACAATTTTCAGGCTAATACTGTATGCCTTTATATAATGATCCTTTTTTCCCACATTGGCTTACTGCTCAGTACTCATTATTTTGATTTGTTAACAATAATCCAGGCAACATTTCAGCGGTATCCCCGACCTGAAAAGGAGTATCAGTCATTTTCTCTTATATACAATGATCGGTCCTTGGATTTGGTGCGTCCACTTTCTGCATAATTGCTATGCCAATTAAACCCACCAGTCCTTCATTGAATATTGTCTTAATTCTTTGTTGTCTCTTTCATTGTGGCAAAAAGCTAATCTGGCAGTTTTTAAATAGTGCACGAGTTAGATAGGAGATTTTGTAACTTTTAAACTTCGTGATCTGACTGACTCCACTGCTAATCTATGCACAGATCTGCAAGGACAAAGATGAAGCTGAAATCTGGTTTGCTGGTCTGAAAGCATTGGTTACCAGAGGTAACTATCGCAAGTGGCGATTTGAAACAAGAGCTGAAAGTCTGTATTCTGAAAGTCCAAAATCTGGCACAAGAAGATCCACTCCATCATATACACCATCTGTCTGTGACAATAACTTTCATCTTCTTTTGCTTCATACAGCTCACATAAACTATTAGGCACTGAAAAGTTACTCTTTTTCACTCTTACTAATTTTTAAACAACAGGACCCTGGAGATGTCGACGGAATTGCTTTTCAAAATTCTTCGCCAAATAAATGGGTAAAGGCTTTCTCTGAAATTATTTCATACACTGCGCCTACCAATAGCTCCAGTCAAGCTGAATCAATTACCAATTGCTCTATATCGTCTGAGTCCGTGGATAACTCAAGCAATCGAAATTCTGCATCTGAGGCAATTCGAGTTAGTCTATCCAGTGCTGTAAGTTCATCCAGTCAGGGTTCTTGTAATGAAGATTTTGATGCTTTAGGTGATGTTTTTATTTGGGGAGAAGGTACCAATGATGGAATTCTTGGCGGTGGTCTGCGTAGAGTTGGAAACCTATCTACTTCGGAGATGGATGCATTCCTTCCCAAGGCATTGGAATCAAAAGTGGTTCTCGATGTTCATAGTATTGGATGTGGCTATAAACACGCTGTTCTAGTTACCAAGCAGGGAGAAATGTTTAGCTGGGGCGAGGAGTCAGGAGGTAGGCTTGGACATGGTGCAGAAGTGGACGTTTTTCACCCTAAGCTCATTGATACTCTTAATGGCACGAACATTGAGTTAGTAGCATGTGGAGAATATCATACTTGTGCTGTTACTTATTCTGGGGATCTTTATACCTGGGGTGATGGTACTCACAACTCTGGGTTACTTGGGCATGGGAATGAAGTTAGTCACTGGATTCCTAAGAAAGTAAGCGGTGCATTGGAAGGATTACGTGTATCATATGTGTCGTGCGGACCTTGGCACACAGCTATTGTTACATCAGCTGGACAGTTGTTTACATTTGGTGATGGAACTTTTGGTGCCTTAGGCCATGGAGATCATAGCAGCTCAAATATTCCTCGGGAAGTAGAAACTTTGAAAGGGTTGAGAGCAACCAGGGTTTCATGTGGTGTTTGGCACACTGCTGCAGTTGTTGAGGTGATAAATGAATCTGTGGAATCTTCTAGTCAGTCATCTAGTGGAAGACTGTTCACCTGGGGGGATGGAGATAAAGGCCAACTTGGAGATGTTGATAAGAAACCTAGACTAGCTCCCGCGTGTGTAACTGCATTGGCTAATGAAAACATTTGTCGTGTAGCTTGTGGCCACAGTCTTACAGTTGCATTGACAACATCAGGACATGTATATACAATGGGAAGTACAGCTTACGGACAACTTGGTTGTCCTGCAGCAAGTGGGAAGGTCCCTACACGTGTTGAAGATAAAATTGCTGACAGTTTCATAGAAGATATTGCCTGTGGTTCGTATCATGTTGCAGTCCTGACTTCCAAGGCAGAGGTTTACACATGGGGAAAGGGTTTAAATGGGCAATTAGGTCATGGTGACAATGGTCACAGGAATAAGCCCGCACTTGTCAAGTTTTTAAAGGATAAGCAAGTGAAGAGTGTTTTCTGTGGTTCAAACTTTACTGCTGTTGTTTGCCTTCATAAATGGGTACCGAGTGTTGATCATTCTGCATGTTCAGGCTGTCGTAATCCATTTAACTTCAGAAGAAAACGTCATAATTGTTACAACTGTGGACTTGTTTTTTGCAATGCATGCACCAGCAAGAGATCTATGAGAGCTTCCCTTGCTCCAAATACCAACAAGACATACCGTGTTTGTGATGACTGTTATTATAAACTTAAGAAAGCTGCTGAATCAGTAACCTTGCCAAGTCCTAGCTGGAGAAATGTCAGTTTACAAGACAGTAAGGCCGCTAAAACACAGGGAACACTATTAAGACTTTCTTCGTTTGGTTCTAATGTTCAATCCGAAAGCAGTCACTCAAAGCTTCCAGAATCACACGACAGCTATATTTTTCCAGTTTTGAATGGAAAACTACAGCTGCGGGTTGTTTCAAAATCATCAAACTCTCTTTCCGGGGAATCTAGGAAATACCAGTCTGTTTCTGAGCTTGCTCCACGAATATCTTGTCAGTCAACCTCTCCAGTTTCATCAAAGTCAAGTCCACGGCAATCCTGTGAAGATATTATGCAGTCTGATTTAAAACACAGAAATGATATTCTAAGTCACGAAGTTATAAGTTTAAAAGCACAGGTAAGCTTGATCAAATTTATCTAATTTGTAATTTTATACGCATACCCTTCTATATAACTGATTAGTTAATCGTGATGGAATTATACAATGATATATATGTCCTGTGTTTGTGGTCAACCTTGTCTTCTAATGATGAATTTGGTATTCTTTCTTCATGCTTATGTTGATTCCCACCTGAAGTGTTTGAAGGGAGCTTTTCATACCATATGTATGTGCTCTGGATAGTCAATATCGACCTGTTTACGACTGATGCATTGAAGAAATTTTTTTTTTTTTTATGAAATTGTTTACTAGCTTCTAGAAACATGTATATTATGCAGTTTTTTTGGCATACGTTTTGCAAGCGTATTACATTTTTATTATAGACACTATGCTTCTTCCATAGGCTCCGAAATAATTTATAATGCATATTTTTGACTTGCCACCATGAGCAGCCACTTTGTATTAAAACCGTTGTTATTAGCACCATTTTCATTATTTCCTTGCATCTTTATGTACTACCTTATATTCAAATCTCAGGCTTGAGTATACTCTCATGATAATTGAACTAGACAATTATCAATTTGTTGAGTTAAAATTAATATGGCTTTCAATTTTCTAATATCATTTGGGTTATTTATTCATGAACCCGATATGTTGAAAAGGCTTCAAGTATCTCTCATCTCAAACTGATCAAATATACATGGTAGGTTGAAGATCTTACTCAGAAGTCAAAAAGTCTTGAGGCTGAACTTGAGAGAACGTCAAAGCAATTGAAGGAAGTGACTGCAGTAGCTGCAGATGAAGCTGGAAAGTGTAAATCTGCAAAAGAGGTTATAAAGTCATTGAAAACTCAGGTTGGGTATTATTCTATCGACATAATTTTTTTTGTTCATAATACAAAACCCCCATAATATGAGGTGATAGGATATTGAATTTGGGGTAAGAAGGTATTTAAATAATTAGTAGGGTGTCTAAGTAATAAGATTACTAGTAATATATATATATATATATATATATATATATATATATATTCTATGAAGATATTCTCAGGAAATATCTCCTTATTAGCAATATTTTATTAGTAATATACAATAGTAATCTTATAGGATATTAGAAAAAATCTTATATATATATATATATATATATATATATATATATATATATATATATATATATATATATATTACTAGTAATCTTATTACTTAGACACCCTACTAATTACTTAAATACCTTCTTACCCCAAATCCAATATCCTATCACCATGAGGTAACTCAAAAAAAGTATTGGAGGAGGATTTTTAGGGTTTTGGTGGACTTAGAAAATTTCTTCATATCCTTTTATAATACTTTCAATATCATATACATTATATTCTCGTTCTATACAAAAACACTCTCAGTATAAGGTGGGAGATCTCTCTCTCTCTCTCTCTTCCACCAAATCCCTCCCCTTCTCTCCCGTCCAAACTCCCAAATGAAGCCTTAAACATCAGACTAAGAAGAAAAAAACTCTAACTTCATCTCTCTCTCTCTCTCTCTCTCTCTCTCTCTCTCTCTCACTCACGGCCTCTTCCTCGTCCTTGCAACACCTTCTACTTCTTGCGCCACCACCAACTGCGATGCCATCTCGTTCCTATCCCGCTGCCTGCAGCGCGTTCTCCTCCTTCCCCTGCCTCCCTGTTTTTATTTTTTATTCAATTTTGAACTCTAAGTCACATGTCAGAACGGTTTGAACTCTGTTTTTATTTTCTATTTCTGTATTTGGTTATCTTTTACATATTTATCCGCAATTATTGATATCATAATGAGAAAAGGAATTTACATTTCCCAATGGCAAATTAAATAGGATCATTTTTGTGAAGAAGTATAATGCATGTGGAATTTTGAGAAGGGTCTTATATTAAGGGGCAAAGAAAGAGTGGAAAAGGATCTTATAATTAGGGACAAAGGGAGTATAATTTTTCCCTTCGTAGGATCTTATGCTCCTTTAGTTACAATCTTTCACCCCCTCCCAATCCTAAGTAAGATCGAGAGTTTGACATCACTAGTTACCGTAATTTCACATCGAGATTTAGTATTTCAAAGCTTAAGCTATGGAGCAAAAGATTGTCGTTACCAGAAATAGGTCCGTACCCAGACCACTTATGTTTGGATTGAGATTTCAGGGACTGTAGATAAGGAAGAAAATAAAATAAATTGAAATTTGTCCTGTTTGGATGAGGAGAAAATGGAGAGAAGGGTAGGGAAGAAATATATTTATTACAGCAAGGAATTCAAATTCTTCTTTTTTTAATTTTTGTCCTTGTTAAGTTCGAAAACTTCCTACCTAATATTTTCTTTACCCCCATAAAATTGAAATACACCATGAAAAATAGAGTTTAGTGTTGTCATTGCCAACAAATGTGTAATAACTGCTAAAAACACTTATGTTTAATTGTTAAAGTGTTAATGGAATTGATTTTGACTACTAATAAGTTAAGTTTTAAATGCATTGGAATTGCGATATTAAGTATCTGTGACTATATTGCTTTTGACCTGTGGCTTTGAAGGGATCCTGGTCTAGATAATTGCTATTGAAGTTTAACTTTCATCTGCTTTAGCCCTAGATTTTTATCTCTGATGTTGTGGACGCAAAATTGTGTTACAGTTGAAGGAAATGATGCAAAGATTACCAGAAGTACATAATGCTGACTCAAGCATAGATTCCTACGTTGAAACCACTAATAGTACTGTAGATCAATCCTTAGTTGAGAGTCACATAACAAACACTATCACTCCCCAAAATGAAAGCGGCAGCAATGCAGAAAATATGGTATATCCTAATGGTGCCACAACACAAAATGGACAGGCAGAATGGGTGGTGCAAGATGAACCAGGTGTGTACGTAAGTTTGTCCTCCCTTCCAAGTGGTGGTAATGAACTTAAGCGCGTTCGCTTCAGGTATTTATCCGTTGCTACCCTCTAATTTGTTTAATATGTCAAAACTTCATGACATTCTCTCTGACAATAGGTTTACGACAATATAATTAACTCATTGTCATCAAAGCTTAAAAACTATTGCAGAGTATATATGGACAAATCTTAGTATTTCCTTTTGAATAGACCTCATATTCCTTCACTTTTAAGTTGTTTAAAATAAAATTTAATGACATTGTTGACTAAAATATTTTCATATATTGTGAAGACTCGTAGAAGCACTAATAGGGAAGGTAGATCAAATAATGATAGTCCAATATTTATAGGTAGAAAGAGACAAGGAAAACCATAGGCCAAACCATTCAAAAAGATTTGGATTTGTATTGTATTTGACATGAGTTTACTATCCAATATTCTAGTGTCTCTGGAATCTTGATCCATGTAATGGACCTACTTGCGGAGATAATACTTTGGTCATTGTATAGTTGAGTAAAGTATTTTTGTTTCCATGCCTTAGGCCAAACTATTCTTGTTCTTTTTACTCTTGCCTCAATCAATTGTTTTTTGGTTAGACCTCTGGCAAATGTTCATTTGTAAATTAATTGATAGTTCATGCTAAAATAGAAGCATCACTTTTATAATTATTATCCTAAACTAAATGTTTTGACAAAGATTGGCTATTAAAACTCAGACATCACCAAGTAGTGGTGTCAACCGGTGGGTTAATCAATCCTTACCCGTCCACTGTTGATGCGGTATGATGCTACAGAATCCATCCAACAACATATATTTTAATTTTCCTTTGTCAATGTTATCAAAACCTCTGATTCCTAAGTGAGTGATAATAAGAACCAACTTATTAAAAAGCTATGAAGTTACATGCACAAACAACCTTTCTATTCTAGCAGTGTACATCAAACTTTCAAGAAAAAAGTTTTAATTGTTATAGGACAATGTGTTGAAATATATAGGAAAAATTACTCTCGTTGTCCCTCAACTTAATTTCAGGTAACGATTTTGTCCTTTATCATTTTTTTTTTGTCATTTTGGTACTTTTAGTCCATTTGCATATGGATTTTTAAGCTTTAAATCTATGATTTTATTTTCCTGTGAGCTCTCAGCCTTCAAATTTATGGTCCTTCAGCCATGTTTGTATATGAATATTAGATTTGAAGCTTGAACATCCATATGCAAACGGACCAAAAGGACCAAAATGACGTAATAAAAAGATAAAAGGCAAAATTGTTACCTGAAATTAAGTTAAGAGACAATGAGAGTAATTTTGCCAAATATATAATATTAATTTTGGATGTTGAAGTATTTTTTCTTTATTCGCATTCTAGTATTCGGATTTCCAGAACATTTACTCATTATCAAAACTGATTTTACAGTCGAAGGCATTTCACAGAACAAGAAGCTGAAAAGTGGTGGGCTGAAAATGGTACCAAAGTATTGGAGCGGCACAATGTAGTTGCCTTGTAGAATGCAAGAGAACCTGTTTACTTGATACAAAAGTCAACCGTCTATCTGTGATGCCATGGAAACAGTAATTTTTTTCCTTCTCACTCTTCCAAAATTGAGAAGGATCTTTTGTTCAAATTAGACAAGGTAGGAAACAAAAGTTATGGGAAAAAACCAGAGTAGGAAGAAAACTTGTTACTTCCCACAAAAGTTCTAACCCCCACCCCAAAAACGAATAGAGGACTTTTTTGTACTCACTACTCATTGACGAGTGTTGCGCAATTCATCATTTCATCTTGGTCTTTCAACCCCCCATGGTACAGCAGTCGTGTATGTTTAACTTGCAGCTGAGGATTATTTGTTCAGTTCATTTTCATCTAATGTATAGCTATTTTCTCTTGGGAAACTAGTCAAGTCTTATTATTCTTTTTGTCAATGTGCTCATTCTATAGCAAGGCAGTGCAGCGTTTAACTGTTTGTTTCTTTTGAATGTTGGATATCCAATCACTTAACATGCACATTCTCTGCATTCATCAGCTAAATAGTTTCTATTCTTAACTAAAATACAAGGAGGACCATGACCATGCATCTACCTAAAATGGTGCACTGCACAGTAAGTTATTTTTTGAGCACTTTATCTTAATAGCTTTGTGTTGTGTTTGGGCATAGATTTTGAAGGAGACATTGTATTTCTTTATAGTAAGTTTGGATGAGATAATTGGAAGTTATAAGGAAATTAGAATTCTAAACAATTCAAATGATTCAATTGAATTCTTTTCGTTTTTTTTGTTTGAATATAGTAATAAACCTGTTCATTCTTAAACTTTGTTGGGTTATTTTTATAAATTTTAATTTTTTTTAGTGTAAAAGTACAAATATATAATGGAAAGTGAGAACCTATTTAATTTTTTTTGGGTCAAATTGAAAATTTTAGAAAAGTTGAGAAGCTATTTAAAAATATGAAAAATAGGGAACTCAATTTGCAATTTTTTTAACTTTATATGAGCTAATATGTAAATGTTATTTATATGGACCAAATTAAAAAAATTGGAAAATTCATAACAAAATGAAAAAAATAAATAGGGACTAAAGTGTAAGTTTGAAACATAGGAATTAAGCTGCACAATTAATAAGGACTAATTTGATATTCAAGTAGTATAGAGTAAGGAAGAGGTTTACAATTCATAGTATTTATTTTATATTTTTAAAATTCTTCAAATTTAGTTTTAACAATATAATTTATGAAATCAATTTCATTTTAAAAATTCTTTAAATTTATCATTCAAAGAATATAGCTTACATGGAAGAATTCGAATTCCAATCTAAAATTACGTTATCTCAAAAAGATTTCTCATAAACACACTCATTTGATCTTACTTTTTTTTTTCTACAAGAACTCATTCAATCTTACTTGAATCCATTAATGTCAAATATTCAATCGTTAATTACTAACACATTTCTTTTATATGATGACACCTTTTTCTCCCTTCGATGTTCCAGATACAATGGTTTAGAATATTCCAATTCAAGTGGGCAAATCGAGACCTAAATCATATTTTTTTTTAAAGAACCTAAATCATATTCTTTAAAAGTATATATTGGAAATTCCTCCTTTTATTTGAAAAGGCATATGTGCTGAGTTTGAAAAATTGTTCCTGTGTTGAAATTTTGGCCATCAATATGCCACTCATTGGAAAGTTTATTCTTTTGTAAATGTTTGGTATTTAGAATTTGCAACGTGTTTGTTGCAATAACAATGTAATTCTATTACTCAAGCTGAACCTGAATCTGATTCGGATTATGATGTCATTATGGTTCAATAACTTATATTCATTTGTTTACATACATTGATGTTATGTCACCGGTATATCGGGTAACAATAAAGTGCATTCAAGTTGTTATTGTTATTAGATTTGATAGATATTGTCTCGAAAGTTTATTCAATTTTAATTTGGCTAAAGTGTAATTTTACATTATTCATTTATTTAATTTAAAAACTGATTATGTCGCTTTTTTAAATTTTTTTAATTCAATAATTACACACGTGATCTGTCAAATAAGCGTTGACTTGGTCAAAATTGCCAAAAAGGATCACTATTGCAAATGAGCTAATTCTTGGGGGTCAAATTTTTCATTTTTTTTAATAGAGGGCCAAAATCGCAACATTTTGAAACTTAAGGGGCAAAAAATACACTTTAGCCTTTTAATTTATTAAATATGATTTGGACACGATTTTATTTTTTAAACTGATCTGATCTCGGATGTGGATCGAAGTCGAAATTACGCAGGCCAGCCTAGCAGCTCCTCAAAGGGCGCGCGAAGTTAATGATCTACTTACAAACATTCAAATCCTCGGCTGATATTTTTCGCCAACTTTTTCAAACCTTGCATTATAAACTTTATTCTTCTTCCTTGATAAGGTATATGACATAGGGCTCCATGTACTTCTAAGATTCATAGACAAAGTTGGAGCCTTTAGATGACAATTTAAGAATACTAATTAATTTATGTTTCAATTATCTCTAAGAGAGTAAGGCCCCACTATAACAACCTTACATAGGCATACATACCTTATATGATTGACGATCCTACACCTGTATAGGGTGTATAACCTTATTGTGATCAAGGACCCTGTAGTATTGAAGACCCTACACCTATATAACGCGTATAACCTTATTGTGATCAACATGTGCAACTTGACAACTGGTGGGACATAACAATTCCACAAACTCAATCACTTAAATAGAAACCTTATCTCATAACTAATAATTTCTTGTTTTCAATCCAACAAGGAAATATACGCGATTAAAAGAATCATAACCACCGCTAAAGTTCTACAATCAAAGCATTTACTTTTCTGCAATCAAACATAGCTGCTTTACGCAATCAAATAAAACTTGCAAACTCCCCCCATATTTACTCACTTTTATTTACTTTATTTTCTTTTATTTTTGGTTTTAATAAGTTAAGCTAGTTGCTTAGTTGAAACGACAATCTATGCGAAGATGATTTTACTTACTACTTTATTACTTGAAATAATTTGGTGCACTTGCCAAATTTAGTCATCATAGAGTGTCTCAAGTTAGCCAGCAATGATGATTCCGCTTAATTTACAATTGCCTCATAGGACTATGAGGATGCGAGTGCTCTAGTGGTGTCAGTTTAAGCATATTTTGGGCATGTGCATTTGGAACCCTCTTCTTGGAGTAGGTGGTTTATTAGTTTTCACAATGATTAATTTAAATATTTCTTTAGTCAATGAACTGAAGTTTCTTCCTGGGTTTGAAAAAATCACAGTAAACAATTTTTGCGACATGTTTCTACTTCTGATTGAATGAGGTCCTGGTTCAATAAAACATGGACATTAGAAATTTTCGTTCCATGGCTCTACTTAAATCCCACTTGCTAAAGACCAACTTTTCCCATTCAAAGTTTATTTTTTTCTTTAGAAACATCCATCATTAGATCTGCCATGTATGTGTGAGTTCCATCTACTTTAGTTATAGATCAAATCATCTTTCATCCAACACCATGTAATCCTTCATGAGCTCTCCGTTTTCTTCAAAAAATTGCAATTTTCTAAGCCCATAAAAAGTTAGAGACTCATAAAAAAACTTAGAAAGAGTGTGAAAGTGTAACAAAAAATAAAGAGAAAAAAAATATAAAATGACATGTTATACCCTGTTAAAGTAAAGAGGTATATGGTTGGACATATTTAAAAGGGTTCATATTAGGGGGACCCTTATTTAAGTACAATTATAATTTCACAGTGGAGATAAACATTTGGAAGTTGAACTAGAGAAAGCTTAACTTGAGTTAAAAAATCTTGAGCAACTTCTAAGACTACGTTTTCTCATAAAGATTTGTTGGATGTTGATGCAACTGATCTTTTTTCTGAATTGAAAGTGTTGCAAATGTCTTTGCCAAATATGTCAATGTCGGCATTTGAAATTCTCGAGTTTGTCAAAGCCACAAATTATTATCCGAATGTTTCAATTGCTTATCAAATTCTCTTAACTAAGCCGGTGACTGTGGCAACTCTTGAAAGAAGGTTTTCGAAGTTAAAATTATTGAAAAATTACTTGAGATTGAAATGTCACAAGAAAGATTGAATGGTCTAGCCATTTTATGTATTGAGAAAGATGTCATAGAACATATTGATGTTGACACAATTATTAATGATTTTGCATCTAGAAATGCTCGTAGGAATTATTTTGTATAAACATTTGAATATTAAAGAAAAAACTCAACGTTTTTTGTCAGAATTTTGATTTTTTTTAGATAATTTCTTTACGTTGTAAAAACTATCCTTTTCAAACTAATTATTTTCACACTTTATAAATTTAAATTTTATATATACACATTATTTAGGACCTAAATTATAGGCTCGTCTTAGGTCACTAGAAATGGTCATCTTAATGTTGCTTCATGCATCAAAATAAATTAACATATTGAAGTGAGTTTTGATTCCAATTCGCAACACAAAACATTTTAGGTGCAGAAACATTATGATGTCTTTCCATGGTGGTCGTTTTATTAATCAATTCACTGTTGTTGCAATTGGAATGCTTAAGTTTATTTATTTTTTTTGACAGATAGATCGATTTTTACCTTTCATTGAATATTTTGTTACGAGCCAGCCATCTCTAAATGTGGAATTTCTTTTTTTGTTTCATCCAAATGTGGAATTTTGGAAGGCTAGCTAATTAATCAAGTTGATTTCAGTGACATACAAAACAAATTATGAGTGAAATCACTTTTAAATGGGAAATGTGGTTTGTTGGTTTTAAACGGACTTTATGCTCTTATTATATTATGGTGCAAAGGGGTCCTTTGCCAGATAAAACCTAAGCTAAGATGCAATTTATGTCATGTAAATAACATACATGTCACATGGGTAGCCCCTCAGTTCCCCACTTATTCTCCTTCTTACAATCCAAATACAAGGATCTTAAAATAACCGCTATCAAAATCCATTTTTTAAATGAAGAGTTGATTTGATCAATCATATCTACATTTTTTTTAATATTTCAGACAACATAGACATCAACACACCAAAAAGTAAATAATAAAAAAAGAACGTTTTGGATGTACCATTAAGACACCCGGCCTCTTTAACATTATTTATACTAAAAAATCCCCCTCTTTTGTATTCGATAATTTGATTCTAAAGTAGATCATACTTCGTTATAAAATAGTTGTCTCTGATTATACAACTACGTCTCAATCAGACGGATATAGATAGACATATTTGTTATGTATTCCAAAATTTATCTCTTTTTAGGACGAATCTTTTAAGAGAATTCGAGTTCAATTTCTAACTAAAATAATTATTAGTCATATAAAACAACACTAAAATAAATATTAAATACGTTCACAAGATTGATTAAATTTTTCTCTAAAAATATGACTAATTTTTTAATAAATTATAATTAGTAGCAAAATTAATGAATAAAATTTATATCACATATTCTAAAATAATTAATAATATTAATAGAACTAAAACAATTTTATACCACATCTAAGTAGTAAAAGCAGCACATTTACCAATTTTATGAGAATATCCCTTGATCAAACGCTCACTTGCATACCAACTATACTTCCAATATGCTTAGTGTGCTCAATCTCTGATTGCATGTGAGCGTTTTTTGTTACGTAGTTGCTTGGTATGCTCAATATATACCTAGCAAGCTTTTGGATTGTTTGGTTTTTGAATATTATCATTGAATAGAGTCATATTATTATAAAGTATTCTATTCTATGTTCATGAAGATCAATTGTCTGCTCCTTAATTAAGATTACTAAAACCCCACTCTCTTCAAGAAAGGTAGTAATAAAATTGAATCATTTATTTTCAATGGAACAAGTTTAAGCCATACCTGAGTTATTATTTAACGGAAATTACTCATCACATGGAGAATAGATTCTTTAGTGTTTTGGCTGCCATGGCATGCATTGGACTCCATTTGCTACGCCTTTGATTGGTTAAGAGATTTTCATGCGCCACCAAAACCAGATCAACATTCATATTCTCTGAGGTTTTAACTTCAAGAGTAGAAAAGAATATTTATATACCGTTAAGATCATTCTTAATTTCGACGGGACATTATTATTTCAAAAAGGAACTATGATCTTAGAAATACTCTTTATTCCGAAGGGACATGTATTATCGAATGGACTATGTTCTTAAGACATTTCTTAATTCCGAAGGGACATTATACCGAATAGGGACTAAGGTCTTAAGAACACTCTTAAATTCGAAGGGACAAAAAAAGAAGATAAAGAGAAGAATAGCTCGTTAACACAAGTTAGGGGAAGAAGAGAGAAAGAGTTCTCGACAACTCAATAAAACTCTTTGGTGTGATTTCTGAACTGAGAGGAGTCATCTGTTTATATAGAGATTTTGTAACTGTTTTAGCTAAAATAGCAGCAGCAATTACTCTAATGGATAAGATCAAAAGGAAACTTAACCACTAATCAGTTCAACAACATTTGTGGATAAGCTCAAAAAGAATCAAATCCACAAAAATGGAGGAAACAGACTCATTGGATATGAATGAAGGAAAAATAAGAAACTCAGTTGAATTCTTATTCTTATCACAAACAACATAAGTTAAATTTATAGGAAGTGATATTCACGAATAAAAATAATAATTACTATTTGTACTGGCAGTGAGTACAATACTTCTAGAAACTAGGGTTTCTGTGCTGTGTTTTGGTCCTCCCTCGGGAATGATCCCAAGGTTACTATTTGTAGCCTTTCTTGGGCCTACCCGGTCATGGTTTTGGGCCTAAATCGTAAAAGGGCCAAAACCATGACTTGGGCGCCCTCGTAAGCTGCTGAGGGCGCCCCCAAAGGGCTATTTGTGATTGTCAAGTGGGCCCTCTGCCCTCTTGGAGGACGTCCAGCCTTATTCCAAGGGTTCACACCCTTGGCTTTGGGGTCTCAACTCCTAGATAGTGAGATCTACGGTCCACAGCCCAACAAGCACGAGTCTTGGTACAAGGCGAAGTGATTAAACTGTTTACGGGGGATTTGACTACGACCTTTGGCCCAGCAAGTGGGGCTTACTAGCCATGAAGCCATATGAAAAAATTTTATGAGTACTAGCCCAACATGGGTGTTTAAACCCTGCGTGGACACTAGCCTACATGGGTGTTTAAACCCTGCGTGGGTACTAGCCCAACACGGATACTAGCCCAACATGGGTACTAGCTCCATGTTTTGTTTTGAGTACCTTAGTGGGCGGCACTAGCCCTACGAGAGTGTGGGCGCCAGCCCAACAGGAATATTTATGCTAGCCCAACAAGCACAAGTCTTGGTACAAGGCGAAGTGATTAAACTGCGTGTAGCTCGCCGCGTCCTTTGGACCACGTGTTGAGGACGCCTCTAACTGGGATCCGACGGCTAGCGTGAGGCGACCGTTCGCTCTTGCTGACGTGTCCGAATCGTAGCGGTTCTCGGAAATCGTGCCAACTTAAGTGACGTCATCTGCGCGTTTCCCCAGGCTTTTTCGCTTTAAACTGAAACAGATCTACTTTATCCTTGTACTTTCAGATTCTCCTTATCCTTTTCTCCTCCTTTGTCTCCGTCTTTTCCTTCCTACTCGTTCTCTTTTTCTCGTTCAAGCGGTTGCGGTGTTCGTGGAGAAATTGCAGCTTACTGTTTTACGGATCGTCCGGAGTACTCGTTCGCTTCTCAAGCCCTCCATTTGTCTAGATCCAGGTACCCTTACTTGATCTCGTTCTTTTTACTTTAACACCCGTAGTATGGTGAGGATTAGAGAGTGCGATGCGGCGGGTAGGGAGTTATCCCCAGCTAATTCGGAGGAGAGGTGTAGGTTGTGGGGGGAGAGCGTTAGGCATGCGAGACGCTCTGATGGAACCATGGATTGGGTGGTGTTCGATAAGGCCTACTATGGCCACTCCCTTGTGACGGAGTCTTCGAGTGGTTTGGACAGGGGTGAAGTGGGAAGTATTAGTGGGGATTCATCTGACTCTATTGTTCGTTCTGTTCGCCTAGGTCCGTTCTGTATGAAGGGAATTTGTTACATGGCGTCTTCTAGTGATTCAGAACAAGAGAGTTTTGCCGACGAGGTGCTTCGTTCTGAGTCTGTGTATTTGGACTCGCAACGGGTGGCGTTTTTCCGGAGTAAGCTGCACGTGTCTTCTACGGGATTTGAGGAGGACGTGGTTTTGGAACCTTGTCGCCCGGGCGAGAAAGTGTGCGCACAGAGGCCGAAGAGTTTGAAGAGTGAGATGTTCCATATGTACACCGCCGTTTTTGATGATCTGGGTGTGAAGTATCCCTTCACGCCTTTTGAAGTTGACATACTCAACTGTCTCAATGTCGCGCCTTCTCAGCTGCAGCCGAATAGCTGGGCTTTTATCCGCGCTTTTGAGATTATTTGTGAAGGATTGGGCTTCCAGCCCTCGGTTGGATCCTTTTTTACTTTCTATGGCACGAAGGGGGTGGATAAGCAGTCTTGGGTGTCTGTCAGCGCGCACCCTGGTAAGAGGCTGTTCCCGCCCTACGCCTCTCATTACAAAAATTGGAGACAAACATTCCTTCGGGTTCGGGGGCGAAAGGGTTGTGAGGCAGCCGCGGTATGGGTGGATGGTAAGCTGAGGTTTCCCACATGTTGGACGGGTGCTCCGGCGTCCATCATGGGTTTTGAATATGAGAAGCTGGACGCGTACGACCAGGGCGTCGTCTGTTTTTTGGACAAGATGTTGCCTATGAACATCCGGGAGTTATTGAACAGGGAAGGGGACGTAGATAGCCTAGACGAGTATTTACGTGAGTCACATTCACTTACTCAAGCCTATGTTTTGTATTTATATTGTCTTGTCCCTTGATTTTTCGCTTTATTTTCTGTAGAGGATATGGCGCCCATGACTGCGGCAGAGAGGAAAAGATATCTCGAAGAGATGAAGGCAAAGAAGGCTGCTGAGGGGACGACGACTACTGATCCCGCGGGGCTTATTACTCGTAAACCAAAGAGGAAAGCTGATCACCCGCTCGAAGTTCCAGCTGAGAGCCTTCCGGCGGCTCCGCGCGATAGGAGGTCGCCCGGAAAAGATAATAAAGGGAAGGCGGTATCAGAGAAAAAAGGGAAGAAGACGCCCTCCCCTTCCCTGATTGGCGCCGTCAAAACCAGCAGCTCGGTGCCGTCTTTCTGGGACAAAGGCTTTGACTACGGTGCCTACGTGAAGGAGAGGCTGGTATTTAATCCTGAGGATGCAGAGTCGGGAAGTCAGGGCGCTGTGCCTTTTATGATGAAGGATATGGGGATCCATTGTCTGCGGACTATGTTGCTTATAGACTCGGTTGATCGTAAGTATGAGGAAGTGGTGCAGAATGAGGAGGCCCTTCAAGCTACGGTGAGGGCGTTGGAGAAAGAGTTGGAGGAGGCCGGGAATGCTAGGGAGAAAGAGGTGCGGGAGGCTAGGGAGACGGTGATGCTTGAGTTTGAGAAACGCATCTCCGATCTGAAGATTGGTTATGCGGCAGATCTTGCTGGAAAGGACGGTGTCATCGCCAAGCTACAAAACGATGTCGCGGCTGGAGCAGAAAGGGAGGCTCAACTCAAGGCTGAAGTTTCTGAAGCGAAGGGCGAGCTGGCTCTGAACTTTGATGCTGGCTTTGAAAGAGCCAAGGCACAATTCGCCCTCCTCCATCCTGGCGCCGATACTTCCGCTCTTGATCCTTTTAAAATTATTGTAGATGGCGTCCTAGTGGACGAACCCTAATTTTGTTTGTTGTAATTTTAACTTCCTTGACTATTTTTAAATCCATTACTCTGCTTGAATTTGTGTTCGTGATGTATCATCTCCGCTTTTAAGCTTTTTATTTTCCTGCAAATTTAAGCATTTCGGAAGGTCTCTCCTGGGTGGTGATTCCATTTGTTTCGTAATGGCGTCGACCGTTGTAGGCGTGTTTCTTTTAGCGCTTGATGCTACAGGGTTCCTTTATAAGGTTTCCCGACGATCTTGTTTTCGTCTCGCGACGTCTTAGAGCCCTCATTGGGGTTAAGGAATTTGGCGGCGATCTTATTTTCGTCTCGCGACGTCTTAGAGCCCTGTATTTTAGGGTTAAGGAATTTGGCGGCGATCTTATTTTCGTCTCGCGACGTCTTAGAGCCCTCTTTGGGGTTAAGGAATTAGGCGGCGATCTCTTTTAAAGCTCACGACGTCTTAGAGCCCTGTCTTTTAGGGTTAAGGAATTAGGTGGCAATTTCTTTTTAAGCTCACGACGTCTTAGAGCCTTGTATTTTAGGGTTAAGGAATTAGGTGGCAATTTCTCTTTTTTTAAGCACACGACGTCTTAGAGCCCTGTATTTTAGGGTTAAGGAATTAGGTGGCCCTTTCTTTGTGGTTAACGTATCATACGGCGAGCTCATTTAAGATTCGGCAATGGCGATCTGCTTAGATGTAATGAGAGTAAGATAAACAAGCAATATATACATAACATCAATAATAAACCGGGGCCTCGTTAAAAACCCCCATTACTGCGGGGGGAAAAGAGTGCCCCTTACTGTCTTACTACTTAACTGTACAGAAGCAAATTTATAAGATAAAAAACGGTAGGAACTAAAATGGCTTTGTCTTCCCTCTAGCTCGCCCTTGAGTTGTCATGGCGAGTTCCTTCCTGCACTGTGCTCAACTTTTTCATCATACTGCGGTTAGCTGGTTCTGCCTGTAGTATCAACCCCTTCTTGATTTCATCGGATTCTACTTCTTCCTTCCTGGTCCTGAGAATTGGATTGGCCGGCTTTGGGCGAAGCGTCAGGAAAGGAGTACTCGTTTCCTCAACCTTCCTGGCCTCTCCGTGTTCTGCATCTTCTTTGGCTCTCGAATTGACTGGCTTCAAGTGGGGTACCAAGAAGGGAGTACTTTCTTCCTCGACCCTCTCGATCTCCTCGGGTTCCGTATCTTCTTCTTCAACATTAGTACTTGGATTGGCTGACTTCAACTGGAGTATCAAGAAGGGAGTACTTTCTTCCTCGACCTTCTTGATTTCCTGGACATGAATCTCCTCTTCTAGGCTGGAGACAATGAGGTTCACTCGGTGCGCTTTTAGGTTACTGCTTCCTTTCTTCTCCTTCTGAATCTTCAAGCAGTTGTGGTAACACTCTCGGGCTGCTCGCTGGTCTGCTCTAATGGTACCAACCCGCCCATCATCCAGCGGGTATTTCATGACGAGGAATTTGGTGGAAAGGTAGGCGTCGAGGGCGTTAAAGGCTGGGCGGCCTACGATGACATTGTAGGAACAGGGCGAGTTGACTACCAAGTATCTAATCCTGATGGTCTTAGCATTATTACCTGTACCGCACGTTGTTTTCAGCGTGACGTATCCCCGGACGTGCACCTGTTCCCCTGTAAAGCCGGCCAGTATCCCTTTAAAAGGCTGCAACTGCTCCTCGTCTAGACCCATCTTCTCAAACGCGGAATAATAGAGGATGTCCGCAGAACTGCCGGGATCAATCAATACCCTCTTGACATCCCAGTTGAAGATTTGGACGGTGATGACCATGGGATCGTCATCGTGGGGAATTACCCCCCCACGGTCTTCACTTGAGAAAGTTGTTGAGTATTTTTGGTGTTGGCTGCATATTATGGCAAATCCAATGTGTTGAATAGAAGCATCTCAATGTCCAGAACAAATCTTCAGTTGCAAGTTTTTCATTTTGAAGTCATTCAGAAGCTGGAAGTTACTTCAGAAGCTGAAATGTGCTTCTGAAGCATCAGACGCACTGTAGCAGGGTTGACTTTTGTTGACTTCTTCAGAAGCTGGTTATTTTCAAGTTGGTTTGGCGCAAATCTTTGAGAGATTTAACAAGGATTTATTCTCGCATGTTGCTTCTAGATTGCTGATTAATTTGGAGGAGATTTAATGAAGATTTGGCAAGGATTTATGAATGCTCGTATTTTTCTGTTGCAATCTTATGAAGATATTTTCCTGGTTTATTTGTTTCCTTATTGGATTACTCATAATTCAGAAACAAATCTAATTCAGAAGATTTGGAGCATAATTAAGATACTTCCTGAAGATTTGGTTTGTTTTTATGAAAACACGTATTTTCCTGATGGTATCTTTCAAAGATACATTGAAGATTTATATGTTTCCTTTTCAAGCCTTGCATAATTCAGAAACATATCTGTTTTAGAAGATTTAATTCAGATTAATGTTATTTGCTGAAGGCTATATAAGGAGTGCTTTGCTGCTATTCAAAAAACAAGGAATTAGAGAGAAAATTCAGAAATAGAGTCTTAGTGTGTGTAAGCTTTTTAAGCTTTGTTTTGTGCACCACTCATATGTTTTGAGTTGGTTTAGGTTTAATTGAGTTGTAATTCATTCAAAGCTTTTAAGCAAGAATGAAGTTTTTGTTTTGAAGTGTGTTCTTCAAAAACAGGGTAGTTTTCAGAACTGGGTTTAGTTCAAGGGTTGTTCAAGTAACTGGGTTGTTACTTGAATAGGAAGTTAGTGGTCTCTAATGCTCATGCGTGGGTAGAAGTCTGACTAGGTGGAAGTTGATTGCTTAGGATAGGACTGGGGTGTCAGTGTCTGAGTCTTAAGGATTAATTCCAATAGTGGATTTCCTTCCTGGATTGGTATCCCCCAGAGTAGGAGGTGTTTACTCCGAACTGGGTTAACAAACCTTGTGTGTTCTTTTTATTTTCTGCACTTTATTTCTGCTCCTGAACTGTGTCTTGTTCATACTCTGTTTTAGTTCTGAATCTGCTAATTTTTATTCAGAACCAGTTTAATCAGAACCAGTTTAACTCTCATTATTGCTAAGCCAGAAATTTCAATTGGTATCAGAGCAGGCACCCTGCCTGTAATTTGGGTGAGATCCAGAGGTATTTATGTCTGGCTTTATGGAGAGAGAAGGAGGCCCTGTCAACAGACCACCCCTACTTGATGGCACCAATTATGAGTACTGGAAATCAAGGATGTGTGCATTCCTAAAATCCATTGACAGCAGAACTTGGAAGGCTGTGATTAAAGGCTGGGATCATCCTGTGGTTTTGGACAAATATGGTAACAAAACTGAGGTTCTGAAGCCTGAAGAAGAGTGGACCAAAGCTGAAGATGATCTGTCACATGGAAACTCAAAGGCCTTGAATGCTATTTTCAATGGTGTGGATCAGAACATGTTCAGACTCATCAAGCAGTGTACTGTTGCAAAAGATGCTTGGGAAATTCTGAAAACCACTCATGAAGGAACCCCTAAGGTTAAGCTATCCAGACTTCAACTTCTCACAACAAAGTTTGAGAACCTGAAGATGATGGAAGATGAATCTATTCAGGATTTCTACATGAATGTGCTGGACATGGCCAATTCCTTTGATTCTCTTGGTGAAAAGATGACAAATGAGAAATTAGTCAGAAAAATCCTCAGGTCCCTGCCCAGAAGGTTTGATATGAAGGTTACATCAATAGAAGAAGCCCATGATATTACCACTATGAAGGTTGAGGAGCTGATTGGATCCCTTTTGAATTTTGAAAGTGCCTTTTGCAAACAGCCTGAGAAGAAAGGGAAAGGAATAACTTTTGCTGATAAGTCTGAAGCTGATGATCAACAAGAGCTTGATGAAGATGAAGATGAGTTATCAGAAGTTGTAGTGTTGATGGGAAAACAGTTCAATAAGATTCTGAAGAATATTGACAGAAAGTCCAGAACCAAAGGTCAGAATCTCAGACTCAACAATAACAAGCAACAATCTGAAGAAAATAGTAAACAATCACAAGGTGTTCAGTGCTTTGAGTGTGAGGGCTTTGGACATATCAAGACAGAATGTCCTAATTTTCTCAAGAAGCAGAAGAAAAGCCTTGATGTATCTTGGTCTGATGAGGATAGCTCAGAAGGAGAGATTGAAAGTAAGTCAGCTAAACATGTTGCTGCTCTTACAGTTTCAGAAGCTTGTTCAAAATCTGTGTCCTATTCAGAGTCTAAAACTTCATCAGAAATTGAAACTTCATCAGAATGTGAAGCCTGTGATGAAGAATTGATTTTTGAGGAACCAGCTATTTCTTATGAAGAATTGTGTCTCAGAAATCAAGATTTGATCAAGTTATTAGAGACTGAGAAGGAAACTGTGTGCCAGTTGCAGTCTGAAAGATGTGCTCATATAGAACAGATTGCTGATCTTAATGAAGAAGTAACACTTTTGAATTCCCAACTTGATCAGATGAAGAAGCAAGTTAGGATGATGAACTCTGCTACTGATAAGTTGGAGGAGATTCTAGATGTCCAGAAGCAAGGAAAAACTGGGTTAGGTTATGTTGATCAGAGTCTGAAGCTCAAGGAGAAAAATCCTGTTAGTCAGTTTGTTCCTGCTACTCAAACTCATGATTCTATGGTTGGAACACCAAAGAGGAGACCTCAGAAACAAGCACAGATGCAAGGTCAGAAGCCAGCTCAAATGATACCTCATAAGCAAGTTCATATGCTGCCTCAGAAGCATGCTCAGATGCATTCCCAGAAGTTTAACAGAAACAAAAGAAGGAATCAACCTTGGGTCTGTCATCATTGTGGTAAGAAGGGTCACATTAAACCTTTTTGTTACAAATTGCATGGTTATCCCAAACATTTGCAACACAGAAAGGTTGAACCAGCTATGAACAAGAGCAAAATCAAGAAAGTTTGGAGACCTAAGAGTGAAGGTATTGCTCAGAATCTGAACAAAGGAAAGGGAAAGGCTGTTGCTGATGACAGCAAGCCAATTCCTATAGCACAGAAGAATTCTGGTGCTGGACCATCCAAAGTTTGGAGCAAAGTTCATGTTCCTGCTCAGAAGGTACTATTTTCTTGTAAGTCTGAAGTTGCTAGGACTTGTGATCAGAAAAGAGTGGCTGATTTTGAGAAACAAATTGCTGGGAGGAATGGTTTTGGTTGTGGTTCTTCAAATGTTAGTCAGCATAAGGATTTATAGCAATTACTGCAAACTGGATGTGAGGAAGATAGAGTACCTGCCAGATTTGCTAATGCTAAGTGTGTGTCTAATCCCTATTTGAAGTCTGAGATTTGTCATAATTTTGTGGCTAAAAAGGGGGAGAAAAACCTGTGTTGGTGTTCAGAGTGTATTCAGACATGTTTGTTCAGAACTCAGTTGTTTCAGAAGCTGTCTGTTTTGTTCAAAATTCATAACCAATGCAACATGAGATGTGTTGGTGATATTGAGGGGGAGTGTGTGTCTCAGGGGGAGTTCAAGGTTATTATATTCCTGAGTGATGATGTTTTCCTGAAGTATTTCAATTTCAGAAGTTACTTGTTTCACAAGTTACTGCAGTTCAGAATTAAGGGGGAGTTTTTATGGAGTAATGTTGAATGCTGAGTTGCAGGGGGAGTGTTGTGAAGCTTCAGGAGTGTTTGTGATGATCAGGAGTTGATCAGTAACTGTGTTTTGTGTGTATCAGTGTTCAGAAGCTGAAACTGATTGGTTTTTAATGTGAACATAGCTTGAATCCGCTGCTAATATGTTTGCTATGTTATATTTTTGTGGAGTTCTTCATTGCTGAGTTAATTTTATGGGAGATTGAAGAACTTGGGTGTGTGAACATTGGTTTTAGCCAAAAATTTGCCAAAGGGGGAGATTGTTGAGTATTTTTGGTGTTGGCTGCATATTTTGGCAAATCCAATGTGTTGAATAGAAGCATCTCAATGTCCAGAATAAATCTTCAGTTGCAAGTTTTTCATTTTGATGTCATTCAGAAGCTGAAATCACCTTCAGAAGCTGGAAGTTACTTCAGAAGCTGAAATGTGCTTCTGAAGCATCAGACGCACTGTAGCAGAGTTGACTTTTGTTGACTTCTTCAGAAGCTGGTTATTTTCAAGTTGGTTTGGCGCAAATCTTTGAGAGATTTAACAAGGATTTATTCTCGCATGTTGCTTCTAGATTGCTGATTAATTTGGAGGAGATTTAATGAAGATTTGGCAAGGATTTATGAATGCTCGTATTTTTCTGTTGCAATCTTATGAAGATATTTTCCTGGTTTATTTGTTTCCTTATTGGATTACTCATAATTCAGAAACAAATCTAATTCAGAAGATTTGGAGCATAATTAAGATACTTCCTGAAGATTTGGTTTGTTTTTATGAAAACACGTATTTTCCTGATGGTATCTTTCAAAGATACATTGAAGATTTATATGTTTCCTTTTCAAGCCTTGCATAATTCAGAAACATATCTGTTTTAGAAGATTTAATTCAGATTAATGTTATTTGCTGAAGGCTATATAAGGAGTGCTTTGCTGCTATTCAAAAAACAAGGAATTAGAGAGAAAATTCAGAAATAGAGTCTTAGTGTGTGTAAGCTTTTTAAGCTTTGTTTTGTGCACCACTCATATGTTTTGAGTTGGTTTAGGTTTAATTGAGTTGTAATTCATTCAAAGCTTTTAAGCAAGAATGAAGTTTTTGTTTTGAAGTGTGTTCTTCAAAAACAGGGTAGTTTTCAGAACTGGGTTTAGTTCAAGGGTTGTTCAAGTAACTGGGTTGTTACTTAATAGGAAGTTAGTGGTCTCTAATGCTCATGCGTGGGTAGAAGTCTGACTAGGTGGAAGTTGATTGCTTAGGATAGGAACTGGGGTGTCAGTGTCTGAGTCTTAAGGATTAATTCCAATAGTGGATTTCCTTCCTGGATTGGTATCCCCCAGAGTAGGAGGTGTTTACTCCGAACTGGGTTAACAAACCTTGTGTGTTCTTTTTATTTTCTGCACTTTATTTCTGCTCCTGAACTGTGTCTTGTTCATACTCTGTTTTAGTTCTGAATCTGCTAATTTTTATTCAGAACCAGTTTAATCAGAACCAGTTTAACTCTCATTATTGCTAAGCCAGAAATTTCAAAAGTGATATCCACCTGGCGTTCTGATCCCTTTCTGGTGTGGTCATCAAGCAACATTATTTGTCTGACATACTTCTTCCGGGAGGTGCTGGACTCCCCGCCTCCTGCAAAACCGCCAGATATGGTGTTCAAGGTGTGGCGCTCTCCTTCTTTCGCCACATCTTTTTCTCTCTGTGGGTCTTCGGGGGGACGCATGTCTTCTCCTCTACCCTCCTTCACATATCCCCTCAATCTGCCGTTCTGAATCAGCTTCTCTATTTCCCTTTTCAGATGTATACAATCGTCTGTAGTGTGTCCCTTGATGCGGTGATATTTGCACCAGGCATCCTTATCGTTCCCCATGATTGTTCCTCTCGGCGGCTGAGGCTCAGGGATGATTCTGGAATGGCAAACCTCTCTCCAGATTTGTTCACGGCGGGTGTTGAGGGCCGTGAAGGATTCTGGGGGGGTGCGCGCCTATCCTGACCCTGGCGTTTGTATGGCGCTCGGTCTCTGCTACTGGATGGGTAATAATTGCGTCGATGATCATATCCGTAGGGAGCACGCTCCCTGGAATCTCTTGCCTTCTTCTCGGCGTTGCTTTCTTCCCCCTTTATATAACACTCTGCTCTAGACATGATTTCTTCCATGGAGTCTGCTGGTTTTTGTGCCAACGACTCGTTGAACTGGCCAGCGGGGAGACCGTTCTGGAAGGCTCCCACAAACAACTCTTGGTTACGGTTAATGACCTTGATGGTGGCGTCATTGTAGCGCGCGAGATACTCGCGTAGAGTCTCGTTGGGTCCTTGACGGACGTTGAAAAGGCTGGTAGACGAGACTTTGCGGTGGCGGCTTGCTGAGAACTGGTGCGTTAACTTGCGCGTCATATCCTGGTAGCTGACGACGGAAAATCGAGGCAGGTTCATATACCACCTCAGGGCGGCGTCTTTAAGGGTCCCTGCTAACAACTTGCACTTGAGAGAATCGGCAGCACCGATGACGGCCATTTGAGTGTTGAAGGCGGTCACATGCTCCACTGGGTCACTTTTTCCATCGAAGGAGGAAAGAGATGGTGGCTTGAAATTCTCTGGCACTGGCGCGTTCCAAACTTCGGTGGAAAGAGGCTGAGGATCGGGGTCGGCCGATTCATCTTGCTGAGACCCATTTCCTTCGGCGTGTTGCTGCTGTTGGATGGTTTCCATGGTTGCTTGCAAGGCTTCGTTGTGGTCGCGAAGCTGCTGGATCTGTTGTTGTAGAGCCTCTAAGGCCGCTGGGTCTGCCATCGCGCTGGCGACGACGGTAGTTTGAGTTTGTATGTTGAGTTTATGACTGGTGGTTAGAGATTCGCACCCTAAACCTCGAATCCCAGGCTTCAGATCAGGGTTTTCCGAACAGATGTGGGTCAGTCGTTTGATGGGAGTTAGGGGTAGGTCTAGGGTTGAATCACGGCGGGTTCGAAGGTTTTGAGGTTGCTTCTGGGAAATACGGTGGATACACGGAGCTCTGATGACTTTCAGGGGCCGTGGATCGATCGTTTTTCTCTTGGAGACGGTGGCTAGGTCAGTTTTACCGTAGCCCCACGGTGGGCGCCAACTGTACTGGCAGTGAGTACAATACTTCTAGAAACTAGGGTTTCTGTGCTGTGTTTTGGTCCTCCCTCGGGAATGATCCCAAGGTTACTATTTGTAGCCTTTCTTGGGCCTACCCGGTCATGGTTTTGGGCCTAAATCGTAAAAGGGCCAAAACCATGACTTGGGCGCCCTCGTAAGCTGCTGAGGGCGCCCCCAAAGGGCTATTTGTGATTGTCAAGTGGGCCCTCTGCCCTCTTGGAGGACGTCCAGCCTTATTCCAAGGGTTCACACCCTTGGCTTTGGGGTCTCAAGTCCTAGATAGTGAGATCTACGGTCCACTATTATTTTTATCATTATCAAGTATTTAAAATTAAATACCGCAATTTAAACACTAGAAATATGTGTGTTCTATTTTACGTGGGACCCTCACTCTCTATTTTTTCAATTCACATCACACTAGTTCAAAGTCTTATTACTTGGTGTTTAATCTTTCAATTTCCTTCCAACTTCACACCAATGTTCCAACAATCCCCCACTTGAATTTAAAAAATGGTTTCAATAGTAACGTCAAAACGTTTCTATAATGTTGCTAATAAACAATGGTGTCGCCTACAACTTGAACCTTTGCATAGCGGAAACTATTCTGATTCAACAAGAGTTACTTAGATCATTGAACTCTATCTCAGACATAGAGTCCACACACAAACATTTTCCTAAGGTGTATTCTAAAAGCCCGTGCGTTTATGGCCCTGCACGTTTATTCCAGTTTTTAACGAACGCTCTAGGTATCCTGCCCAAAATTCCATAGGAATCGGCCTCAGTTCCACATTCGTATAGGTGAGTCTATCAAGAGTACTCATGTAGCTATGTACTCCACTCAACATAGAGTATAGATCTCATTAAGAGTTTATATTATCTCATCCTCCTGTCGCTACAGGATTCATGCTTTCTTAATTTTCTCATAGCATGTTCTATCACTCATGACTTGTTATTACCCATTGAACCTATTTCTTGGGATCTCCAGTCATTTAGGTCGGGTTACCATCACTTGTGATCTTTAGGCATTAATCCCATCTTATTGAATGTGTTTATGACTTTCTTTCTAGTAATTCCTTTCGTCAAAGAATTGACTAATTCTTTATCAGTACGTACATGATCTATTTTAACCATTCCTTTTGAGAGTAGCTAGCTCTCTAATTTGTTATGTGTTCATGCCTTAATTATCGTCTCTTACTATTGTAGTAACAATTCTCAATTTTGTAATAGCTGCAGTACTATCACAATGAATTAACACTCTTGGCAACGATTTTACCCACTAAGGGATCTCAACTAGCAAGCATTTTCTCAACTTGCTTCTTCACTAGTTTTCTCTAGTGTCCTCATCTCAGATTCATTCCATAGTGGATTGAGTCAATATATGTACTGGCTGTGAGTACAATCTAGGAAAACTAGGGTTTTCAGGGTCTGTTTAGGTCATGCCTTGGGAATGATCCCAAGGTTACTATTTGTATCCCCAATTTGGGCCTACCCGGTCATGGTTTTGGGCCCAAATCATAAAGGGCCAAAACCATGGCTAGCGCGCCCTTATAGGCTGCTGAGGGGCACCCCCAGAGGGTGTCCTTTAGGAGAGTTCCCTAAAGTTATATATGACTGTCAGGTGGGCTTTGTGCCCTTCTAGAGGCGCCAGCCTTACTATAAGGGTTCAAGCCCTGTCTGTAGGGCTCTAAGGCATAAATGGTAAGATCTACGGTCCGCAGCCCAACAAGCACGAGCTTTGAAACAAGACGAAGTGTTTAAACTGTCACTGGGGATCTGTTTATGATCTTTGGCCCAGCAAGTAAGACTTACTTGAAATGAAGCTATGTGAGAATTTTTGAATTACTGGGTGCTAGCCCAACATGGGTACTAGCTCCATATGTTTTTGGGGCTTTGGTGGGTGCTAGCCCAACAAGCGTATCAATAGCCCAACAGGCACGAGCTTTGGCATAAGGCGAAGTGACTTAAACTATGTAAAAAGAGTGACTTTATTGAGTGGCTCAGAACACCATGCTAGAACTAGCCCAACATAGGGCGTGATTCTCTTTGAGGTTTAGATTTAGGGCGCGCCCTAGTGAGATCTGACGGCTGAAATGGGGCGACCGTTCGCTCTTGCTGACGCGTTCGCATCACAACGATTCTTGGATATCCTGCCCACTTAAGTGACGTCATCTGCGCGTTTTCCCAGGCTTTTGTACTTTAAACTGATTTCGGATCTACTTTTCCTCCACTTTCTATGTTTCTTCTACCTTTTCATTTGCCTCACCTCCATTTTCTCTCCCAAATCATCCTTCGTCATTCAAACCGTTCCAGTCTTTGGAGATCGCTGCGCCTACCATTTTTGGATCGTTCGAAGCCTGCTTTCATTCTCATTCTCTCGCTGTCATTTAAATCTAGGTAATCCTCTTCGATCTCGTTCTTTATAAGTAAGGTCGGTAGTATGGTGGTAATTAGGGAGTGCGATGGGGCATGTAGGGAGTTGTCTCCAGCAAATTCAGAGGAGAGGGATAGGTTGTGGAGGGACAACATTAAACATGCTAAGCGGTCATATGGAACCACTTATTGGGTGGTGTTTGAGAAAGCCTACTACGGTCACTCCCTCTTAGAGGAATTTTCGAGTGATTCGGACGAGGGTGAAGGAGGGAGTAGTAGTGGGAATTCATCTGACTGGGTTCACTCCCTCTTAGATGTCCTTAACTGTCTGAATGTGGCGCCGTCTCAGCTTCAGCCCAACAGCTGGGCGTTCATACGCGCTTTTGAAATTCTACGTGAGGGGCTAGGTTTTCAACCCTCGGCTGGGTCCTTCTTCATTTTCTATGGCACAAAAGGGGTAGATAAGCTATCATGGGTGTCTGTCAGCGCGCATCCTGGCAAGGATTGTGAAGCGGCTGCTGTGCGGGTCAATGGTGTGCTGAGGTTCCCCATATGCTGGACGAGCGCTCCAGCGTCCATTATGGGGTTTGACTATGAGAAGCTAGACGAGTATGACAAAGGTGTCGTCTGCTTTTTGGACAAGATGCTGCCTATGAACATCCAGGAGCAGTTGAATAGGGAGGGGGATGTGAATAGTGTAACAACCCGATTTTTAAGATTTATTTATTTAATTGTTTATGTGTGTTTAATTGTTTATTTTGGTGATTTATTGAATTTTGGGAACTGAAGGGTATTTTGGTAATTTGAGAGTTAGTGGTGTATAAGTAATGGGGGGTTTAAGTGAAGTAAAAGTGTTGAGAAAAATATTGTGAGTTAATCGTAACAAATCTTATTTTATTTTAAAAGGTAACAAACTTTGTTTTAAAAGATATTTTTGAAATCATAACAAACCTTGTTTTATTTTAAAAGGTAACAAACTTTGTTTTAAAATATATATTTGAGATCGTAACAAAATTGTAACAAACCTAATTAGTGGGATAACAAACCCTAGAAACTTATTATAAATACACTAGTTAGTGGTTAGTGAATTAGATTATTCATTATTCACAAAACTTTTGAAGACAAGAGAGAGAGAGATAGAGAGAAGATGCTTGGAGAAGAGGAAAGCTAGAGAATCAAAGGGGAAGGAGAGGATTGCACTAAGAATAGCAAGAATAACGAGGAAACTAAGGTAAGAGGGGAGATTATGATTAACATATGAGTTTAAGAAGCAATTGCGTGTTTGGGAGCTTTTAGATTATAGCTTAATTTTATGAATTATGATTAATTGTGTTGATTTTCGTGCTCTTTGTTAATGATTGAATTGAATATGTGTTAAGTTGTTGATTTCATGCTTTTACTTCTTCAAAACTCATGTTTGATTTTGTTAATTATGAACTTTGTGAAATTTGGTGAAATTCATGAATAACATGATAATTGGTGTTGTTTATGATTAATTGAATTGATTATGGGTATGATTATGTATTTGGGTTGTGAAATTATGAGGTTATATTGTTTGGATTAAGTTGGGATTATGATTGTTGTTGTTTATGTGAAAATTGCTTAAATTGGTGAATTTGAATGAATTATTGACATAATTGATTTTAAGTTGATTTATGTTGTTAATTATGTGCTTATGAACATGTTGATGTGAGTAGAAAGTTGGAATTGTTGTTGTACAAATCTGTTTGGGGTTTTAAGTTGTTTTGGGAAAAAATGGGTTTTTGAGACGAACTTTGAAAATTAACCGAAAATCTTGTGAAATTCATATCAATTGATGTTTTGTGACGTAAGCATTGTTCAATTTGAGTTTATTGATCATGGTTAATATCTGTAAATTGATTTTGGGTTGATGGGGATCAAAAATGAGATTTTTGGGTGAGTTTTAAGTGATTCCCGTAGCCGTACCAACCACTGACAGCAACAACTTTTTCTGTTACATCCTTTTTTTCACTAGTTTCTGCTTTGAACTGGATTTTGGTGTAAACATGAAAGTTGTAGATATGGATGTTAGCTTTCAAATGCCGTGGTTGGACTTCATTTAGATTACTAGAACTTGAGTTATGATCAAAATACTACACATAGGTCATGACACATTTTTCGTGAAACTTCCGCATACTTTTTTCAATGAATCTTGAAACATCGTTAAAATTAATAACAAGTATAAGGAATCATTTAGAGTTAATAAATGAGTAGGTAATTATGAAGTTGCGATCTTTAATGATGTTTGGTGTAGTTTATGTGATTAAATCATGAAACTTAAATTATGAGAATGTTGAAGATTGTAAATACTTGATGTTGTGATGGTTGTGATGTGTTGCTGTTTACACATGATTTGATAATGTTATTGATGATGCTATTGATGATGATATTTATGATGATATTGATGATGCTATTGATGATGCTATTGATGATGATATTTATGATGATATTGATGATGCTATTGATGATATTGAATGATGTGTGATAATGATACATGTTATGTGTTACGTGACGATGTTTGAGTAAATGATGATGGTGTTTAATTACTTGAGTTGATGTGTGGTCTTAGTGATTTGATAATGCGTTAGGTGATGATTTGGTGATGATATGTTATATGACGGAGTGAATTGTATAACAAATGGTGAGTTATTTGGTGAGCATTGTCGAGTCTCTTTGTGGGTCCATGCATTCATAAGTTAGTCTGGTGTGGTGTGTGGTGAATTCATTGCGGGGTTTTAAGATCTCGAGGATTTCATTGGCGATTGTATGGTGAATTCATTGCGGGGTTTTAGATCTCGAGGAGTTCATCGGTGGCGGTACCGTAAAACATATAGAGTCGTGTTAGGTGCATTACATTCATAGAAGTCGTGTTTGGTAATGTTTTGGCGAGAATTTGTGCATTAAGGTGGTAAATGCTTAATTGATGAGTTCTTGTGATTGTGATTGAATTGTAAATGAATTGATGATACTTGATGAATCTTGAGTGTTTGATATATGATTGGAAATTATGATTGAGATTATAATTGAATATGAACGTGATATGAATGTTGAATTATGTAACCATGATTGTTTATTTAAATGTATATGTGATAATTGTTGATGTTGCTTGTCTGACATACATGCGTTTATTATTCCTTTATGTTGAGCATATATCTTACCCTCCAGTGGCTTTATTGTCGCCTCATCCTTGGGTTAATCCCTCATGGATGTAGACTTGCAGGTTGAGGAATAGCTTATTCGTGAACATGACGAGGATGGCGTTTGCCTACTCGAGTTTATCTGCTTTGGAGTCTAACTTAGAAGCTCTGATAAGGACTTGGGGTTTATTTATGTTATGTTATGAGATCTTTGGATCAAACTTTTTTGAGATAATATGTTGATTTATATGTTATGACCGAGACATGACATTTGTTTTGATGTTAATTATATTTTATTCCGTGCGATATGTTTTAATTGATGAAGTTTTTATAATAAATATTTGATATGAGACATATGTTGAATTAGTAAAGTTCCAATGTAGGATAAATGTGTGATATATCTTTATATTTATGTTCTCGGGGATTGGGGCTTTACAACTTGGTATCAGAGCAGGTCGGTCTAGTCTAGACCAACACTTGGTGATTATCCCGTTGTATGCACCATGTATGTTGAATACTGTCGATACTTGTTCTTTCTTGTTAGGAGGTTCTAGTGCGTTAAGTTCGAGAGTGGTCGTTGTCCTGTGAATTTTGGCGATGTAGATTTCAAAGCTGAATTTGGTTTCTTTACTTTTGGAGTATATGGATGTAATTTTTGTAGTGGATTGGTTTCTATCTTTTGGTGTTAACATTAACTGTTTAACCAAGAGTGTGACTTTTCCTAAGCCGAAGGAGCGTGATGTAGGGAAGTTTTTGTCTGCAAGGCAAGTAGGAGCGTCGTTGGACGAAACGACTTAAGTGTTTGTTATGTTTGCTTCGTTAAAGGTTGGAACTGAAGTTCAAGTTGGTGATTTGCCGGTAGTGAATGAGTTTGCGGATGTTTTTCCAGTTGACATTACCGACTTCCCCCGGAGAAAGAAGTAGAACTTGTGATTGATGTTGTACCTAGAACTAGTCCTATATCGGTGCCGCCGTATCGGATGTCTGCTTCTGAGTTGGGTGAGCTGAAGAAATAGTTGGAGGAGTTGTTAGAGAAGAAGTTCATCAGGCCGAGTGTTTCACCGTGGGGAGCACCAGTGTTGTTAGTCAAGAAGAAAGCTGGTAGCATGAGGCTGTGTGTGGATTATCGGCAGTTGAACAAGGTGACCATTAAGAACAAATATCCTCTTCCAAGGATAGATGATCTGATGGATCAGTTGGTTGGTGCTCAGGTGTTTAGTAAGATTGATTTGAGATCCGGATATCACCAGATACGAGTAAAGTCGGAAGATGTGCCTAAGACTGCGTTTTGAACGAGGTATGGACACTATGAGTATGCTGTGATGCCATTTGGTGTGACTAATGCACCCTGTGTCTTCATGGAATACATGAATAGAATTTTTCATCCTTATTTGGATCAGTTTGTGGTGGTGTTTTTAGATGATATCTTGGTATATTCGAAGTCTGAAGAGGAGCATACACAACATTTAAGGATCGTGTTACATACGTTGAGAGAGAGGAAGTTGTATGCCAAATTGTCGAAGTGTGAGTTCTGGCTGCAAGAAGTAAGTTTTCTTGGTCATGTTATTTCTAGAGGTGGAATAGTAGTTGATCCGTCGAAGGTTGATGCGGTGTTGCAATGGGAGACTTCGAAGTCTATTTTTGATATTAGAAGCTTTTTGGGTTTGGCCGGTTATTATCGGAGATTTATTAAAGAATTTTCGAAGTTGGCTTTGCCGTTGACGTAGTTAACTCGTAGGGGACAAGCTTTTGTGTGGGATTCGAAGTGTGAAGAGAGTTTTCAAGAGTTGATGAAGAGGTAGACGACTGCACCTGTTTTGATTTTGCCGAATGCGAAGGATTTTTTTGTGGTGTATTATGACGCATCGAAGATGGGTTTAGGCGGTGTGCTTATGCAAAGTGGTCAAGTAGTGGCGTACGCATCGAGACAATTGAAAGTTCATGAGAGGAATTATCCGACAACGATTTTGAATTAGCGGTAGTAGTGTTTATGCTTAAGATTTGAAGGCATTATCTCTTTGGTTCGAAGTTTGAGGTGTTCAGTGATCATAAGAGTTTGAAGTACCTGTTTGGCCAGAAGGAGTTGAATATGAGGCAGAGGCGTTGGATGAAATTCTTGAAGGATTATGACTTTGATTTGAGTTATCATCCCAGTAAGGCGAATGTCGTAGCTGACGCTTTGAGTAGGAAGTCGTTGCACATGTCGGGGCTTATGGTGAAAGAGTTGGAGTTGACTGAGCAGTTCCAAGATCTGAGTTTGGTGAGTGAGCTGACTCCGAATGGTGTGAAGTTAGGGATGTTGAAGCTGACGATTAACATTCTTGCAGAGATCAAAAAGGGTCAGTAAGTGGATTTGCAGCTTGTGGATCGTTTGGTGCTAGTTAACCAAGGCAAGGAGGTGGACTTTGGATTTGATGAGAGTGGAGTTCTGAAATTTCGTGGTCGAGTTTGTGTGCCGGATGTACCCGAGCTGAAGCATAAGATTTTGGCAGAAGGTCATCGGAGTAATTTGATTATTCATCCTGGAGAGACGAAGATGTATCAAGATCTGAAGAAGTTGTTTTGGTGGCCAGGAATGAAGAAGATATTTGTCATACCCCATTTTTTGACTTATATTTTTTATATGTTTTATTTGTTATTATCTCATTATTTATTTTTACCCTTTATTATTTCTTATTATTGCTATAATATTTTATTATCATCATCATTATCCTTAATATTATTAATGTTATTTGTTATTATATTTTTCTTTAATAATATCATTATTATTATCTTTACTACTATTAAGGTTTTTATTTTTAATTAATATATTATTAAGTTATTATTATTTTTTATTATTATTATTATCTTTTATCATCATTTTCATTATTATTATCATTTGCCATTTTATTTATGCATTTCCACTATTATCCTTATTATTTATCATTTCTCCATTTTTACCTTTTTATTTTTAATACAAAAATTAAAAAAAAGTGGAGTTCGCAGTGCGAAATCACCTTCGCACTGCGACCTCTGCGAAATTTTCTGCAGATTTTTATACTTTGATTTATCCTTTTTGCTTTCAACTACAATTGTTATTAGTAGCATTATTACTTGTATTCTTGCTATTTTGTGACTGATTTGGTGCAGCAAGGCAAAATTTAATGTGTGACATTAAAGGTAAAAGGAAAGAAGGATTTTCTTCCAACCTCTCATGTGATCAAACAAATTGGCTATCCTTGGTCAGCTTTTGTCCCCCCAAATTGACCCCTCACCCAACCTAAACTTGCCAGCCAGCTGCTTGATCCATTTCCTTCCCTTTTTCCCTGCCAAAACCAGTCAATCACAAGTGGTTTTTGTTGCAAAAAAGCTGTTTGATGTGCCCTGTTTTGACTTGGATTTCTCCTCCCACACATAAGCCCACATGCTCATTTTGATTCCCCCAATCTCCCTGTACATGGCAGTACACGTTTTGATTGTTTGACCCTCCAAGATTGCAAGGATTGATCCCAAGAATCATCCCTTTTGCAGCTGCCCTGTTTTACAGTTTTTACCATCATTACCTTCTAGAATCAATGGCATTTGTGGCTGAGATCAGTCAAGACCTTGCCCCTTGGCACAAGGCAAAGCAAGTTCTATCCATTAGCATTAAATGCAAAGTGTTCTAGCCTGAATTTAGCCCAAATCAGCTAGTGTTTTAGGATATTGTTCATCATTGTTCATCATTACAAAGATTTGCATTTATGCCTATAAAAGGAATGGCAAGGCATAAGGATCACAGACATTGAAACCAGTTAAAAACAGACCAATTCAGAGAGCCAACACACACGAAATCCACACAAAAATCCCTTGCATTGCAGCACAAAATCAGTCCATCACAAACACTTAGAACTTTGTTCATAACCTCTCACAAAGCAAGCAAGCCACTTCCAATCTTGTTCAAGCATTGCTAGGAGTTCTGTAAGTCTCCTATAATCTTTCTTTTCTATTGTGTTTGTTGTTTGCATATCTTGCTTTGTCCAATTTTGCTTTGTGAACAAAAACCACTTTTGAACCTCAAAAAGGACCTCAAAGGGGCCAAGCTTTAAAACTGTGATTTTCCACCCCTTTTTCTTCCATTTTGTCAAGCTTTTTAACCTCCTTTAGGTTCTGAATCTTGCTTAGAAGCAGTTTCTGAACTTCTGTTCAGAAACAGCTTCTGAGTTTGAAAATTCGTATACTTCGCAGAGCAAAGTATTGCTCGCACTGCGAACACACCAGAACCTGACTTCGCAGAGCCAAGTTCTGGTTGCTCTGCGAAGTATATGAAACTCAGAATATGAATCAGGCATTCAAATGTCAAAATTTTGGGATTCCAGCCCTTGATTCAGAACCTAAAGAGGGTTAAAACCATTTTGGTCCAAATCCAATTCATAATCATGCACAACTTTGAAGATTTCACAAGTTCGTGCGACAAATTTTGAGTAACTTGTGAAACAAGTTATGTTCTTCATATTTTCAAAACCAAGTTTGAGCAACAAGCTAAGTTCGTACATTTCAAAACAAACTTAAACAACCATGTTGTTCATGATTTTCAATCCAAAACGCGAACTTAAGCCAAGTTTGCTCATTCTTTTAAAACCAAGCTCGAATCGAGCCGAACTTGTGAACTTTCCAATTTTTGCATGTTTTATAATTGTGTTTGTCATTCAAACTTGAACCAAACTCGTTCTTGAGTTTCAATAACTTAAGCAACAAGTAACGTTCATGATTTTTAAAATCGAACAACAAATTTGTTCGTGCTTTCTTTTCTTTTACAACTTTCCTTTTAAAGCTTTGGTTCCCTTTGAGGTTTCTCCGAGTGACAAATCCAAACTTGAATGAAATGGGAATGGCTTGACGTATGTCTCCCCAAACCTCGGTTGCGCAAATGCGTGACGTATGTCTCGTCGCTCGGGCAATCGTCATTCCACCCTTGATGCGTCTAGCACGCTAAACATTCCCTTGGCCCCCTTGTGGCCATTTTTACCCTTTTCTTGGCCCTCGTGGTCAATCCGAACCTTTCGCGCCTTGCGCGTTTATTTTTAACCTTTTTACGCCTTGCGCGAATTTTTCGCCTCGATGCGTTTGTCTTTTGTTTATTCCTTTTAAAACATTCACGCCTTGCGCGAGCTTATCGCCTAGCGTCCATCTTTCACCATTTTAAAACTTTGTACGTCTTCGTACGTTTTTAAAACCTTTGCTCAAGTCCGAGTGGAAAACTTTTTCATCAAATCATTTACTTTTATGCATTGTCGTCAGTGGCCAGCTCGGCAACAACCGAGCAGCTGACTTTTACTTTCTTGTCGTCAATGGCCAGTTCGGCAGCAACCCGAACAGTTGACATTTACTTTCATTACTTTTTCTTTTTTTCAAACTTTTTCGCTCGGACGCGATCAAATCCTTTTTTAAAAACTAAAACGAACCAACATACAAACGTTTTCTACCAAAGAACTACGTACGCTTTGAATTCTCCGACTACCGGGAGATACGTAGGAGCAAGATCGACATCTTGTCAAGCCCATTAATAAAAAACCTGTTTTTCCCTTTCGTTTGTTTTTATCTCTTTCTTCATCCCGCATTATGTTTTTATATATTTCCTTTTATACTTGTATAAACACGTAAGTAAAACATCGAAGCATTTTAAGCCTAAGCCGACTAAGAGGTTCCCGTTGAGTACAACGGATGTGAGGGGTGCTAATACCTTCCCCTCGCATAATCGACTTTCGAACCTAAAATCTTTTCTCAAGGTAACTTAGAACTTTTTTCCTTTTTTCCCCGAAAAATTAAAAGTTCAGTCGTAATTTAGAATTAGTGATTCAATGCTTCCCCATAGCTTGACATCCGAAATTCGACGCGACAATATTGCTGTGTTTGTTTATGCTTGTTTGGTTTGTCAGAAGTCTAAGGTTGAACATCAGAAACCGTCTAGAATGATGCAACCGTTGTTTGTGCCGGAGTGGAAGTGGGATAGCATTTCTATGGATTTTGTGAGTGGTTTACCGAAGACTGCGAAGGGTTGCGATTTGATTTGGGTGATTGTCGATCGGTTGGCGAAATCAGCGCATTTGATTCCGATCAAGGTTAGTATGTCTTTGGAGAAGTTAATCGAGATCTACATTGAGCAGATTGTGAAGTTGCTTGGTATTCCGTCTAGCATTGTGTCAGATAGAAATCTGAGGTTCACGTTGAAGTTTTGGGGAAGTTTGCAAGAAGTTTGGGAACTAAGTTGAGATTGAGTTCTGCTTTTCATCCTCAAACTGATGGTCAGTCGGAGAAGACTATTCAGTCTTTGGAAGATTTGTTGAGAGCTTGTGTTTTGGAGCAAGGTGTAAGTTGGAGTGAATGTTTACCGTATATTGAGTTTACCTACAATAACAGTTTTCATTCGAGTATTGGTATGACACCTTTTGAAGCATTGTACGGTAGGAGATGTAAAACGCCGCTGTGTTGGTTTGAGTCAGGCGAGGGTGCTTTGATTGGACCGGAAGTAGTTCAGCAGACTATGGAGAAGGTTAAGATGATTCAGGAGAAGATGAAGGCATATCAGAGTAGGCAGAAGAGTTATCATGATAAGAGGAGGAATGATATTGAGTTTCAAGCTGGAGATCATGTGTTTTTGAGAGTGAATCCAGTTACGGACGTCGGGAGAGCTTTGAAGTCGAGGAAGTTGACGTCGCGTTTCGTTGGACCTTATCAGATTGTGGAGAAAGTTGGAGTCGTAGCGTATCGGATTGCGTTACTGTCGTTGTTGTCGAATCTTCATGATGTGTTTCATGTGTCTCAGTTGCGGAAGTATGTGTATGATCCGTCGCATGTGATCCAAATGGATGACTTGGAAGTAAGAGAGAATTTGACCATTGAGACTATGCCGATGAATATCGTAGGACGAGAGGTTAAGCAGTTGCGTGGAAAAGAGATCGTTTTGGTAAAGGTGATTTGGGGAGGTCCTTTGGGAGATAGCATAACTTGGGAGTTGGAAAGTAAGATGAAGGAGTCGTATCCGGAGTTGTTTCCTTCAGGTAATTTCCGAGGACGGAAATTCTTTTAGGGGGGTAGAGTTGTAACAGCCCAATTTTTAAGATTTATTTATTTAATTGTTTATGTGTGTTTAATTGTTTATTTTGGTGATTTATTGAATTTTGGGAACTGAAGGGTATTTTGGTAATTTGAGAGTTAGTGGTGTATAAGTAATGGGGGGTTTAAGTGAAGTAAGAGTATAGAGAAAAATATTGTGAGTTAATCGTAACAAATCTTATTTTATTTTAAAAGGTAACAAACTTTGTTTTAAAAGATATTTTTGAAATCATAACAAACCTTGTTTTATTTTAAAAGGTAACAAACTTTGTTTTAAAATATATATTTGAGATCGTAACAAAATTGTAACAAACCTAATTAGTGGGATAACAAACCCTAGAAACTTATTATAAATACACTAGTTAGTGGTTAGTGAATTAGATTATTCATTATTCACAAAACTTTTGAAGACAAGAGAGAGAGAGATAGAGAGAAGATGCTTGGAGAAGAGGAAAGCTAGAGAATCAAAGGGGAAGGAGAGGATTGCACTAAGAATAGCAAGAATAACGAGGAAACTAAGGTAAGAGGGGAGATTATGATTAACATATGAGTTTAAGAAGCAATTGCGTGTTTGGGAGCTTTTAGATTATAGCTTAATTTTATGAATTATGATTAATTGTGTTGATTTTCGTGCTCTTTGTTAATGATTGAATTGAATATGTGTTAAGTTGTTGATTTCATGCTTTTACTTCTTCAAAACTCATGTTTGATTTTGTTAATTATGAACTTTGTGAAATTTGGTGAAATTAATGAATAACATGACAATTGGTGTTGTTTATGATTAATTGAATTGATTATGGGTATGATTATGTATTTGGGTTGTGAAATTATGAGGTTATATTTTTGGATTAAGTTGGGATTATGATTGTTGTTGTTTATGTGAAAATTGCTTAAATTGGTGAATTTGAATGAATTATTGGATGTTAGCTTTCAAATGCCGTTGGTTGGACTTCATTTAGATTACTAGAACTTGAGTTATGATCAAAATACTACACATAGGTCATGACATATTTTTCGTGAAACTTCCGCATACTTTTTTCAATGAATGTTGAAACATCCTTAAAATTAATAACAAGTATAAGGAATCATTTAGAGTTAATAAATGAGTAGGTAATTATGAAGTTGTGATCTTTAATGATGTTTGGTGTAGTTTGTGTGATTAAATCATGAAACTTAAATTATGAGAATGGTGAAGATTGTAAATACTTGATGTTGTGATGGTTGTGATGTGTTGCTGTTTACACATGATTTGATAATGTTATTGATGATGCTATTGATGATGATATTTATGATGATATTGATGATGCTATTGATGATGCTATTGATGATGATATTTATGATGATATTGATGATGCTATTGATGATATTGAATGATGTGTGATAATGATACATGTTATGTGTTACGTGACGATGTTTGAGTAAATGATGATGGTGTTTAATTACTTGAGTTGATGTGTGGTCTTAGTGATTTGATAATGCGTTAGGTGATGATTTGGTGATGATATGTTATATGACGGAGTGAATTGTATAACAAATGGTGAGTTATTTGGTGAGCATTGTCGAGTCTCTTTGTGGGTCCATGCATTCATAAGTTAGTCTGGTGTGGTGTGTGGTGATTTCATTGCGGGGTTTTAAGATCTCGAGGATTTCATTGGCGATTGTATGGTGAATTCATTACGGGGTTTTAGATCTCGAGGAGTTCATCGGTGGCGGTACCGTAAAACATATAGAGTCGTGTTAGGTGCATTACATTCATAGAAGTCGTGTTTGGTAATGTTTTGGCATGAATTTGTGCATTAAGGTGGTAAATGCTTAATTGATGAGTTCTTGTGATTGTGATTGAATTGTAAATGAATTGATGATACTTGATGAATCTTGAGTGTTTGATATACGATTGGAAATTATGATTGAGATTATAACTGAATATGAACGTGATATGAATGTTGAATTATGTAACCATGATTGTTTATTTAAATGTATATGTGATAATTGTTGATGTTGCTTGTCTGACATACATGCGTTTATTATTCCCTTATGTTGAGCATATATCTTACCCTCTAGTGGCTTTATTGTCGCCTCATCCTTGGGTTAATCCCTCATGGATGTAGACTTGCAGGTTGAGGAATAGCTTATTCGTGAACATGACGAGGATGGCGTTTGCCTACTCGAGTTTATCTGCTTTGGAGTCTAGCTTAGAAGCTCTGATTAGGACTTGGGGTTTATTTATGTTATGTTATGAGATCTTTGGATCAAACTTTTTTGAGATAATATGTTGATTTATATGTTATGACCGAGACATGACATTTGTTTTGATGTTAATTATATTTTATTCCGCTGCGATATGTTTTAATTGATGAAGTTTTTATAATAAATATTTGATATGAGACATATGTTGAATTAGTAAAGTTCCAATGTAGGATAAATGTGTGATATATCTTTATATTTATGTTCTCGGGGATTGGGGCTTTACAAATAGCTTAGAAGTTTACTTACATGAGTTGACTTTATTTATTTATGCGTATATTTTATTCGCCTGTCTTCTCGTCATTGTAACCTTTATTAGTTTTTATTTTTGTAGAATCCATGGCGTCCATGACTGCGGCAGAAAGGAAGAAATATCTGGAAGAAATGAAGGCAAAAAAGGCTGCTGAGGGGTTGGCAGGCAGCGACCCCTCTGGTCTCATCACTCGCAAGCCTAAGAGAAAAGCTGACAATCCGCCTGAGACTTAGACCGAGTTCGTTGCAACGGTCATGCAGGACAAAGGGCAGGCGTCGCCCGGGAAAAATGACAAAGGGAAGGCGGCGACTGAGAAGAGGAGTAAGAAAACGCATTCTCAGCCCTCAACTGGCGCCACCGGAACCAATGTTACTGTTCAATCCTTTTGGAATAAGGATTTCAACTATGGCGCCTATGTCAAAGAGAGGCTGGTTTTTAATCCTGAAGATGTGAAGGCCGGGAATCAAGGCGTTATTCCCTTCATGACAAGAGAAGTGGGCGTCCACTGCTTGCGGTCTATAATGATCCTGGACGCTATAGATCGTAAGCATGAGGAGCTGGTGCAGAGTGAAGAGGCGCTCCAGGCCACGGTGAGGGCGCTGAAAAATGAACAAAAGGAAGCCAACGAAGCTAGGGAAAAAGAGATTGAGGAAGCCAAAGAGGCGATAAAGCTTGAGTGTGACGAGCGCATCTCAGATTTGAAAATTGGCCACGTCGCGAACCTGGCTGGGAAGGATGGCGTCATTGTGAAGCTTCATAATGATCTTGCGGCTGGAGCGGAAAGGGAAGATCAGATCAAGGCTGAGGTTTCTGAGGCTAAGGGCGAGCTGGCCCTGACCTTCGATGATGGCTTTGAGCGAGCTAAAGCTCAAGTCGCCCTTTTGTATCCTGGCGTTGATCTTTCCGCCCTTGATTCTTTTAAAATTATTGTAGATGGCGTCTTGGTGGATGAACCATGATCTTATGTAATTTTTTGAATTTGGCACAATTTGGTTTGTAATGACTTGATATTATTTCTATGCTATTTAATTTCCTTTCCTTAATTTGCTTTATTTTGCGCTTCTTCGTACTATGGTGATGTTTGGTTATGCAACTGCCATAAATTTTATGAGTCATGTTCTAGGTGAGGCGTTTATGTGATTCATATATGTTTCCTCGTGCTTAAGAGTATTAATCGGGCGGGTACTTATTTTGACGCTTCATGGCCTTCTATGGGCGGGTACTCTTTGCTCACGACATCTTTGAGCCCTCGTTAGGGTTAAAGAATTAGGTGGCGATTTCTTTTTAGCTTACGACGTCTTAGAGCCCTCTTTGGGGTTAAGGAATTAGGTGGCGATTTCTTCTTCTGCTCACGACATCTTAGAGGTCTCTTTGGGGTTAAGGAATTAGGTGGCGATCTCTTTTTAGCTCACAACGTCTTAGAGCCCTCATTGGGGTTAAGGAATTAGGTGGCAACCCTCGTTGGGGTTATCTCTTTTTAGCTCACGACGTATTAGAGCCCTCATTGGGGTTAAGGAATTAGGTGGCAACCCTCGTTGGGGTTATCTCTTTTTAGCTCACGACGTCTTAGAGCCCTCATTGGGGCTAAGGAATTAGGTGGCAACCCTCGTTGGGGTTATCTCTTTTTAGCTCACGACGTCTTAGAGCCCTCATTGGGGTTAAGGAATTAGGTGGCAACCCTCGTTGGGGTTATCTCTTTTTAGCTCACGACGTCTTAGAGCCCTCATTGGGGATAAGGAATTAGGTGGCAACCCTCGTTGGTGTTATCTCTTTTTTCTTGACGTTGTTGATCTGTTGCAGGCGATGTCTGCAATACAAAATAGATGATATAGATATAACTCAATAAGAAAGCAGGGTGCCTCATTAAAAACCCACGCTACTACAGGGGAAAAGAGTGCTTCTTGCTCTTTTTCATTAAATAAAAAATACATGAAATTAAAACAAGATAACCGTTGTGACGGCTTTACAGGCTTCTGAGCTCGCCCCTTGAATTTTCGTGGCTAGCGTCTCTCTGTTTGGCAGCAAAGTCTTGAACGTGGGCGAGTTTTGTGTAATTCTTGAGTCATGCTCGCTTCATGCAGATGGCCTTTCTCGTTAGTCTCCTTTGTGAAATTACCGTGACGCCAGGTTGGTGTGTTGACCGGCTTGACTCCTGGATGCAAAGCAAGGTGTCAACACACTTCGGCGAGGTTGACACTAAGCATATTTGTCAGCTGTCGAGCGAAGAGGTTTAAGTTCTTCCTCAGGAGTTCTGTTACGCTCAGTTCTTCGTCTGGTTCCAAAGATGTCTCCATTTCGGTGGTCTGATGAGGCTCCGGGCCCACCAAAATCTCTTTTAGATCTTCGGCGGGTTCGAGGCGCTTTTGCTGAAATTCCTCTCCTGGATCCATGTCGACGGCGTTCACGTGGTGCGCTTTTTTGTTGCTGGCTCCCTTCTTTTCCTTCTGTAGCTTTAAATTATTGTGGTAACATTCCCGAGCAATTTTCTGGTCTGCTCTAGTGGGTATTTCATGATGAGGAATTTAGTTGATACATAGGCGTCAAGAAGGTTGAAGGTGAAGGTGAGAAAAACACACAAGAAAGGGGGGGGGGGGGGGGCGGGTTGAATTGTGTGGGTTATTTCTTTTCTTTCTCAAAAACTTATGTTAGTTCAGATTCTGATATTGATCAGATCTGAACTATTTTCAGAGTGTTTTATGCAGCGGATATAAAGTAAATGAGAGAGGGAAAGAGAGACACAATGGTTTATCCTGGTTCCTTCCACAATCCGGAAGTAGTCCAGTCCCCTTGTTACTAACAAGAGATTTTTCACTATAATCAAACGATTACAATTGCTCAAGCACAAAGCATAGAGACTTCCAGTTGCTCAAACACCTAGTAAGAGACTTCCCTGCTCAACCACAAAGGATGAGACTTCCTTGCTCAAACACTTAGTAAGAGACTTCCAATGCTCAAGCCCTCAAGCAAGAGACTTCTAGTTGCTCAAACACTTAGTAAGAGACTTCCCTGCTTAGACACACAGTCTAAGACTTTCTATGCTCAATACACAAAGTTATGAGACTTCTGGTTGCTCAAGCACGCAGGCTAGAGACTTTGGTTCAAACAGATTTACAACAGAAATAGGTTTGAGTTGAACACTTGATATACAATCAGTGGTGTTCACAAAATACAACACAGGTGAGACTCTATACTTAAGGAATTCTAAGATAAACAAGTTTGTAAGAATTCCTAAGTTATTTGATGAATGTTAGTGAAAAACAGAGTATGACAGTTTCTGGTTTTTCAGTCTTGTGAGCCTTAGTCTTCTTCTTCAAATCTTCAATCCTTTATAGAGAATTAAAGAGCTGTTATAGAAGATGCCATGTCATCAAAGGAGCCGTTGGTATTGAAGCTACAGCCAGCAGTAATTCTTTCCAGAACTGGTGCGCAAAACAGAGCAACACAATTTGAATTGTTTCCTTAAAACAGGGATCATGTTTTGCCCAGGGAGACAACCATTGCAAAGAGCTGTTCTGACACAACAGTACTTCACTATTGACAGTTGCAAACGTTGACTGCTGCATTTCTTCAGACTTCAGAAGCTTCTCATCAGAAGCTGGCTTCATGAACTGTTCATCAGAAGCTGTCTTCAGACGCAGGTCTTCAGACGCACCCTTCAGACGCACTGTTCAGACGCTGACTTTCGTTGACCTTCAGACGCTGGTCTTCAGACGCACTGTTCATCAGACACATTGTTTATCAGACGCACTGTTCATCAGACGCACCCTTCAGAAGCTAGTCTTCAGACGCACATCAGAAGCTGGTCTTCGTACGGATCAGAAGCTGGTCTTCGAAACTGTCTTCAGAAGCTGATCAGAAGCAGCACTTCAGAAGCAACACTTCAGAAGCTGTTTGCAACATAAGCTTCAATAAATTCCTTTGCTCTTAACTTGATCTTTGAACCATTGTTAGATACTAATCTTTAAGCATATGGTTCTGCACACTAGAATCAAGCATTAGCATATCCAATTTTCTTCTTAACACTTTGTTATCATCAAAACTCAAAGAGAGACTTGGTCATACATTTTGTTCCAACAATCTCCCCCTTTTTGATGATGAGAAACACAAGTATAAATAGAAAATTGTTGTTAATTTAATTAACAAGTTGACTGCAGGGTATGAGGTTTGCAAGCTCCCCCTGAGTCTGATCTAGGTTAATTAAATTCAGTTTAGATCAAAAAGGTGATTATTTCAGAATTGTTGTTAACTTTAATTAACAAGTTGACTTCAGGATGAGGTTTGCAAGCTCCCCCTAAGTCTGATAATCCACAAGGTGAGGTTTGCAAGCTCCCCTTGATTCTTATCCATGTTAATTAAATTCAACTTAAAACAATAAGGTGAAATTATCACTCAGAATTATAAATAACACGTTGACTTCAGGGTGTGAGGTTTGTAAGCTCCCCCTAAGTCTGATAATCCAGAGGATGAGGTTTGTAAGCTCCCTGAGTCTTATCCAAGTTATTTAAATTCATTTCCAACTCAATAAAGAGTAATGTATCTCACAGAAATTAAATCAGAGGCTAAGAGTTAAGAACATGTTCTCTTAAGTTAATTAATCAAATGAAATTAACTTAATTCTGACTGGCTCAGAGCTTGAAATACTTGTACACTTTCTCCCCTTTTTGTCATCAACAAAAAAATTCAAGAATTTTAAAACAGAGAGAGTTCAGTTATGAGATAATCATGCAATCATATAGGTAATCAAGCAGCAAAGATAAACATCAGAACAAACTTGATCATACATAAAGTATATGACATTGCATTGAAAAACAGAGACTGCTGTTCAGAACAGATTGTTCAGTACTAATGAACTGTTTCTGACCAAAAATGTTCAGAGCATAATTGTTCAGAGCATTTTGTTCAGTACCACTGAACTCTTTCAGAAAACTGAAAATAGAGCCTGATGTTCAGAAGCATATTGTTCAGTACCACTGAACTATTTCTGACAGAATTTGTTCAGTACTACTGAACTTGCCATTTTTGAAAGTGTGAATGTGTTTTTGTTTAAAACTTTTTAGAACTGAAAACAGAAAAACACTACTGCACATTGATGACTTTGGGAGGGACAAAGTACAGCTTTCAAGAGATGACATGCAAGTTCAGATTCTTTTTAATAAAATAAAATCTGTCTAAAATGAGGGGTTTTGTAAATATATCAGCCCATTGATGATTGATAATGAGAATCAATGAATTGAAAATCCAAAACACCCTTCTGAACATAATCTCTAATAAAATGAAGTTTAAGTTCAAAAATGCTTGGCTCTTGAATGTAGAATTGGAATTTTTAGACAAATAGATTAGAGCAGTATTAACACAAAGAAGGTTATGCTGTTTTCATGAATCTGATAGTTTTCCAACTGATGTAGAATCTATTAAGTATAACAGAGAACAATCATACCTATGTGGAGCTTTTGTTCTACCTCTCCTTTTTCTTTCAGTTTGTTTCTGAACACCCATTTTTGTTCCAACAATGTTCTTTGATTGGCTTCAGGAGAAGTGTCAGATTCTAAGAGGCTTTTCAGCTTTTGGACTATCTTCAGACTCAGAAATCAGGTTCTGAAGTGTCCTCTGAGAGCTGAATCTCATTACCAGTGATCTAGTCTTTGTGGTTTCCTCCAGATCCCACAGTTCCTCCCTCTTTCATGGTCAGGGCTTGGAACATAGGCTTTCCTTCTGTCATGCAATGCCAGCAGCCACTGTCCAGGCACCATGAATTCACCTTTTCTTTGGTATTTAATCATATCTGCAACAGAAATGATTTCTGACTTGGGTACCCATATGGATCCTCTTGGGTTAGTTCTGAAAGGTTTAGTCTTTTGCACCTTATGTCTGGAGTTATAGAACTCAGACTTGTTCAGATACCTTGGATATGAATCCTTTAATCTTGAATAAGTCTTAGTATCAGACACTAAGTTCTTCAGAACCTGAGCTTTCAAAGGTCTTGACCCAGATTTCTTCAGAACCTTAGACTTGAAGGTCTTTGGTTCTGAGCTTTTTAGAGTCTGAACCTTTGAAGACTTTGGTTCTGTTTTCTTCATGAAATTCTGGCAATTAATGATCAGAACTAAAAAAACAGAGCACGATGTTTACAAAATAGAGCACAATAACACAGGTTCAGAAGCAGCTAAAATAAAGTGCAGAAAGTAAATAACACACAGTATTTGTTAACCCAGTTCGGTGCAAACATCACCTACATCTGGAGGATACCAATCCAGGAAGGAAATCCACTATGAGGAATTAATCCTAAGACTTAGACACAGACCCCCTGTTCCTAGTCTTCTGACTTAATCTCCACTAGTCTTGATTTCTACCCAGCAACACCTGAGTATAAGAACCCCCTCTTACTTCCTAATCAAGCAACAACCCAATTACTAACAGACTTCTAAATACAACCCAGTTCATGAAGAAACTCTTCAATACATCAAAGACAACGCTCGTACTTAAAAGCTTAGAGTGAATTACAACTCAAACAATCTAAACCAACTCAGAACATATGAGTGGTGAAACAAAGCCTAAGCTTACAAACTCAAAAACTCTTAAAAACTCTAAGACTCAATTTCTGGTTTTTTTATTAACTAGTCTTCAAAGCAGCACGTCCTCTCCTTATATAGGCTTCAGCAGCTCTCATAATTTTGAACCAAATATTCTTCAATTGATATGATTCTGAAATATGCAAAGGCTCAAAAAGGAAACATATATTTCTGAATTATATTTTGCAAAGATACTTTGAAAATATATTCATCAATAAACACGAAGCCAATCTTCAATAGATCTTCACATAAAATTATCATACTTCTGGAAACTTCAGCCTTAATAAAACCTCAACAAATTTTCAAAAGATACGCACAAAAATCCACTTCTGAAAAGCAGCTTCTGAAGGTCAACGCTGGTCAACATCTGAACAGTGTGTCTGAAGACCAGTTCAGCGTCTGATGAACAGTTCTGCGTCTGATGAACAGTTCCAGCGTCTGAAGGCCAGTTTTGCTTCTGATGAACAGTAAATCAAGTTTTCAGCTTCTGAAACTTCTCAAAATCAATTTCCAGCTTCTGAAGACACAAAATAACATCTGAGGACGCTTTGCTTGCACATTTTGATTTTACCAAACATGTAGCCAACCTTCAAATAAACAACAATCTCCCCCTTTGGCAAATTTTTGGCTAAAATCAAATTCTTCATAAAACCAAGTTCTTCACTCAACACAATTAATCAGCCATGAAGAACTACACATATAATTAAACACAGCACCAGAGTCAGCAGCGAATATAATGCTATGTTACACCAACCAGCTTCAGCTTCTGAAATATCACAACAGTTCTGAAGCACACACATTCAACTTCACAGTTTCTGAAGTACACACGTGTTCTGAACATCACAAGAGAACTCCCCCTGAAGCACAAACAAACCAGCAACACACACTAGCTTCACAACAACTCTCCCCCTGCAACTCAGCACATAAATAACACTCCCCCTTAATTCTGAAAATTCTAAACTGCAGTGAATTCTGAGAAACTTCTTCTGAAACTGAAACATATCAAAACTCAGGAACATAACACTCATGCACTCCCCCTGAGACAAAAACTCCCCCTCAAACAAATCATCACAGCTCTTGTAGTATCTCTTCTGAATTCTGAAAAACACTGTCAATTTCTGAAACACATGAATTCTGAACAAAAATAAATCTGAACACATCAACTTAGTACAATCTGAACAGCTCCATTCTGAAACTAAACACAAGTTTTTCTCCCCCTTTTTAGCCAACAAATCTTGACAAAGCATAGTCTTCACATAGGGAACAAAAACTGCACAAAATTCTTCACAAAATTCTTCAAATTCAGTCCCAGTATCAGACTCAGCATCTGCAACATCCTCACTTCCAGCCTGCTCACCTTCTGCAAATTGTAATTGCTATAATTCTTCATGCAGACAAACTTTTGAAGAATTACAAACAGAAACATTCTTCTTCACATCTAGGCTTTCATCTAGCATAGACATCCAGTGATTCATTTGAAGTTCAAGAAGCTTCAGCTCCTTGTGATACATCTTGATTTGTTTTTCACTTTGACACTCAACACAAACTTTGTCTTCATTGATTTTAATTTTGGGTTCCACAGACTTGACTTTCTTCACACCCTTCATGTTTAAGTTCCCAGGTTTCTGATAACAAAGTCTGTCTTCTTCTTCAGGAACCCACACATAACAATTGTCCTTCTTGGACCTCTTACCTCTCATTAGCACTTCTCTTTTTCCAGCAGTAACCAGACACTCAGTCTTGTTGAAGTTCACTTCCATCCCTTGATCACACAGCTGGCTTATACTAATTAAATTGGAAGTTAATCCTTTAACTAACAGCACATTGTCTAACCTTGGTAGTCCATCATTCACCAAATCTCCAATTCCAAGAATTTCTCCTCTAGCTCCACCACCAAAAGTTACATAACCACCGATGTGAGGTCTTATATTCTTAAGAAATTTACTAACTTCAGTCATGTGTCTAGAGCAGCCACTGTCAAAGTACCGGTCTTTCCTAGATGATGCTTTCTGAGAGGTGTGAGCCATTAGACCAACACTATTACATTTGGGTTTCCACACCTTCTGAACATTGATTTTTTTTGCAGCAGGTTCAACTCTTCTATACTGAAAATGCTCAAGATAACCATATAGCTTGAAACAAAATGGTTTAATGTGCCCCTTCTTTCCACAATGATGACAAACCCATGGATGATTTCTTCTCTTGTTTTTTGACTTCTGAGATTGCTTTTGAGGTTTCATCTTAGAAGTGCCTATCATAGGATCATAGGTCTCAGTAGCAGGAACAAACCTTTTAGCAGGATTCTTCTGTTTGAGGTTCAAGGTCTGATCAACAAATCCTAAGCCAGTTTGTTTCCCTTGTTTCTGATTCTCCAATATCTCATCCAACACATCAGTAGCAGTATTCATCATCCTGACTTGCTTCTTCATGTTCTCAAGCTGTGAATTCAGTTGGCTCACCTCATCTTTAAGATCAGAAATCTGTCCTAAATGATCACACCTTTCAGACTGAAGTTGACAGACAGTCTCCTTCTGATTCTCTAATGACTTGCACAGTTCTTGATTTATGAGATATAATTCTTCATAAGAGATAGCTGGTTCCTCAAAACCCAATTCTTCATCACTGGCTTCAGACTCTGATGAAGTTTCAGTCTCTGATGATGCTTCAGACTCTGATAGAACTTCTGAAACCATAAAAGCAGCAACATGCTTAGCTGACTTACTCTCTACCTCTCCTTCTGAGTCATCTTCATCAGACCAAGTAACATCTAAGCTCTTCTTCTGCTTCTTAAGATAAGTAGGACATTCTGACTTGATATGTCCATAGCCTTCACACTCAAAGCACTGCACACCCTTTGCTTGATTGCTCTTCTCATCACTTTGTTGCTTATTGTTGTTGAGTCTGAAGTTCTGACCTTTGGATTTGGATTTCCTGTCAACATGTTTCTGAATTTTGTTGAACTGTCTCCCCACCAACACAAGTGCTTCTGATAAGCCATCATCATCCTCATTAAACTCTTGTTGATCATCAGCTTCAGAATTGACTGCAAAAGTTATTCCTTTCCCTTTCTTCTCAGTTTGTTTACTGAAAGCTGTTTCAAAATTCAGCAAGGATCCAATAAGCTCCTCAACCTTCATAGTAGAGATGTCATGAGCTTCCTCAATAGCTTTCACTTTCATGTCAAATCTTTTAGGAAGTGACCTGAGTATTTTTCTAACAATCTTCTCATCTGACATCTTCTCTCCAAGAGACTCAAAAGAATTAGCCATATCCAGGACATCAATATAGAAATCTTGAATGTTTTCATCCTCCATCATCTTCAAGTTTTCAAATTTAGTGGTCAGTAATTGGAGTCTGGACATCTTAACCTTTGAAGTTCCTTCATGTCTGGTCTTGAGTATCTCCCAGGCATCCTTGGCAATGGTACACTGCTTGATCAATCTGAACATGTTCTTGTCCACTCCATTGAATAGTGCATTCAAAGCTTTGGAGTTTCCAAGAGCCAGATCATCTTCAGTCTTTGTCCACTCTTCTTCTGGTTTCAGCACCTCAGTCTTATTCCCATCTTTGTCTAACACAACTGGATGATCCCAACCTTTTAACACTGCTTTCCAGGTTCTGCTGTCTATGGATTTCAGAAAAGCACGCATTCTAGACTTCCAATATTCATAGTTTGTGCCATCCAGCAGAGGTGGTCTGTTGACATATCCTCCCTCCTTGTCCATTCTTGCCAGAAAAGTCTTCCCTAGAGCTCACCCAATAACAGGCAGGGTGCCTGCTCTGATGCCAATTGAAATTCTGGCAGTTAATGATCAGAACTAAAAAAACAGAGCACGATGTTTGCAAAACAGAGCACAATAGCACATGTTCAGAAGCAGCTAAAATAAAGTACAGAAAGTAAATAACACACAGTATTTGTTAACCCAGTTCGGTGCAAACATCACCTACATCTGGAGGATACCAATCCAGGAAGGAAATCCACTATGAGGAATTAATCCTAAGACTCAGACACAGACCCCCTGTTCCTAGTCTTCTGACTTAATCTCCACTAGTCTTGATTTCTACCCAGCAACACCTGAGTATAAGAACCCCCTCTTACTTCCTAATCAAGTAACAACCCAATTACTAACAGACTTCTAAATACAACCCAGTTCATGAAGAAACTCTTCAATACATCAAAGACAATGCTCGTACTTAAAAGCTTAGAGTGAATTACAACTCAAACAATCTAAACCAACTCAGAATATATGAGTGGTGTACAAACAAAGCCTAAGCTTACAAACTCAAAAACTCTTAAAAACTCTAAGACTCAATTTCTGGTTTTTTTATTAACTAGTCTTCAAAGCAGCATGTCCTCTCCTTATATAGGCTTCAGCAGCTCTCATAATTTTGAACCAAATATTCTTCAATTGATGTGATTCTGAAATATGCAAAGGCTCAAAAAGGAAACATATATTTCTGAATTATATTTTGCAAAGATACTTTGAAAATATATTCATCAATAAACACGAAGCCAATCTCCAATAGATCTTCACATAAAATTATCATACTTCTGGAAACTTCAGCCTTAATCAAACCTCAACAAATTTTCAAAAGATACGTGTTGAGTCTTTTGTGTTGGCTGCATGTTTTGGCAAAACCAAAGTATTGAATAGAAGCATCTCCATATTTGAAACATTTCTTCAGTTGCAAGTTTTGTGTTTTGAAGCCATTCAGAAGCAGAAATCTACATCAGAAGCTGAAATGCTCATCAAGAGCACTGTAGCACTTCAGAAGCAGTTTCAGGTTCTGAAGCCAGCGTTGACTTTTGTTGACCACATCAGAAGCTGGGTTTGTTGGATTGTTTTTGCACGTATCTTGGGAGATTTAGCAAGGAATTATGTTTGTATAATTGCTTCTAGAATGCTGGGTTAATTGAAGAAGATATTGTAGTACCCTAATTTTGTCCTACGCATTTTAAAACCAAAAATCAAAAAAAATCAAAGAGGGGGAAAAGTCAAAAGTCAACAAAAGTCAACAGAAAAGTCAACTTTTCAAAATTGAGGACTTCGCAATGCGAAGCTCACTTCGCACTGCGAAGTCTGCGATTTTTCTGCAGATTTTTGGTTTCTTGGATTTAATTCCAGATTTTGTTGCACATCACTTCCATAATTATTTTAAGTAGCATTCATGGCCAATTGGGCCAAGCAAAGCCAGAGTTGAAAGACTTGCCATTAATGCCAAGGTTAGAAGCTTTTTCTTCCAACCTAGCATGTGACAAGCAAGTGGGCTTGCCCTTGGGCAGCTCTAGTCCCTCCCAGGTGACCTGCTAACCACCACAAGGTTGCCAGCCACCTGCTTGAGGACTTTCCTCCTGCTTGCTGCCCCAAAAACCAGTCAAACCAGCTGGATTTTCTCACTTGAAAAGCCATGAGTGCCTACTCTGTTTTGCAGCAGCTTTTCACCCTCTCACACCAGCCAATTTTAGCCTTTTCATCCCTCAATCTCTGCACAATACAGTGCACGTTTTTATTGACCAACCATTGAGATTGCAAGGATTGATCCCCAAGCATTAGCCATTTGCAAATCAGCTTTGTTCTTCATCATTACCTTCTAGAATAAGTTGAATTTGTGGCTGAAATCAAGCTGGAACTTGCCCCTTGGCACAAGGCAGGGTTGCCTCTATCCATTAGCATTTAATGCAAAGGGATTCAGCTTAATCTTGGCCACAAATCAGCTGAATCAAAGGATTGTGTAATGATGACAAAGATTTGATTTTGGCCTATAAATACAAGGCAATGCCCAAGGTTACAAACACACACAATTAGACAGAAAACACAACATTCAAAGAGCAGAAACTCTACTCATTTCAACCTACAAATCTCCACAAATAACCAGAAACAATCCATCCACACAAAGCTTTCAAAAGTTCAAGTTCATCACAAATCTTCAAACCTTTGTGAAAGCCTTCAACCAAATCAAGCCAAGTGCAGCTGGAGCTTTGCTAAGGAGTTCTGTAAGTTACTAAGCTCTTTATCTTGCATTTCTAATTGTGTTTGCATAGCTATTTTGGCTCAAAACCTTTTGGTCCTAAAAAAAACCCTTTTGAATTTCAAAGAAATCCCAAGGTTTTCAAAACATCAAATTTGGTTTGTACAACCTTTTTCATCCCAAAAACTCAAAGCTTTTCACCCATATATAAGGTCTTGAGTGTGTTCAGAAGTTGTTTCTGAACAAATGTTCAGAAACAGCTTCTGAACCCAAAATTTCGCATGCTTCGCAGTGCGAAGTCATGGTCGCAGTGCGACCATGACAGAACTCAGAACCTGAGTTTTTGTGTCCAAACAACCAATTTTTGAGGTTCTAGCCCCAGAGCTCAGAACCTAAGAGTTTTTAAACCTATGTTCTTCAAATCATAACAAGGTTTTTGCATAATTTTGGCAAATCACAAGTTCGTATAACCATTTTGTGGGTAACTTGCAAAGCAAGTTATGTTCCCAAACTTTCAAAACCACATGAACCAACAAGCTATGTTCAGCTTTTCAATCTAAACTTGAGCAATAAATATTGTTCATGATGTTCAAAACTCAAAAATGAACATACACCGGTAATGTGCGCATTTTCGCAAAATGAGACGAACTTGCGCGTTTTCTAGCAAATTTGCTAAACCTTCCCATTTTGGGTTTTCAAACCAAATGTTTTGACTTACCTTGGGATTTCTAAAGAATTCAATCCAAAAACATGAATGAAAAAGGGATGGTGTGACGTATGTCTCTCCATCGCCCCGATTGTACGAATGCGTGACGTATGTCTCGTCGCTCGGACAATCGTCATTCCCTTTTAATATGTACAACCCTAACCAAACCAAATCTTGGCCCCTTGTGGTCAATCCAAGCCTTTTGGTCCCCCGTTGGCCATTAGACTCGATCCCTCGACTCGTTAGAGTCCACTCGGTCAATGTTCGACTCGTCCGAGTCCATTGTACCCGTTCTTGATCTCAGTGGATCAATCGAACAATCGCCCGACTCTTTGGAGTCCACTCGGTCAATGTTTGACTCGTTTGAGTCCATTGTACCTCCCTTGGTCCCATAGCGACCAATTCAACCCTCTACCCTAATGGACGTACCTTTTAACAATTCTAATGTGATTCGTGAACGAACGCTTAATAAGTCTCCAAGTGCGAGCATACAAGCAACGTTTAATCGCAAGAATTCGGTTAAAACATCGTCCAATTAAAATCAACCAACACACATACGTTTTTCTACCAAAGAACTACGTATGCTTTGAATTCTCCGACTACCGGGAGATACGTAGGAGCAAGATCGACATCTTGTCAAGCACAATAATAAAAAAAAAACCTTTTTTCTTTTCTTTCGTTTGTTTTTATCTCTTTTCCCCCCCTTATTATATTTTAGCATAAATGAACATGAACGCAAAATATTAAAAAGCAATTCAAGTCTTAACCAAATAGAAGGTTCCCGTTGAGTACAACGGACGTGAGGGGTGCTAATACCTTCCCCTCGCGTAACCGACTCCCGAACCCGATAATGGTTGCGATGACCTAATCCTTATCCTCATCGTCTAAAGGGTTTTATTATCGTTTCCCTTTACAAACAAAAAAAAACTTAAGGGTTTATCAACGTTCCCTTTACACAAAAACTTTGGTGGCGGCTTCACAAAGGCACCCTCCGAGCGTCCGAGGACGTCCTCGGAGGAATCTGCGCGTCTTTTCCCCGAGGGAAAAAACGAGGTGCGCACAGCTGGCGACTTCACTGGGGACCCTGTTCCCACTAGCAAGTCAAGCCTAACCTATTTGGGTTAAAGACAATTGCTTTATTTTCTTTACGTGTCATGTTTATTTATTTTATTCATGCATGTTATATTTATGCTTTATGTTTATATTTGCTTTATTTGCTTTATATTCATATTATATCTCAAATGTGGGGGTTACTTGAGTGATGTTACTCCACATTGTTCGGGTTAATGCCGGACGTGTGAGGCTCTCTACCCGAGCTTGAGAAAAACACTAAGTTAGAAGGAGGTTGTGTGCGGAAGCCCGCGTTGACGTATGTCCGTGAGGTGGGATGTCCAACCCCGCTTAGATGAGATTTTCACGTGGAATTAATTGAAGTCATGTCGACGTATGTCCATAGACAACCCTAATTCCATGTGAGGTCTATGACTCTAAGGACCTCTTCTTAGGATATTTCACACTTTAGAGCCTACATGTGAGGATGGGGGAAAAATTCCGAGCCTCCACACATTACCCATTCACACTCACTCGTGTTTGCTACATTATGTTTTATTTTATCAGGGGCAATCAGCCTTTAGTTGTTTATTACTTGTTTTTATGCATAATCATAATTAGGGATATGAATGACCAATGGTTGAGGGGTAGCCTTTTTTTTTCAAAAAAAAATTCAAGTACTTCGCAGTGCGAAGGTACTTCGCAGTGCGAAGTACGCGAATTTTGTCAGCCCAGCTGACCTTTCATTTACTCCCTCTCAACCACTTTTTTCCACTATCTTTTTGTTTTATTATTCCAAACGTTTTTTCCTTTAACTTTTAAAACAAAAAGCTTTTTCCCATAACTTCAAAAAAAAACTCCCAAATCTAAGAGAAGAGTGTACCCATTTTTCTTGAATCTTCCCTCCATTAATTTCGCATCTTTTTCAGAATCAACAACCAGGTATGAACTCTTTCTTCTTTCCCTCTGTTCATCTTTGATTCGTATTGCAACTGTTTAGGGGTTTTAGGGTTTATGATCTTAAAGTTCCCATGTTAGGATTCAAGTTCATAATAAGCTACATTTAGGCTTTAGTTTACTGTATTAAGTTGGATTTTAGCAAGCATGCATCATGGGTATCTGCAACTGGCCTTTTTCTTTCAAAATTCCAAATTGTTTTATTGAAGACCCATTTACGAAAATTTAAAGAAAAAGAGCTGTTAAAGGGTTCTTTTTGATACCCATTCGTTGATTTTGAGGTCGTTTAGTAGCATGCATTGTATGTTAGAAGCTTAAGCCAAGAGGTGCAGGTTCAGATTTCTGGGTTTTTGCTGTCATGGTCGCAGAGCAAAGTTCAACTTCGCACTGCGACCTTTTTCTGGGCAGCCCAGAAATCTTCGAGTACCTTCGCACTGCGAACCTACCTTCGCAGTGCGACTGTAGCAGAAACAGAACCTCTGTTTCCCACTGTTTTTTCTCCAAATCCCCTCAATTCCACCCCATATCACTTACAATCATGAACCTTGTATACTGACTTTATCTTTTTCCTTGCAGATGGCACCAAGACCAGTAGGAAAGCGCTCGAGGGGTGAGGCATCCGGATCGAGACCACAAGGGGGTTTTGACGCCTCTCGCTTCCTAAGTCTTCGGAACCAGGAAAGATATGAAGAGCTTCTTGGCAGGACCTTCTGGCCGGAGAGGCAATTCATCATAAGTGACAGGGGCCCTTGGAGGGAGTTGGCCCGATTAATAAACCATCGCCAATGGGGAGTTTTGGTAAACCCTCCCCTTAACCTCAACTACGACATAATCCGGGAGTTCTATGCAAATGCCATTCCCGTGGATCCAGAGGGGGAGTTTACATACCAGACCATGGTGCGTGGTCGGATCATTCGATTCGATCGCGACGCCATCAATACCTATCTCCGAAACCCTTTTCAATTGGAAAATGATGAGTTGTGTGCTTTCCATAAGCACCAGAATCGTGGTAATTGGAACCACGATCTCTATGCTCAAACCATTTTCCAATCCGGAAAGAGTTATGAGCTTAATGCAGCAGGGCAGCCCACCAAGGCCCTCAGGGGCAACCTCACCACCTATGCCCAGGTCATTTTCCACCTTATCGTCCACAACATAAAACCCAAAAGCCATACCTCTTCCACCACCATGGATGTCACCCCCCTAATCTACTATATCCTCACCGGTAAACAAGTAGATGTGGCCAGGGCCATTTGCCAGGAGATTAAGATAGTGGTCGAGAGTGGCATCAAGCCACCGGCCAAGAAGATGTGTCCACTTGCTTTCCCGGGTCTTATCATGGGACTCTGCCGGGACGCCCGCGTAGTTATCCCTCCCCAGGTGTCCGAAACCATTAAGAACCCCATTACGGACGAGTACATCTCCAGACATTGCACGGGGAGGAGAGCGAGGGCGCAGCAGCCACGGCCTAGGCCTCCACCAGCATCAGGGGACTGTCGCACTTGCACTTTCATATTGGAGCAGAATGCCTCCTCCCATCGATACATGACTATGATGCATGATTCCATGTATCGTCTTCAGAGGCAGCTAGGGAGGCCGACGGATCCTGATGATCAGATACCGACCCCCCAGATGTTCGCGGCTCACGGTCGTTGGCCCGGGGATAGGCCAGAGCATGCAGAGGCTGGAGGTAGTGGTACAGCGGCCGGAGGCCAGGGAGGAGATGATGAGGAGGACGAGGACGAGGAGGACGAGGATGAGGAGACCGAGGATGATGAGGCTTTCACTCCTTGAGTGACCTTTTTTATGACTTCTCATATTTTGTTGTTCATGTTTATGTCATTTTTCTCGTACACTGTTAGAGTTTCCGTTTTGTTTGGTACTTTGTAGCTATGTTGATACTCTCGCTTTATTATTCGAGTACTTTTGTTTTTATTACCTAGCGTTTGCATCATAATCATGCCTATTTATTTTTAATATGTGTGAATGTTGAAATTTTTTGTTATCTATCATTGGTAATGCAAATTCGACAAAACTTTCCGCAGCGGATTTAGGCCAAAGTTTTAACCATAGGCAAATGGTAATGATGAATATGATTAATTTTTGCAAAGCTAAAATGCATGTTTCCTATTTCTTTCCCTGATTAAAATTTGAAAGGGAAATGTATATTCCATACTAAATTACACCATACAATTCACGTTTTTAATATGCTTGTTCTATGAACCATTTTTAGAACCAGCCAGATGTGAGGAATCCCCAAAGTTATCATAATACATACGCAGGAGATCGACATTTTTGTTTAACTCGATCTTTTTATGTTAAATCTGAATTTTTTTTTAAATTACGTAAAAGTATTGACATGATCAAGGCATTTGTTTGAAAACGAGAGAAAACAATCAACCACAAATAGCCCACCCTGTGAGAAGTGAGTATTTGTTAAACCCCTTCGAGCCTAACAAATCAGAATTTTTAACTATGGACTGCCAACTTTCATAAGCTCAACTGCTTAATGAGATTGCCGGAGTTTGTAAAAATATTTTCAGTCCATAGTTAAAACATCACTAAATTCTGATATTTTCCTTTCGATTTTTGAACCCTTAAAACATCATGATTAATGTCCCTTGCCAAGAGAGGAGGGAACATTCAAATAGGGTATCGTACTGAAACGAGTTGAAAAAAGGAGAAGGATGTGAAAGTCGAGCAATGTTGAATTTCTTAAATTGATCTTGACGACCAAGAAAAGAAAGAATGAAAGAAAAGCAAAGCAAACCAAGAAAAAGAAGAAAAAGAGAAAAGAGAAAAGAAGACCGATAAAATCCAGGAGTTTGTCGAGATCAAGGAGAAAAGCATTTGTGACTCACCAAGACTGTTTTTGAACCAGAAAAGGGGTAAGTTAGAGAGAATGTTCCCTCTTGCTTGGCCATTTGAATTCAATTTCCCCACATATGACATTTCTTTTGTAGCCCAGCCAAATTACAACCCTTAAAGACCTTTTGATCAATGCTTTCATGTTTTTAAGAAACAATAATTGGATGGACATATAACTCGATTGGAATGTTAGCAAAATTGCCGGATGAGTGTTCATAACCCCTCACCATTAATATTCAATTTGTTTACTTACTTAAATGAGTGATAGATTGGTTCATTAATAAGCATGTTATTAATTTGAAACTGTACGATATGATTTTTGTGTGGTATTTATTTCGATTTTTTCAGTACAATCTCGGAATAATAAGGGGCATATAATTGCGTGCGCAAATTTCATATGAATCAACCAAAATCAAAAAGCCCGACCTCGCTCGGCAACCAAAATCAAAAAGCCCGACCTCGCTCGGCAACCAAAATCAAAAAGCCCGACTTCGCTCGGCAACCAACAAATAAAGCACAATCTCCACCCACAATTTTAAACCAAAACCTGTTTGCACCCGGTGCACAAATCATTCAGAGTCCAACCATATTTGGTACTCTCCCCGCAGCTCACAAAAGGTCCAATTGCCTTTTACGTTCCTCAAACATTCAACCAAAGGGCCCAATCGGCGAATGCATCAGCAAACTCTAAACACCCTTGGGGCAAGTTACTTCCCCATTAACGAAATTCTTCCCAAGCGAAATCTTTTACTTTTGTCAAAATTTCCATCTATGATAGTGTATATATTTCCAAAACAAAAATTACGTGGAATCTTTTATGTTTTTGAATAAGTAATACCAAGCCCATTTTCTCTGAATTGTGAATACTTAAAAAAAAAAACGTGCATAAAGCAGATAAATCTCGCAGGCCAAGCATGTTTAATTGCTAAAGGGATTTCTGGAATATCCCCATCGAATCAAGAGCCTGAAGGGACGATTCAAGCGAGGATGACCGACCAGAGCACAAGCATCCCCAGCAGAACTATCGGTTACGCTCCTCAAGCAGTCTAGCACGATTTACACATCGGGTTAACAATCCCCACGAGGTATTTATTCCTTATCAATTATTGCGGTATTACCCTGTCCGTATGTGAATATTTCCCCTGAGAGTTTATCTCTGTAAGGATTACCGAATGTTAGTACCGGTCCACTTTTTACCTGGCCGACCTAATCTTGTTTCATCAACCCCAAGGGTCAAGCGGAACAAAATTCCCCAATAAACGCCCTGAACATCCAAACACCAACAAAGGCTGGATATCGATCATGCTTCCAAAATGATCCTTTATCCCCAAAAGCCAAACCTCATTGATACTCCCCAGGGAGTCTCAACCCCAAACAAAAGTCCAATCATTATTGGCAAAAAACACAAATTTTCGGGCTTAGGCTCGAACTACACCGGTTTTGATCCCATTTGGGTATGTAGGCAAAGGACCTCGTCCTTCCAAACCGACCAACCAAAAAAGAAAGCCCAATTATCATGAACACACCCACAAACAAAGACCGACTCTGCTCGGCACCCAACTAACATTATTCATGCATGCATATTTTAAAACCATTCATACACATGCATTTCATTTCATAAAACCTGCAACAAGAATCCTCCAGTGAGTATCACATATTCACCAACATCCATTAACATTCAACCAGGGGCACCTATTTAGGGTAAGACCGCAGCTCGTTAGGAATCGATATTCAGAAGCAGTTCCTGAATAAGATCACCTAGCTTAGGTATCAACCTCTAGAAGCAATTCCTAGAATAGATCACCTACCTCATTGTTCGACCTCTAGAAGCAATTCCTAGAGTAGATCACCTCCCCCAGTGTATCGACCTTCAGTGTTAGCGGCTGAATAAGATCACAGCTCGTTAGGAATCGATATTCAGAAGCAGTACCTGAATAAGATCACCTAGCTTAGGTATCGACCTCTAGAAGCAATTCCTAGAGTAGATCACCTCCATCAATGTTCCACCTCTAGTGACAGTGCCTAGAGTAAACCACTACCCTTAGGTATCGACCTCTAGTAACAGTGCCTAGAGTCGATCGCCGCCATCAATGTTCAACCTCTAGTGACAGTGCCTAGAGAAGATCACCTACATCAACGTTCCACCTCTAGTGACAGTGCCTAGAGTAAATCACCGCCCTCAGGAATCGACCTCTAGTGACAGTGCCTAGATAAGATTACCTTCATCCCCCCAGTGGATCTACCTCCAGTGTTAGCGGCTGGATACGATCAAACCCTACCAACCCATTGCATTTGCATTTCGCGAAGGACAAAATTCGGGTCCTTCTTTTTCTTTTTACTTAATTGATCTCCGCAAAGAGTTCATGAGATGCCCTCGGCACTCACGTACTCTATGCGAAGACACAATTACGTAGGGGCAGCTGTAGTACCCTAATTTTGTCCTACGCATTTTAAAACCAAAAATCAAAAAAAATCAAAGAGGGGGAAAAGTCAAAAGTCAACAAAAGTCAACAGAAAAGTCAACTTTTCAAAATTGAGGACTTCGCAATGCGAAGCTCACTTCGCACTGCGAAGTCTGCGATTTTTCTGCAGATTTTTGGTTTCTTGGATTTAATTCCAGATTTTGTTGCACATCACTTCCATAATTATTTTAAGTAGCATTCATGGCCAATTGGGCCAAGCAAAGCCAGAGTTGAAAGACTTGCCATTAATGCCAAGGTTAGAAGCTTTTTCTTCCAACCTAGCATGTGACAAGCAAGTGGGCTTGCCCTTGGGCAGCTCTAGTCCCTCCCAGGTGACCTGCTAACCACCACAAGGTTGCCAGCCACCTGCTTGAGGACTTTCCTCCTGCTTGCTGCCCCAAAAACCAGTCAAACCAGCTGGATTTTCTCACTTGAAAAGCCATGAGTGCCTACTCTGTTTTGCAGCAGCTTTTCACCCTCTCACACCAGCCAATTTTAGCCTTTTCATCCCTCAATCTCTGCACAATACAGTGCACGTTTTTATTGACCAACCATTGAGATTGCAAGGATTGATCCCCAAGCATTAGCCATTTGCAAATCAGCTTTGTTCTTCATCATTACCTTCTAGAATAAGTTGAATTTGTGGCTGAAATCAAGCTGGAACTTGCCCCTTGGCACAAGGCAGGGTTGCCTCTATCCATTAGCATTTAATGCAAAGGGATTCAGCTTAATCTTGGCCACAAATCAGCTGAATCAAAGGATTGTGTAATGATGACAAAGATTTGATTTTGGCCTATAAATACAAGGCAATGCCCAAGGTTACAAACACACACAATTAGACAGAAAACACAACATTCAAAGAGCAGAAACTCTACTCATTTCAACCTACAAATCTCCACAAATAACCAGAAACAATCCATCCACACAAAGCTTTCAAAAGTTCAAGTTCATCACAAATCTTCAAACCTTTGTGAAAGCCTTCAACCAAATCAAGCCAAGTGCAGCTGGAGCTTTGCTAAGGAGTTCTGTAAGTTACTAAGCTCTTTATCTTGCATTTCTAATTGTGTTTGCATAGCTATTTTGGCTCAAAACCTTTTGGTCCTAAAAAAAACCCTTTTGAATTTCAAAGAAATCCCAAGGTTTTCAAAACATCAAATTTGGTTTGTACAACCTTTTTCATCCCAAAAACTCAAAGCTTTTCACCCATATATAAGGTCTTGAGTGTGTTCAGAAGTTGTTTCTGAACAAATGTTCAGAAACAGCTTCTGAACCCAAAATTTCGCATGCTTCGCAGTGCGAAGTCATGGTCGCAGTGCGACCATGACAGAACTCAGAACCTGAGTTTTTGTGTCCAAACAACCAATTTTTGAGGTTCTAGCCCCAGAGCTCAGAACCTAAGAGTTTTTAAACCTATGTTCTTCAAATCATAACAAGGTTTTTGCATAATTTTGGCAAATCACAAGTTCGTATAACCATTTTGTGGGTAACTTGCAAAGCAAGTTATGTTCCCAAACTTTCAAAACCACATGAACCAACAAGCTATGTTCAGCTTTTCAATCTAAACTTGAGCAATAAATATTGTTCATGATGTTCAAAACTCAAAAATGAACATACACCGGTAATGTGCGCATTTTCGCAAAATGAGACGAACTTGCGCGTTTTCTAGCAAATTTGCTAAACCTTCCCATTTTGGGTTTTCAAACCAAATGTTTTGACTTACCTTGGGATTTCTAAAGAATTCAATCCAAAAACATGAATGAAAAAGGGATGGTGTGACGTATGTCTCTCCATCGCCCCGATTGTACGAATGCGTGACGTATGTCTCGTCGCTCGGACAATCGTCATTCCCTTTTAATATGTACAACCCTAACCAAACCAAATCTTGGCCCCTTGTGGTCAATCCAAGCCTTTTGGTCCCCCGTTGGCCATTAGACTCGATCCCTCGACTCGTTAGAGTCCACTCGGTCAATGTTCGACTCGTCCGAGTCCATTGTACCCGTTCTTGATCTCAGTGGATCAATCGAACAATCGCCCGACTCTTTGGAGTCCACTCGGTCAATGTTTGACTCGTTTGAGTCCATTGTACCTCCCTTGGTCCCATAGCGACCAATTCAACCCTCTACCCTAATGGACGTACCTTTTAACAATTCTAATGTGATTCGTGAACGAACGCTTAATAAGTCTCCAAGTGCGAGCATACAAGCAACGTTTAATCGCAAGAATTCGGTTAAAACATCGTCCAATTAAAATCAACCAACACACATACGTTTTTCTACCAAAGAACTACGTATGCTTTGAATTCTCCGACTACCGGGAGATACGTAGGAGCAAGATCGACATCTTGTCAAGCACAATAATAAAAAAAAAACCTTTTTTCTTTTCTTTCGTTTGTTTTTATCTCTTTTCCCCCCCTTATTATATTTTAGCATAAATGAACATGAACGCAAAATATTAAAAAGCAATTCAAGTCTTAACCAAATAGAAGGTTCCCGTTGAGTACAACGGACGTGAGGGGTGCTAATACCTTCCCCTCGCGTAACCGACTCCCGAACCCGATAATGGTTGCGATGACCTAATCCTTATCCTCATCGTCTAAAGGGTTTTATTATCGTTTCCCTTTACAAACAAAAAAAAACTTAAGGGTTTATCAACGTTCCCTTTACACAAAAACTTTGGTGGCGGCTTCACAAAGGCACCCTCCGAGCGTCCGAGGACGTCCTCGGAGGAATCTGCGCGTCTTTTCCCCGAGGGAAAAAACGAGGTGCGCACAGATATCTTTGAAGATTTGGTTCAAAATTATGAAAATTCGTATTTTCTGTTTTAAATCTTTCAAAGATTGATTGCAGTTTTATTTGTTACTTTATTGGAACAATCTTATTCCAGTAACAAATCAATTCAGAAGATTTGGAGCATAATTAAGAGGCTTGCTGAAGATTATAAAAGGAGGAGCTTTGCTATTGAAGACTTACGATTTAGAGAGTTAGAAAATCAGAAAATTGAGTCTGTGTTTTAACTTAGAGTTTATTGTGCACCACTCATATGTTTTGAGTTGGTTTAGAGTTTTATAGAGTTGTAATTCATTCAAAGCTTTTAAGCAAGAATGAAGTTTTTGTATTGAAGAGTGTTCTTCAAAAACTGGGTTAACAAACCTTGTGTGTTCTTTAGCTTTCCTGCACTTTATTTTCTGCTCTTGCTTTGTGTTTGTTTGTGCTCTGTTTTGCAAACTATTGTGCCCTGCGTGTTGTTCAGAACCTGTTAGGTTCAGAACCTATTATCTCTGTTTATTGCCTGGCCAGAATTTCAATTGGCATCAGAGCAGGCACCTTGCCTGTATTTTGGGTGAGATCCAGAGGACTTAATTGCTGGTAAGCATGGATAGAGAAGGAGGATATGTCAATAGACCACCTCTACTAGATGGCACAAACTATGAGTATTGGAAGTCTAGAATGTGTGCCTTCTTAAAATCTATTGACAACAGGACTTGGAAAGCTGTGATTAAAGGCTGGGAACATCCTGAGGTTTTGGACAAAGATGGTAACAAAACTGGAGTTTTGAAGCCTGAAGAGGAGTGGACCAGAGCTGAAGATGACTTGTCACTGGGAAATTCAAAAGCTTTGAATGCAATCTTTAATGGTGTGGACCAGAACATGTTCAGACTTATCAAACAGTGTACTGTTGCTAAGGAGGCCTGGGAAATTTTGAAGACAACTCATGAAGGAACCTCTAAAGTGAAGATGTCCAGATTGCAGCTGCTGACCACCAAATTTGAGAACCTGAAGATGAAGGAGGATGAATCCATTCAGGATTTTTACATGAATGTGCTGGACATGGCAAATTCTTTTGATTCTCTTGGGGAGAAGATGTCTGATGAGAAATTGGTGAGAAAAATCCTCAGGTCCCTGCCCAGAAGATTTGACATGAAGGTCACTGCAATTGAGGAGGCTCATGATATTTCTGCCATGAAGCTTGAAGAACTGATTGGGTCATTGCTCAATTTTGAAACTGCCTTTTGTAAACAGACTGAGAAGAAAGGAAAAGGTGTAGCCTTTAGTGTGAACTCTGAAGCTGATGATCAACAAGAGTCTGAAGAGGATGACTTATCAGAAGCTCTAGTGCTGCTGGGAAAACAATTCAACAAGATTCTGAAGAATGTTAACAGAAAAGCCAAAGCCAAAGGTCAGAATTTCAGATTCAATAACAAGAAGCAACAAACTGATGAGAAAAAGACCAAGTCTGAGGAGAAAAGTAACCAAGCCAAAGGTGTGCAGTGCTATGAGTGTGAGGGCTATGGGCATATCAAATCTGAATGTCCTACTTTTCTTAAGAAACAGAAGAAGAGCCTAGCTGTTGCATGGTCTGATGATGGTTCTGAAGAAGATGATGATAGTGAATCTGGTATGTGTGATACTGGTCTGGTAGTGAGGTCAGGAGCTATCTTGAAGAAGGAACCTGTCTTAGAGTCTGAGACCATTTCAGAGTCTGACTCAGAGTTTGAAGCCTCATATGTGTCTGAAGCTGCTAAAACCTCATATGATGAACTAGCTGATAACTACAAGAAGCTGTATACCAGAAGTGCTGAGGTTTGCAAACAAGTTTTGGATCAGAAGGAGACTATTCTTCAACCAGAGGCTGAAAAAGGTGAACTGTTAGTGCAGAATTCAGATTTAAAAGAAGAAGTGAACCAACTGAACTCCCAACTTGATCAAATGAAGAAGCAAGTGAAGATGTTGAACTCTGCTACTGATAAGTTGGAGGACATTTTGGGGAATCAGCAACAAGGAAAAACTGGTTTAGGTTTTGTAGATCAGACTCAGATTCCTAAACAGATGAGTTTTGTTCCTGCTACTCAAACTCATGATTCTATGGTTGGAACATCAAAGAGGAGACCTCAGAAACAAGCCCAGATGCCAGCTCAGAAGCAAGCTCAGAAGAGACCTCAGATGCAAGGTCAGAAGCATGTTCAGATGCTACCTCAGAAGCTGTCCCAGAAATTTTTCAGAAACAGAAGGAGGAGAAATCATCCATGGATTTGTCATCATTGTGGAAAGAAAGGGCATATCAAACCATTCTGCTTCAAACTTTATGGCTATCCTGAACATTTTCAGTATAGAAGAGTGCAACCAGCTGCCCCCAGTCACAATGTTCAGAAGGTGTTGAAGCCCAAAGTTCAAAATGTAGGCCTGATTGCTCATACTTCACTGAGAGCCACCTCAAAAGAAGACTGGTACTTTGATAGTGGGTGTTCAAGGCACATGACTGGTGTGAAGAAGCTGCTGAACAATATCAGATCATACTCCAGAAGTTATGTGACATTTGGAGATGGTGTAAAAGGTCAGATTCTGGGTATTGGTGATTTAATCAGAGAAGGGTTGCCCAGACTTAATGATGTGCTACTTGTGGAAGGATTAACCTCTAATCTGATCAGTATTAGCCAGCTGTGTGATCAGGATTTAAAAGTGAATTTCAACAAGCAGGAGTGTATTGTTACTGATCAGGATGGTAAAACTCAGATGAGGGGCTGCAGATCCAAAGACAACTGTTATTTGTGGGTTTCTGAAGAAGAAAGAAGTCTGACTTCTTGTCTTATGAGCTCAGAAGAGGAAGTCAAACTCTGGCACCAGAAGCTGGGACATCTGCATCTGAAAGGCATGAAGAAAATCCTAAGTACTGAAGCTATCAGAGGTGTACCTAATCTGAAGATCAATGAGGACAATGTTTGTGGTGATTGTCAAATTGGAAAACAAACAAGAAAGTCTCATCCCAGATTAGTTCACCAGGTAACTACTAAAGTACTAGAACTTGTTCATATGGATTTAATGGGGCCTATGCAAGTTGAAAGTATTGGAGGAAAGAGATATGCATTTGTAATGGTAGATGACTACTCAAGATACACATGGGTCAGTTTTGTTAGAGAAAAGTCTGACACTTTTGAAGTTTTCAAAGAGATGTGCATTCAACTACAAAGAGAGAAGGACAGTGGGATTATCAGAATCAGAAGTGATCATGGCAAAGAATTTGAAAACAAGAGCTTTTCAGAATTCTATGCTTCTGAAGGTATAAAGCATGAGTTTTCTGCACCTATCACACCTCAGCAAAATGGTGTAGTTGAGAGGAAGAACAGGACTTTAGCAGAATGTGCAAGGGTGATGCTGCATGCTAAGAAGCTGCCATATATGTTTTGGGCTGAAGCCATGAACACTGCATGTTATATCCATAATAGAGTCACTCTGAAGAAGGGAACAACTTGTACCTTATATGAACTATGGAAAGGAAGGAAGCCTACAGTCAAATACTTCCATGTTTTTGGGAGCAGATGCTTCATTTTGGCTGATAGGGAAAACAGAAGAAAACTGGATCCTAAGTCTGATGAGGGCATATTCCTGGGTTATTCAGTGAACAGCAGAGCTTATAGGGTGTTTAATTCAAGAACTAAAGTTGTGATGGAGTCCATTAATGTGGTAATTGATGATCTGACTGCTGAAAAAGATAGAAGTGAGTCTGAAGTTGTTCCAGAGTCTGAACCATCAGAAGAACAAACTTCAGAAGCAGAAATTCATCCAGAGTCTAAAGAAGCAGATGTACATCCAGAACATGATCCTACCAATAAAGGGCCATCTATTAGAATTCAGAAGGATCATCCTAAGGAGCTTATCATTGGGAGTTTAGATCAAGGGGTCAGAACCAGGAGATCAGAACCAGCTGCTACTGATTCATGTTTTGTGTCTATATTTGAACCCAAAAATGTGAAGGAAGCCCTGACTGATGAATTTTGGATTGAAGCAATGCAAGATGAGTTGAATCAATTCAAAAGGAGTGAAGTTTGGGATCTTGTTCCAAGACCTGAAGGGCTGAATGTGATTGGGACTAAGTGGATATTCAAGAATAAAACAGATGAAAATGGTATTGTAGTCAGAAACAAGGCTAGGTTGGTTGCTCAGGGCTATACTCAAGTAGAGGGATTGGATTTTGATGAAACCTTTGCACCTGTGGCCAGACTAGAGTCCATAAGACTACTGTTGGGTGTATCCTGCATTCTCAAGTTCAAGCTATTTCAGATGGATGTGAAGAGTGCATTTTTGAATGGATATCTGCAAGAGGAAGTGTATGTTGAACAGCCTAAGGGTTTTGTGGATCCTAAGTTTCCAAAACATGTGTACAAGTTAAAAAAGGCTTTATATGGATTGAAACAAGCACCAAGAGCATGGTATGACAGACTGACTCAATTTCTTGTGGCTCAAGGTTACAGAAAAGGAGGTTCTGATAAGACTTTATTTGTGAAAGATGAAAATGGGAGTCTGATGATTGCTCAGATTTATGTGGATGATATAGTGTTTGGAGGGATGTCTCAGAAGATGGTCAAACTGTTTGTTCAGCAAATGCAATCAGAGTTTGAAATGAGTTTGGTTGGAGAGCTTACTTACTTTCTTGGACTACAAGTCAAGCAAATGGAAGATACAATCTTCATTTCTCAGAGTAAATATGCCAAGAACATAGTGAAGAAGTTTGGAATGGAATCAGCTGCTCATAAGAGGACACCAACTGCTACTCATTTGAAGCTAACCAAAGATGAACATGGAGTATCAGTTGATCAAAGTCAATACAGAAGCATGATTGGGAGCCTATTGTACTTGACTGCAAGCAGACCAGACATTACTTTTGCTGTTGGAGTATGTGCAAGATATCAAGCTGATCCTAAGATGAGTCATCTGACACAAGTTAAAAGGATCCTGAAGTATGTGAATAGCACAAGTGACTATGGAATCATGTATTCACATAGTTCAAGTTCTGAACTGATGGGATATTGTGATGCTGACTGGGCTGGAAGTGCTGATGACAGGAAGAGCACTTCAGGAGGTTGTTTCTTCTTAGGAAATAACTTAATTTCTTGGTTCAGCAAGAAACAAAACTGTGTTTCATTGTCAACTGCTGAAGCTGAGTATATTGCTGCTGGGAGTAGTTGTTCACAACTGGTTTGGATGAAACAGATGCTTGAGGAGTACAACATTAATCAAGAAACTATGACCTTATTATGTGACAACTTGAGTGCCATCAACATCTCTAAGAATCCAATTCAGCACAGTAGAACCAAACACATAGACATTAGACACCATTTTATCAGAAACCTTGTGGAGGACAAGATTGTTCAGCTGGAACATGTAGCTACTGAAGAACAAGTTGCTGACATTTTCACAAAGGCCTTGGATGCTAAACAGTTTGAAAACTTAAGGAGCAAGTTAGGTGTGTGTTTACATGAAGAATTCTAGCAATTAAAGCAAACTGGATGTGAGGAAGATAGAGTACCTGCCAGCTTTGTTAGTGCTAAGTGTGATGTTGTTTTTGATACTAAGTCTGAAGTTCAAACTGGGACAGTAGTTGAAGATGTTTGTGCAGTTTTCCTTCACTATTTGAAGTTTGAGATTTGTCAGAATTTTGTGGCTAAAAAGGGGGAGAAAATCTTATGTAATGTGTTGGCTTTGATACCAAGTGTTGCTGCTCAGAGAATTAGTTCAAATTCAGCTTTCAGTGTTGTTCAGAAGTTACTTATGAAGCTCAGAGTTCAGAACCAATATAACAAGAGCTGTCAAGATGATATTGAGGGGGAGTTTGTGTCTCAGGAGGAGTACAAGTTTGTTGATGTGGTCCTGAATAACAGTTGTGCTCAGCACCTGAAGTGTCTGATACCATAAAGTGTGCTTCTGATATGCTCTGATACCTTTTATCACTGTAGTTCAGTTGCAGGGGGAGTGTTGTGAAGCTTAGTATTTGGTTATGTGTTTATGGAGCTTCAGGGGGAGTGTTTGTGATGATCAGGAGTTGATCAGTAGCTCTGATACCTTGTACTGAAGCTGTTAATCAGTACTTGCTCTGATACCATCAAACTGAAGCTGTTTTGTGTATTTCATGATAGTCATAACTGAATCCGCTGCTTATCACTACGTTATGATTGATCATTGTGGAGTTCTTCATTGCTGAGCTGATTATAATGAAGATTGAAGGACTTGGATGGTTTTAGCCAAAAATTTGCCAAAGGGGGAGATTGTTGAGTCTTTTGTATTGGCTGCATGTTTTGGCAAAACCAAAGTATTGAATAGAAGCATCTCCATATTTGAAACATTTCTTCAGTTGCAAGTTTTGTGTTTTGAAGCCATTCAGAAGCTGAAATGCTCATCAGGAGCACTGTAGCACTTCAGAAGCAGTTTCAGGTTCTGAAGCCAGCGTTGACTTTTGTTGACCACATCAGAAGCTGGGTTTGCTGGATTGTTTTTGCACGTATCTTGGGAGATTTAGCAAGGAATTATGTTTGTATAATTGCTTCTAGAATGCTGGGTTAATTGAAGAAGATATCTTTGAAGATTTGGTTCAAAATTATGAAAATTCGTATTTTTTGTTTTAAATCTTTCCAAGATTGATTGCAGTTTTATTTGTTACTTTATTGGAACAATCTTATTCCAGTAACAAATCAATTCAGAAGATTTGGAGCATAATTAAGAGGCTTGCTGAAGATTATAAAAGGAGGAGCTTTGCTATTGAAGACTTACGATTTAGAGAGTTAGAAAATCAGAAAATTGAGTCTGTGTTTTAACTTAGAGTTTATTGTGCACCACTCATATGTTTTGAGTTGGTTTAGAGTTTTATAGAGTTGTGATTCATTCTAAGCCTGTAGGTATGAATGAAGTCTTTGTGTTTTTGAAGTTTTCTTAAAAACAGAGTGTTATAGTTAAGGGGTTCAGTAACTGGGTTGCAGTTGCTTGAATAGGAAGATAGTGGATTCTATTACTCAACGTGTTGGGTAGAATTCAAGACTAGGAGGAAGTTAATTGCTTAGGCTGGGAACTGGGAGTCAGTGTCTTGAGTCATAAGGATTAATTCCTATAGTGGAATTCCTTCCTGGATTGGTATCCCCTAGAGTAGGAGGTGTTTACTCCGAACTGGGTTAACAAACCTTGTGTGTTCTTTAGCTTTCCTGCACTTTATTTTCTGCTCTTGCTTTGTGTTTGTTTGTGCTCTGTTTTGCAAACTATTGTGCCCTGCGTGTTGTTCAGAACCTGTTAGGTTCAGAACCTATTATCTCTGTTTATTGCCTGGCCAGAATTTCAATACGCACAAAAATCCACTTCTGAAAAGCAGCTTCTGAAGGTCAACGCTGGTCAACATCTGAACAGTGCGTCTGAAGACCAGTTCAGCGTCTGATGAACAGTTCCAGCGTCTGAAGGCCAGTTTTGCTTCTGATGAACAGTAAATCAAGTTTTCAGCTTCTGAAACTTCTCAAAATCAATTTCCAGCTTCTGAAGACACAAAATAACATCTGAGGACGCTTTGCTTGCACATTTTGATTTTACCAAACATGTAGCCAACCTTCAAATAAACAACAATCTCCCCCTTTGGCAAATTTTTGGCTAAAATCAAATTCTTCATAAAACCAAGTTCTTCACTCAACACAATTAATCAGCCATGAAAAACTACACATATAATTAAACACAGCACCAGAGTCAGCAGCGAATATAATGCTATGTTAAACCAACCAGCTTCAGCTTCTGAAATATCACAACAGTTCTGAAGCACACACATTCAACTTCACAGTTTCTGAAGTACACACGTGTTCTGAACATCACAAGAGAACTCCCCCTGAAGCAGAAACAAACCAGCAACACACACTAGCTTCACAACAACTCTCCCCCTGCAACTCAGCACATAAATAACACTCCCCCTTAATTCTGAAAATTCTAAACTGCAGTGAATTCTGAGAAACTTCTTCTGAAACTGAAACATATCAAAACTCAGGAACATAACACTCATGCACTCCCCCTGAGACACAAACTCCCCCTCAAACAAATCATCAAAGCTCTTGTAGTATCTCTTCTGAATTCTGAAAAACACTGTCAATTTCTGAAACACATGAATTCTGAACAAAAATAAATCTGAACACATCAACTTAGTACATTCTGAACAGCTCCATTCTGAAACTAACCACAAGTTTTTCTCCCCCTTTTTAGCCAACAAATCTTGACAAAGCATAGTCTTCACATAGGGAACAAAAACTGCACAAAATTCTTCACAAAATTCTTCAAATTCAGTCCCGGTATCAGACTCAGCATCTGCAACATCCTCACTTCCAGCCTGCTCACCTTCTGCAAACTGTAATTGCTATAATTCCTCATGCAGACAAACTTTTGAAGAATTACAAACAGAAACATTCTTCTTCACATCTAGGCTTTCATCTAGCATAGACATCCAGTGATTCATTTGAAGTTCAAGAAGCTTCAGCTCCTTGTGATACATCTTGATTTGTTTTTCACTTTGACACTCAACACAAACTTTGTCTTCATTGATTTTAATTTTGGGTTCCACAGACTTGACTTTCTTCACACCCTTCATGTTTAAGTTCCCAGGTTTCTGATAACAAAGTCTGTCTTCTTCTTCAGGAACCCACACATAACAATTGTCCTTCTTGGACCTCTTACCTCTCATTAGCACTTCTCTTTTTCCAGCAGTAACCAGACACTCAGTCTTGTTGAAGTTCACTTCCATCCCTTGATCACACAGCTGGCTTATACTAATTAAATTGGAAGTTAATCCTTTAACTAACAGCACATTGTCTAACCTTGGTAGTCCATCATTCACCAAATCTCCAATTCCAAGAATTTCTCCTCTAGCTCCACCACCAAAAGTTACATAACCACCGGTGTGAGGTCTTATATTCTTAAGAAATTTACTAACTCCAGTCATGTGTCTAGAGCAGCCACTGTCAAAGTACCGGTCTTTCCTAGATGATGCTTTCTGAGAGGTGTGAGCCATTAGACCAACACTATTACATTTGGGTTTCCAAACCTTCTGAACATTGATTCTTTTTGCAGCAGGTTCAACTCTTCTATACTGAAAATGCTCAAGATAACCATATAGCTTGAAACAAAATGGTTTAATGTGCCCCTTCTTTCCACAATGATGACAAACCCATGGATGATTTCTTCTCTTGTTTTTTGACTTCTGAGATTGCTTTTGAGGTTTCATCTTAGAAGTTCCTATCATAGGATCATAGGTCTCAGTAGCAGGAACAAACCTTTTAGCAGGATTCTTCTGTTTGAGGTTCAAGGTCTGATCAACAAATCCTAAGCCAGTTTGTTTCCCTTGTTTCTGATTCTCCAATATCTCATCCAGCACATCAGTAGCAGTATTCATCATCCTGACTTGCTTCTTCATGTTCTCAAGCTGTGAATTCAGTTGGCTCACCTCATCTTTAAGATCAGAAATCTGTCCTAAATGATCACACCTTTCAGACTGAAGTTGACAGACAGTCTCCTTCTGATTCTCTAATGACTTGCACAGTTCTTGATTTCTGAGATATAATTCTTCATAAGAGACAACTGGTTCCTCAAAACCCAATTCTTCATCACTGGCTTCAGACTCTGATGAAGTTTCAGTCTCTATTGATGCTTCAGACTCTGATAGAACTTCTGAAACCATAAAAGCAGCAACATGCTTAGCTGACTTACTCTCTACCTCTCCTTCTGAGTCATCTTCATCAGACCAAGTAACAGCTAAGCTCTTCTTCTGCTTCTTAAGATAAGTAGGACATTCTGACTTGATATGTCCATAGCCTTCACACTCAAAGCACTGCACACCCTTTGCTTGATTGCTCTTCTCATCACTTTGTTGCTTATTGTTGTTGAGTCTGAAGTTCTGACCTTTGGATTTGGATTTCCTGTCAACATGTTTCAGAATTTTGTTGAACCGTCTCCCCACCAACACAAGTGCTTCTGATAAGCCATCATCATCCTCATTAAACTCTTGTTGATCATCAGCTTCAGAATTGACTGCAAAAGTTATTCCTTTCCCTTTCTTCTCAGTCTGTTTACAGAAAGCTGTTTCAAAATTCAGCAAGGATCCAATAAGCTCCTCAACCTTCATAGTAGAGATGTCATGAGCTTCCTCAATAGCTTTCACTTTCATGTCAAATCTTTTAGGAAGTGACCTGAGTATTTTTCTAACAATCTTCTCATCTGACATCTTCTCTCCAAGAGACTCAAAAGAATTAGCCATATCCAGGACATCCATATAGAAATCTTGAATGTTTTCATCCTCCATCATCTTCAAGTTTTCAAATTTAGTGGTCAGTAATTGGAGTCTGGACATCTTAACCTTTGAAGTTCCTTCATGTGTGGTCTTGAGTATCTCCCAGGCATCCTTGGCAATGGTACACTGCTTGATCAATCTGAACATGTTCTTGTCCACTCCATTGAATAGTGCATTCAAAGCTTTGGAGTTTCCAAGAGCCAGATCATCTTCATTCTTTGTCCACTCTTCTTCTGGTTTCAGCACCTCAGTCTTATTCCCATCTTTGTCTAACACAACTGGATGATCCCAACCTTTTAACACTGCTTTCCAGGTTCTGCTGTCTATGGATTTCAGAAAAGCACGCATTCTAGACTTCCAATATTCATAGTTTGTGCCATCCAGCAGAGGTGGTCTGTTGACATATCCTCCCTCCTTGTCCATTCTTGCCAGAAAAGTCTTCCCTAGAGCTCACCCAATAACAGGCAGGGTGCCTGCTCTGATGCCAATTGAAATTCTGGCAGTTAATGATCAGAACTAAAAAAACAGAGCACAATGTTTGCAAAACAGAGCACAATAGCACATGTTCAGAAGCAGCTAAAATAAAGTACAGAAAGTAAATAACACACAGTATTTGTTAACCCAGTTCGGTGCAAACATCACCTACATCTGGAGGATACCAATCTAGGAAGGAAATCCACTATGAGGAATTAATCCTAAGACTCAGACATAGACCCCCTGTTCCTAGTCTTCTGACTTAATCTCCACTAGTCTTGATTTCTACCCAGCAACACCTGAGTATAAGAACCCCCTCTTACTTCCTAATCAAGTAACAACCCAATTACTAACAGACTTCTAAATACAACCCAGTTCATGAAGAAACTCTTCAATACATCAAAGACAACGCTCGTACTTAAAAGCTTAGAGTGAATTACAACTCAAACAATCTAAACCAACTCAGAACATATGAGTGGTGTACAAACAAAGCCTAAGCTTACAAACTCAAAAACTCTTAAAAACTCTAAGACTCAATTTCTGGTTTTTTTATTAACTAGTCTTCAAAGCAGCACGTCCTCTCCTTATATAGGCTTCAGCAGCTCTCATAATTTTGAACCAAATATTCTTCAATTGATATGATTCTGAAATATGCAAAGGCTTAAAAAGGAAACATATATTTCTGAATTATATTTTGCAAAGATACTTTGAAAATATATTCATCAATAAACACGAAGCCAATCTTCAATAGATCTTCACATAAAATTATCATACTTCTGGAAACTTCAGCCTTAATAAAACCTCAACAAATCTTCAAAAGATACGCGCAAAAATCCACTTCTGAAAAGCAGCTTCTGAAGGTCAATGCTGGTCAACATCTGAACAGTGCGTCTGAAGACCAGTTCAGCGTCTGATGAACAGTTCTGCGTCTGATGAACAGTTCCAGCGTCTGAAGGCCAGTTTTGCTTCCGATGAACAGTAAATCAAGTTTTCAGCTTCTGAAACTTCTCAAAACCGATTTCCAGCTTCTGAAGACACAAAATAACATCTGAGGACACTTTTCTTGCACATTTTGATTTTACCAAACATGTAGCCAACCTTCAAATAACCAACACTTCAGAACTTTGGACTTAAGAGTCTTTGATTCTGATTTGTTCATAATCTTGGATTCAGAAGTAGAAGGTTCTGATTTGTTAAGAACTTCAGTTTTGCTAGCTCCTGACACAAGGCAGACTTTCTGATCTTTCTTAATATAATCAGAATCAGATGACAGATTGGCTTTCTTGGGCATTCTTTGTCTAACTTTCTGGTTTTGAAAAGGTTTTGTATAAACTGGTTTATTAAACACAGCGTTTTGAAAATTTGAGTCTGAATTTTCCAGATTCTGAGACTTGCTTGTCCTAGGTTCTGAACTCTTCAGACTTTGAACCTTTTCAGATTGAAAGTCTGTTTTCCTCAGAGTCTTAGACTTAGAACCTTTTGGTTTAGACTTTGGCAGAGTTTTAGTTTCTGCCTTCATCTTTCCCTTAGGTTCAGAAGTTTTAGATTCTGAGCAGTTCAGAACTTCAGATTCAGCAGTCTCATTTTCTGATGAATTCAGTTTCTCAGAAATGTTAGATTCAGGTACAAAACACATTTCAATGCCTTTCATAATATTTTCAGACCATGATGGTATGTTTTTTTCTTTTGAATGATTGAAAAAATAATTTTTGAAACCAATACCTTCACCTCTGTTTCTGTCAATATTATAAATCATAGAAGCAACTTTGCTTCTATTGATTCCAGCCAAAATAAAATCTTGAAGAGCAATTTGTTCTTCACTTAAAAGCTTATCAACTTTCTTATCAGTCAGTATTACAAGAAGAGATTGTTCTTATCTTTTAAGTCATAGATGTGACTTTGAGCTTCTTCTTGTTTTCTTTCAAGCAGTTCAAAATCATTTTTCAAAGTTTTAAATTGCTTTGACTTGTTAAGATAATGACTGATAAGATCTTTGACAGTTTTAATAACTTCAGATCTAGTGAGTTTAGCATATACCTCATTATCATTATCTGAGTCTGAACCTGACTTTGTATCAGAAGATACAGTTAAAACCAAATCCAAATTGGCTTCATCTTCATCTTCCTTGTCATATTCTGATTCAGCCTCTGTATCTGAAGATACTGTTGCAACTAAAGCCAAGTTGCCTTCTTCTTCATCTTCCTTGTTTCCCTCATAGGTAGAACACAGAGAATTGAAGATGGCCTTTGCAGTTGACTTATCATTCAGTTTTAGATACTCATTGTGAGGTAGATAGTTCACAATGATATCTCTTACTCTTCTATGCTTTTTATAAATCATTCTTTCAGCATCTGAGAGTGTCTTTCTGTCAGTTGCTACACCTTCTTCATCAACAGGAATAGTGATACCATCTTCAATGATATCCCATAGAGTGTCATCAACACCAATAATGTGACTGTACATCCTGCTTTTCCACCAAGAAAACTCTTCAGGTTTACCAGTAAACAAAGGAGGTTCATGGTGTGAATATGATTGCTTGTCATCTGTATCATAATCATATGATACAGAAGCACCACCACTTCTTTGTGAGGATTCACCAGAATCATCAGAAGTCATGTTTTTCTCAGGATCAATACTGACTCACTGTTAAGTGATTGAATATCAGAACCAGGGGCTCTGATACCAACTGAAGGTGAGAAAAACACACAAGAAGGGGGGGTTGAATTGTGTCGGCTATTTCTTTTCTTTCTCAAAAACTTATGTTAGTTCAGATTCTGATATTGATCAGATCTAAACTATTTTCAGAGTGTTTTATGCAACAGATATAAAGTAAATGAGAGAGGGAAAGAGAGACACAATGGTTTATCCTGGTTCCTTCCACAATCTGGAAGTAGTCCAGTCCCCTTGTTACTAACAAGAGATTTTTCACTATAATCAAACGATTACAATTGCTCAAGCACAAAGCATAGAGACTTCCAGTTGCTCAAACACCTAGTAAGAGACTTCCCTTCTCAACCACAAAGGATGAGACTTCCTTGCTCAAACACTTAGTAAGAGACTTCCAATGCTCAAGCCCTTAAGCAAGAGACTTTTAGTTGCTCAAACACTTAGTAAGAGACTTCCCTGCTTAGACACACAGTCTAAGACTTTCTATGCTCAATACACAAAGTTATGAGACTTCTGGTTGCTCAAGCACGCAGGCTAGAGACTTTTGTTCAAACAGATTTACAACAGAAATAGGTTTGAGTTGAACACTTGATATACAATCAGTGGTGTTCAGAAAATACAACACAGGTGAGACTCTATACTTAAGGAATTCTAAGATAAACAAGTTTGTAAGAATTCCTAAGTTATTTTATGACTGTTAGTGAAAAACAGAGTATGACAGTTTCTAGTTTTTCAGTCTTGTGAGCCTTAGTCTTCTTCTTCAAATCTTCAATCCTTTATAGAGAATTAAAGAGCTGTTGTAGAAGATGCTATGTCATCAAAAGAGCCGTTGGTATTGAAGCTACAGCCAGCAGTAATTCTTTCCAGAACTGGTGCGCAAAACAGAGCCACACAATTTGAATTGTTTCCTTAAAACAGGGATCATGTTTTGCCCAGGGAGACAACCATTGCAAAGAGCTGTTCTGACACAACAGTACTTCACTGTTGACAGTTGCAAACGTTGACTGCTGCATTTCTTCAGACTTCAGAAGCTTCTCATCAGAAGCTGGCTTCAGGAACTGTTCATCAGAAGCTGTCTTCAGACGCACCCTTCAGACGCACTGTTCAGACGCTGACTTTCGTTGACCTTCAGACGCACTGTTCAGACGCTGACTTTCGTTGACCTTCAGATGCTGGTCTTCAGACGCACTGTTCATCAGACACACTGTTCATCAGACGCACCCTTCAGAAGCTGGTCTTCAGACGCACATCAGAAGCTGGTCTTCGTACGGATCAGAAGCTGGACTTCGAAACTGTCTTCAGAAGCTGATCAGAAGCAGCACTTTAGAAGCTCTTTTCAACATAAGCTTCAATAAATTCCTTTGCTCTTAACTTGATCTTTGAACCATTGTTAGATACCAATCTTTAAGCATATGGTTCTGCACACTAGAATAAAGCATTAGTATATCCAATTTTCTTCTTAACACTTTGTTATCATCAAAACACAAAGAGAGACTTGTTCATACATTTTGTTCCAACAGAAGGCTGGGCGGCCTATTATGATGTTGTAGGAACAAGGCGAGTTGACAACTAAATATTTGACTCTGATGGTTTTGGTGTTGTTGCCTGTACCGAAAGTTGTTTTCAAAGTGATGTATCCACAAACGTGCACATGTTCCCCTGTGAAGCCAGCCAGGGTCCCCTTGAAAGGCTGCAACTGGTCCTCATCAAGTCCCATTCTCTCAAAGGCAGAGTAGTAAAGTATATCTGCAGAGCTGCTGGGATCAATCAGCACTCTCTTGACATCCCAGTTGAAGATTTATACAGTGATGACCATATGATCGTCATCATGGGGGATTATTCCTTCGTGATCACCACTTGAGAAGGCGATGTCTGGCTTGTGTTCTGGCTTTGCTCTGGCGTGGTCATCCAGGAGCATGACTTGTTGTACATACCTCTTCCGGGAAGCATTGGACTCGCCACCTCCTGCAAATCCGCCAGATATAGTGTTCAGTGTATGGTGCTCGCCATCCTTTGCGACATCCATCTCCTTTGGCGCGTCCTCAGGAGGGAGCCTGTCTCCCTCCCTGCTATCCTTGATGTATCCTCTTAGTCTGCCATTTTGAATTAATTTTTCTATCACTCTTTTCAGATGGATGTAGTCATCTGTGGTGTGTCCTTTTATCTGGTGGTACTTGCACCAGGCATCCTTATCATTTCCCATTATGTTTCCTCTTGGCTGCGGGCGGTCGGGGATGAGTCTGGAGTGGTAGATATCCCTCCAGATCTACTCACGACGAGTGTCGAGCGTTGTGAAGGACTTTGGTATGGGTGCGTGCCTGTCGGGAATATGACGCTTGTAAGGTGCTCTGTCTCTGGGGGCGGGCGGATAGTAGCTTCGGCGAAGATCATAGCTACTTGGGGTGCGCTCTCTAGAGTCTCTGGTTTTCTTCTCTGCATTACTCTCATCTCCTTTAATGTAACATTCCGCTCTGGACATAATCTCCTCCATGGAATCAGCTGGTTTCTGTGCCAACGATTCGTTGAATTGGCCAGTGCGGAGGCCGTTCTGAAAGGCTCCCACGAACAATTCTTGGTTTGGGTTAATGACTTTGATGGTGGCATAGTTGTAGCGCGCGAGATATTCACGAAGAGACTTGTTCAGTCCTTGACGGACGTTGAAGAGGCTGGTGGATGATACTTTGCGGTGGCGGCTTGCTGAGAACTGGTGCGTCAATTTGCGTGTCATATCTTGGTAGCTGATGATGGAAAAACAAGGTACGTTCATATACCATCTGAGGGCGGCATCTTTGAGGGTTCCTGCTAACAACTTGCACTTGAGAGAATCGGCGGCGCTGATGATGACCATTTGAGTGTTGAAAGCGGTCACATGTTCCACCAGGTCGTGTTTTCCGTCGAAGGACGAAAGAGAGGGTGGCTTGAAGTTTTCTGGAACTGACGCGTTCCAAACTTCGGCGGAAAGTGGTTGAGGATCTAGATCCACTGACTCGTCTTGCTAGGATTCGTTTCCTTCAGCGTGATGCTGCGGCTGGATGGTCTCCATGGTTGCTTGCAAGGCTTCATTGTGGTCACGAAGCTGCTGGATCTATTGTTGTAGAGCTTCTAAGGACGCCGGGTCCGCCATCGATGGTGGCGGCGACAGTTGTTTGAGTTTGTATGTGGAGGTTGCGACTGGTGGTTGGAGATTTGCGACTCAGATCGCGAATCTCAGGGTCTAGATCAGGGTTTATCGAACAGATACAGGTTGATCGTTTGATTGGTCGGGGTATGTTATGAATAACGGCAAATTCAGAAAATTTAGGATTGCCTTGAAAGGTACGTCGTATTCACGGCGTTTAGACGGTGCTCCGAGGCCGCAGATCGGCTTCTTTCATTCAGAGATGGTGGCTAGGTCAGTTTTACCATAGCCCCACGGTGGGCGCCAACTGTACAGGCTGTGAGTACAATCTAGGAAAACTAGGGTTTTCAGGGTCTGTTTAGGTTATGCCTTGGGAATGATCCCAAGGTTACTATTTGTAGCCCCAATTTGGGCCTACCCGGTCATGGTTTTGGGCCCAAATCATAAAGGGCCAAAATCATGGCTAGGGCACCCTTAAAGGCTGCTGAGGGCGCCCCAGAGGGTGTCCTTTAGGAGAGTTCCCTAAATTTATATATGACTGTCAGGTGGGCTTTGTGCCCTTCTGGAGGGCACCCAACCTTACTTTAAGGGTTCAAGCCCTGTATCTAGGGCTATAAGGCCTAAATGGTAAGATCTACGGTCCAATATAATATGTTTCAACAAACAACTCCTCCAGTGATGCTCAATGTGCAGTCACTGGTCGCTTAAGACTCATCTGAAGGATGTTCTATTTTGTATCTTGTACCATTCAAGTACAATAGGATACTGCTCAAAATGTAATCCTAGAGTCATAGTCTTCTTAAGGCACCTTATGACTCTTTCAATAACATGGCAATGCTTCTCATCCGTCTACTAGTAAACTTGCATAAGAGTTCCAAGACGTGGGCAATGTCGAGTCTAATACATTCAGTGGCAAACCTTAGGACTGGCAATGATGCTCACATATTCTATTTGTCTAACTCCATCTCAAGAGTTCTTGAAGATTTTTACCCTTGGATCATATAGTATGCTTGCAAGTTTACAATCAAATAATTATGTTTCCTTAAGATCTTCTCAATATTGTGAGATTGATAAAAAAATTTCTCTTTTCTGATCTAGTAATCTTCAAACCAAGAATTACTTCAACTTCGCCTAGGTCTTTCTTATCAATGTTGTTGATAAACAATGATTTCTTATAATTTATAGCATGAATCTTTGAACCAAATATGAGCAGTTCGTCTACATAGAGACATATGATCGTACAAATGTTATTTCCATATTTGTAGTGAATACATTTATCACTTTCATTCACTTTCTACTCATTCGATATCGTTAGGTTGTCAAATTTTCCATGCCATTTCTTAGGAGTTTATTTTAGACCATACAAAGATTTATCTAACTTACTTATCTTGTTTTCTTGTCCATGAATCACAAAACCTTCAAATTGTTCCATATAGATTTCTTCTTCTAGTTCACCATTTAAAAGGCAATTTTCACATTCATTTGGAGTACTATCGAGTTATGAACAATGACTAAAGGGTCTAGCACCCTCATGAATATGATTCTAGTGACTGGTGAATGAGTGTCGAAGAAATCTATATTTTTCTCTTTTTCCTAAAACTTTTTTCTACAAGGTGAGCCTTGTATTTAGCAACTGAACCATCAGGTTTTAATTCCTTTTCCAAAATCCAAATACAACCAACTAGTTTGTAATTAGGAGACAAGTCAACTAAGAGTCGTGTTTCGTTAGACTCTAGAGAATCCATTTCATCGTTTACTTTTTTTTCAAAAGTTAGCGTCCAATGAAGACAAAGCTTCTTGAAGGCCAGATGGATCATCTTCCAATATACAAACCATATAATTAGGTTTATACTATTTAACAATTATAGCTTCCTTACCTTTTCGAGGTTTTATAACATCTCATATGTTGTTTTGATAACTGTTTCTGATTACTGGAATGTGATCAGATTCCGTGCCCCCAGTAGCTCTCAATTTAAAAGGGAAATTATTTTGCCCCCACTAATGGCATGTTTTCACTAGCGCCCCCACTAGTGCCCCCACAATTCTTTATTTAAAGGGGTATTTATTTACATAGAAATCGATATCGTTTAGTTCTAAGCTCACTTTAGCATTTAGGTCATAAAACTTATATGCTTCGTTATTTATAACATACCCAATGAGCACACATTCATAGGCTCTACTAGTGAGTTCAACTCTGTTGGTGTTCAGAATCCAAATATAGTTCAGACAATCCCAAGCTCAAAATAAGACAAGTTGGGTTGTCTTTTCTTCAAACTTCTTAATTAGAAATTTTGTTCTTACACTTGGGTACTCTATTCAACATAAATTTCAATTTTTGTTATAAAAATTGAACATATCAAGCGTATCAATTTTATTTTTCAAAGTTTACAGTCATCAATAAATATGATAAAATATCTTTTTAACATTTCAAGTTTTAGTGCCATCAAGTTCGCTCATATCATAATTTATTAAGTTTAGAGGTTCAAATTCTCTAAACACTGATTTATATGAACTTTTGGTTCATTTATTTTGATTGCAAAAAATAAAATTTTCTAATCATATAACTTTGGAATTAAGTCCAAGTTACTCAAGTTTAAAATTAAACACTTGTTCATATGATAAATTTTGACAAGTCAAATATTAAAATCACACAACTTAAAAAATAGAAGGAGAATTTATTTTTGAACTTACCATCAAAGGCGTAGTCTTTCCCCACAAAAATGCATGGTGCACAAGTCTCTCTTTAAGTCTGAGTCAACTCAGTCTTATTTAGTAGAAATCTGAAATACAAATTCTTTCTTATCCTTGGAGCATACATCACGTCCTAGAGAATAATTTTATTTTCGGACTCGAACGGTAACTCCATATCTCTAACGCCAACAACTTTAGTGGTGTTTTGAATATTCTAATAACACTTTCTTATTTTCAGATGTAGCATATGTTTTAAACATAGCATGATCTTATTAGATAAAGCGCGAGGCACTAATGTGCATCCACCATTCACTTCAACCAACTAGATTGATTATATTAATAATAACAGTGAATTTCTCTTCAATCAGGTTACATTGCGAGCAACACTTTACTTGTTCTTATACTTGCAGGACATATGACTTGGTTTCGCACAATTAAATAAATTGTGAACCATTGTTATTTCCTAATGGTGGTTGCTGATTTACAATAATGGACATTTTTGGGTTCCTATTCTCTTGGTGTTAGCACTTATTTTGATTTCCCTTATTTTGACTAACTATATGGTTGTAAAAGCCATGAAATCTTCTTAGTACAAGAAATGGATGCAAATTTCGGCTAAAGGAAGATTCAAGTTGTAAGTTCTCCAAATCCAGGAGCATTCAAGTCTAAAATGAGCCCAAGGGTGATTCGACTAACAAGATTTCGACAAAGAGGGAATGATCTCTCCTTTAGTTCAATTGTTTTCAACATAAGGGAAGAAGTCTTCAACCAGTTTCTCTTTGAAGAGGCAAATTGGAAGGTTCAGACACGTGGAAGCCATGCTGAAGCTGCCGAAGTAATGTAGTTTCTAGCAGTTAGGTTTTCATTTGTTTTTATATGTATATATAATAGTTTTTCATAGGAAAAACGAGTCACAAATCATTAGCAAAAGTTCTAAACACTCGAAGTACCAGCGTCCAGAGAAAAGAGTAAACAAAATGTATGTAACATGATCATGTGAACCACCTTTACATTCAATGCAACACAATTTACATTTCTTTAAGTTTTTGCCTTCTTTAAAACTTTAAGCCTTTCTTTTTGTTTGTTTTTTTTACAAATTGTAAACAACCAATTGTTGGTTTCTGTCGAGACTAGACAGTTATCTTCATACAAAAATGATTTTCTTCATCTTTGTGTAAGCAAATTCATTAAAGGTGATGAACGTTCATGCTTTTCTGGAAATAAAAACGTACAAACATGTCCTAGGATTTCTAGTTTGATCCTACTTGTAAGAAACAAAGCTATACTCGTCATTTACCAAAAACCCAGGTAAACAAATTGACACGCCCAGTGAGACCCAGTTTGTGCTTTTGGAAGAAATTTCCGTAAATTTATATTTTTTCTAGTTGTTCTTGTGGAAAAAACTTTTCTGGAAAATTTCTAAATCAGTTTAATAAGTTTTTCTAGGAAATCTTACTTGTGCATGCATTTAAGAAGTGGTAAATCCCTGAAAGAAATGGTTCATCCTAGTACTTCTGCGTCATCTTCCCAGATGAATCCACAATCTTCACAAGCACAATCTACCCAGGTGTGTGTGCCTACAATATATGCCAATGTGTCAATTGCCGTGGGAGCAACCGCTCCTATACCGATTTCGACGGTTATGGGAGAAGCTGCCCCTATAACTGTATCATCAACTGTTGCATTGACGCAGTCTGATTATGTGGTTTCATTGCCACCACCAATAACTTTCCCTTCGACCCCTAGAGATCCAAATTATCCACTGAGAACTTTGTTGGATAATAGGTTCCTGTTTATGCAACAATTCACAATGCCTATGGTCACAAGGAATTTTCCCTATGGCATGCCAACAACAATGATGGCTGGCCTACACACAAGTGCGTCCACATATGCAGATAATGCAACTGTGCTGACGCCTTATAATTCATAATTACCTTCTAGTTCAAGCATTACATGGTTGAAATGCTCTCCCTTCTTTGACGAATGATTCCTTATTTTCTTTAAGACAACATATAGATGAGAGTAGTCATGAAATGGTGAATATGTTAAAACAACAAATTGGAACAATGTTCAATCCTATGATTCAGACCACAAACCAAAGTTACCAGTTGTTGGCCAAACAAATATGGAGAATAGAAGATTTCTTTGCCCATGTCCAAGCAAGGGATTACCAAACTCCCCAAATTCAAAATCCCAGGCCTTTACATATCGGTGAAAGACCGAATAACGAGGGAAATCAAGTGCAAAAACCTGTTGCCCAAATTCAACAAGTCGAACCAGTAGCCCAAGTAGAGGATGTCGAAAATCCTTATGTAATTGTGGTGAATAGTAATCAGGATGTTGATGTCGTAATAAGAAATGTCCAACAAAACAATTTGGCAGGACATAATAATATAGCAAATTTGGTCGAAACCATTTTGGTTCAAAATGGCCTTAGCATAGGTCTGCACAGACCTAATTTTGTTTCAGCCCTGTCAGAATATGTTTTTCAGACTGAACTACCTAGGGGTTGGAAAATTCCTAAGTTCACAAAATTTGCTGGTGACACCAGTGAATCCACAGTTTAACATATAGCTCGTTATCTGACTGAGGCAGGGGATATGGCAAATAATGAAAATTTGAGAATGAAATACTTCCCCAATTCTTTAACAAAGAATGCCTTTACACGGTTTACTACTCTTTCCCCGCATTCAATCCATAGTTGGAATCAATTAGAAAGGGTATTCCATGATCAATTTTACATGGTCCAATCTAAAATAAGTTTGGTATAATTGGCTAGTGTTAGGCGTAAGGTTCCCGAATCTATTGATGATTATCTCAATAGATTTAGACTATTGAAGGCTAGGTGTTTCACCCAAGTGCCTGAACATGAACTAGTTGAAATAGCTGCTGGGGGTCTTGACTATTCCATTAGGAAAAAGTTAGACACTCAATATTTAATAGATATGGTCTAGTTGGCTGACAAAGTTCGACATGTTGAAAGACTGAAGGCTGAGAAAGCCAGAACTCATAAGTATCATAAAAAAGAAAAGGCCACATATGTCGAAACGAATGACAGTGACCAACAATTCGACATAGCTTATGAAGATGTCAAAAATAATGAGGTTAATGTTGTAGAATTAAAACCTGGGCCTCCTTTACACTTGTAAATTGTTAAGGCCTTCTGATGGAAAAAATCTTGCAGAACTAAAAAAATGAAAAATATATTCCCAAAACGTATACATTTGATATAACAAAATGTGGCAAAATATTAGTCCCTAAGGATTTAAAAACTCCTCCATTAGAGCAACGTAAAAAAAGAGGTTTTTGCAAGTTTCACAATTATTTGGGACATAAAACCTCACATTGTGTTCTTTTCGGGGATCTTGTTCAGAAAGCCTTGAATGACGGAAGACTGAAATTTGGGGAGAAATCTAAGACTCAAAAGCAAGTTGATGTTGATCCTATGAAAGCTATAGATGCAATGTACACAGAACCATCGGGCTACATGGTGGTAGACGCCATAGTCGAAGTTGTAGAAAACTTGTATGTCGAAAGCAATACTGATGTTGCTGAGTGTCAGATGGTAGAGGTTACTGACGGCCGAAAAAACAGTGTCGGTACAATTCCTGAGGCTCAATATTTGAAGAAAATGAAAGTTGCCTTCCCTATGGCTGAGGAGGAATTGATATATTTCCTTAACTGCTGCTAGCTGAAGAATTCAGAAGTTGCACTTTGCCCTAGATGCAGTGCAGTTTTTGATAAGGAGGCCACCAAGGGCATTGAGAACTTTAAACCCCAATCTAAGAAAAGAGGGACGTGGTTTGCTGACCACAGGCCTAAGTTTCCTTTGTAGGAATTTTATTCAGTTCATAAATTCCTCTTCGACCACTACTCACTTTTTCAAAGATGGTCGATCAAAGACCTTTGTGCCAAAGGCAAAAGTTCCTGTTGGAGAATGGATTCATCCAGCCCAGCAGATTTCTCCAGTTGGGAAAATTAAAATGGAGAAAGGAGGTACTAGTGCTCCTGGCACTAAGAGTTCTGATGGGTCTAAGAAGTACGCTTATACTAATAGTTATAAAGGAAAAAATCCAATGAATAGGACCCAATGAAGAAGGTACCAACGCCAAAAGAAGGCTGTTGAAACAGCCTCTGCTGATGTCGAAACTAATAAAGTTGATATCAAAGGCAAGAAAGTAGTCGAAATGGCGAAAAAGCTAGTAAAAGAAAGGTTGTTCCCTGCACCACCTCAAGTGAAAGATATGACTGCTGATAATGATGAGAATTGGAATTCAGATTTCATGGATTCCGAACTTGACCTCGATGTGATATGTAATGTCGTTTCGATACTCCCTGCGGAGTATGATGTTATTTCTGAAGTCGAAGAATCTGATGAAGAATTCGACCTAAATTATGATGCCAACAAGCCAGTATGTTACTATGTTACAAATTATGGCTGTGTGGATGAGCAAAAGAATTTGTTTGAAAAACCAAATGGTACAATGAAAAGCCATTTGAAGCCCTTGTTTATACAAGCAAAAGTGAATGACCTGGGTATCAATAAAGTCCTTGTTGATGGTGGAGCTGCGGTAAATCTAATGCCTCATTCTTTACTAGGAAAACTTGGGAAATTAGACACAGATTGAAAGCCTTACATCATAATTCTCTCTAATTATAACATGGCCCACACTTTTCATGGTGGTGCCTAATAAGGCGAATTTTAATTTGCTCTTAGCAAGAGAATGGATACATGGAATTGGGGATGTACCCTCTTCTTTGCACAAAAGAATTGACATTTGGAGAGATGATGGTCTGGTGGAAAATATTGAGGCAGATCAATGTTATTTCACTGAAGGTGAACCATATCACCAGGAAAACCTTTGAAAAGAATTTGGCAAATATAGCGCCATGTCGTGCAGCTAAATCTGGATTTATTGACCAAAAAAATGTTTGCTCTGTCAAACTGCACGCTAGATAATTCGAGTATGAGAGCTCTGACAATGATTTGTGACTGTTGTCCTAAACTATATGTTTTCGACAGACTTAGATTGTTGTCCACGTTGAAGGTGAGAAAAACACAAGAAGGGGGGGTTAAATTGTGATGGACTTTTTCTTTCTCAAAAACTTAGGTTAGTTCAGAGTCTGATGTTGATCAGAGTCTGAAGCTAATTTCAGTGTTATCTTGCAGCAGATATAAAGTAAATGAGAGAGAGAGAGAGAAGGACACAAGCAATCATCCTGGTTCCTTCCACAACGCGGAAGTAGTCCAGTCCACTTGTTACTTACAAGAGATTTTTCACTATAATCCAAATAGTTACAAATGCTCAAGCACACAAGCAAGAGACAATCAAATGCTCAAACACACAGTAAAAGACTTCTAATTGCTCAAGCACACAAGCAACAGACTTCTGAATGCTCAAACACACAGTAAGCGACTTCTAATTGTTCAAGCACACAAGCAAGAGACTTCTGATTGCTCAAGCACACAAGCAAGAGACTTCTAATCAAACAGAGTTACAAATAAAAATGTTTGAGTTGAACACTTGATATACTATCAGTGGTGTTCACAGAATACAACACAGTTTTTTAGACTCTATACTTAAGCAATTCTAAGATGAGAAAGTTTGAAAGAATTTCTAAGTTATTGATGCGTAGTGAATTTGACAGAGTATTGGCACTTTCACAATTGTAGAGTCTTGTATATTCTTCTTCAAGTCTTCAGTCCTTTTATAGAGGGATAAAGAGACGTTGAGAAGGTGTCAGATCATCAACATAGTTGTTTGAATTGAAGCTTAATCCATCGTTGATTTCTTCCTTGATATGGACTGCGTACCTGAAGAATAACGTTTGAATTGTTTCCTTAAAAGGGATTGGATGTTCTGTCTAAGGAGACAAAGTTGCAGAGATAGTTCTGACTCTGAGGATTTTTGCTGAGGTCTTGTCGTACTTTGTCCTTTTGATAGTGACAACAGTTGACTTCTGAGTTTACTTCAGACTTCAGACTCCCAGTCTTCAGACACTGTTCTTCAGACTCTGATCTTCAGACTCTGATCTTCAGACACTGTTTTTCAGACGCTATTCTTCAGACACTGTTCTTCAGACGCTGTTCTTCAGACACTATTCTTTAGACACTGTTCTTCAGACGCTGTTCTTCAGACTCTGATCTTCAGATCCTGAATGTGTTCAGACTTGCAACACAAGCTCCAAAATGGCACTGATCCCAGACTTCATTTCATCTTGACTAGTAAGAATATGATCTTGTTTTCCACTTAGTTCCTGAACCTTGCTTTCTAGAACATCCTGTCTAGCTCTTTGTCCTACCAGCTCCACTTGAACTTGTTCAAACATGTGCTTCATGATAGACTCATCCAAGTCCAGCTTCAAGTTGTCAGGATCTAGTGGTTGCTGAACAAACTTTCCCAAGAGTGAGTTCTGAAGACCATACTTAAAAATCTCAGGGATTTCCAATAAATCAGCATTGTCAGCATTTACCACTCCTGAAGAAGTTCTATAGCTTCAGACACTAGCCATTCAACAATCATTTTCCTCAGCTTTCTTCTCTTTGGTTCAGAAGCTCCTTCAGCTTCTGACCTAGCCTTTCTTGCCACCTTGCTTCTAGTTCTGGTGGTAAGGATCTCCACTGGATCCAATTCCTAAGCTTCAACCACAATTTTAGACACTTTAATCTTGACAACTGGTTTCTGAGTAGGCTTCTGAACTTTGGCTTTCTTCATAGGTTCAGACTTTTCAGGTTTTTCAGATCCTGAAGAATGTTGCCTCTTCTTTACAGATTTCCATGGTTTATTGGGTCTATCAGGAATCATATCCCAAGTGATAGCTACCCCTATTTCCTTGAAGTGTTGTGCAACAAAGTGTGCCAACACCTCATGAGGATCTTCCTTTGAGATAAGAGGGAAGTCTTCAAGGAATTCAGAGTGTCCCATTCTGAACTGCAAATCTTGTTCAGAAATTATCACTTTTTTTTTTTTGGATATGATCTTCATGTGTCCCAAAGTGGCTCCTGAAATAATTGCTCCACTACAGACTCCAAGCTCAGAGTCTAATCCAACTCCAAGGGATTTCAGAATCTCAATAAGCTTCCCTTGATGAAAGATTTTAGACAGCAGTCTGGTGTGTGGAACTTGGACTTTTCCTTTCATTCTTTCCCTGATGGAAGTGCATAGATGGTTGAATATGTAAGCAGCCAAGTTGACTAGTCTCTTCAAATACCACCAGGTCAGCATGTGCATCAGATCCCAAAACTTGTAATCAGATCCTCATGATCTGGGAACTATGCATTGGAGCAGCAACTTAGGCATGACCCTGTGCTCAGCCTTCATGTCCACTGTCTTCTCAGACTCTCTCCCATGAAATAGAGTTTGTCTGATCAGATGAACCCAGGTGCTGGTTTTCTTGCTATTTGTCTGAAACAAACCACATCTTTTGGCACCAACAACCTTTGCAATGATCTCCTCAGTGATAATCACTGGTATACCAAAAATAGACGACCTGACTTCAGTACCACTGAACTCTTTCAGACCCATTTCTGCTCTTGATTTCCCTTTCATCCCGAGATTCTCAGCAACCTTCTGAGCTTCTTCCTTTCTTGCTTCTTCTTTGTCAAACACTTCACTTCTGACCTAGAAGTCGTTGACGAGTTCTGTGTAGGATGGACCATTTAGCATGTTGAAGAATAGTCTCCATTGTTGATGGTCCATGTATTTTGAAATATTACACCTGTTCAAAGCTAAAGATTCAAAATCCACTACGCTCTCAATAATAAGCTATAAATCCTCCTTGTTGAGAGGCATGGTTTTGGGTTTGATAATAGTGGCCATTTGATTCTGAAGGATTGAGGTTTTAGGGTTCTAAAGGGGTTTTTAAAAAGGAAGAGTTTTTAGGTTTGAAAATTGAACGTGTAAGATGTGAAAGTGAAAGTGTGAGAGTAATCAAGTGTTTTTGTTGAAACGTTTCAGAAATTGAAAGCAGACAAAAAGCATTAAACACAACTGCACATTAATGACGTTAGGGGGCGCAAAGTACAACTTTCAAAACTAACTCATCACAGCCCAACAGTTATTACCCAGCAGTTTCAAACCACGTGTCAGACTACTGTTCAGATTCAATTTCATTAGTGGGCCACGTGTAAAGTGTCCACTTACAATGAGTTTTATCAGAAGTCAAAAATTCAGATTCTGAAACTCAGACTCTGATGTCTTCAGAAGCTTAACTTTCTTCAGACTCTCAAATTGAGCGTCTGATAAGTCTTAGCTTCAGATGTACTTCAGATTCTCAGTTTCTATTCAAAGTCAAGCAGATTTTTCAGAGATGAAATGCATGTTCTGATTCTTTTTAATAAAATCAAATCTATCTTCTGCTAGGGGTTTTGTAAATATATCAGCCCATTGATGATCAGTATCAATGAATTGAATATCCAAAACACCCTTCTGAACATAATCTCTAATAAAATGATGTTTAATTTCAATATGCTTGGCTCTTGAATGTAGAATAGGATTTTAGACAAACAGATAGCAGCAGTATTATCATAAAAGATAGGAATGTTGTTTTCATGAATCTGATAGTCTTCCAACTGATGTTTCATCCAGAGTAGTTGTGTGCAACAACTTGCAGCTGACATGTATTCTGCTTCTGCTGTTGACAATGCAATAGTTGATTGTCTTTTACTGGCCCAGGATATCAGATTCTCACCAAGGAATTGACAATTTCCACTGGTGGATTTTCTTTCAATCCTATCACCAACATAATCAGCATCACAGAATCCAACCAACTTATAATCTAAGGATTTCTTATACAAAAGTCCAAGATTAGTTGTTCCCTTCAGATACTTGAAGATTCTCTTGACAGCTTTCATATGAGATTCTCTAGGATCTGATTGGAATCTTGCACATATGCATACACTGAATAAAATATCTGGTCTAGAAGTTGTTAAGTATAACAGAGAACCAATCATACCTCTGTAGAGCTTCTGATCTACCTTTGAGCCTGTGTCTTCTTTGCTTAAGTTACAGGTCGAATGCATTGGTGTTGTCATCAATTTACAATCTTCAAGCTTGAACTTCTTTAGAAGCTCCTTTGTATATTTTGATTGATGAACATACACTCCATCTTTGCATTGGTTGATTTGAATTCAAAGAAAGAACTTCAATTCTCCCATCATGCTCATTTCAAATTCATCCTGCATTAACTTAGAGAATTCCTTGCAAAGAGTGGCATTAGTAGAACCAAATATAATATCATCCACATAGATTTGAACAATTAAGATATCTTTCTTAAGTGTCTTTCTGAAAAAGTGTAGTGTCAACCTGTCCTCTTACAAACTCATTCTTAAGTAAGAAATTACTTAGTCTCTCATACCAAGCTCTGGGAGCTTGTTTCAGACCATACAATGATTTCTTAAGCTTAAAAACAAAGTCTGGATGTTTTAAATCTTCAAAACCAGGAGGCTGTTTGAGATACACTTCTTCAGAGATGACTCCATTTAGAAAAGCACTCTTAACATCCATTTGATATAAAATGATATTAAGATTTACTGCATAGGAAAGAAGTAACCTGATTGCTTCCAATCTTGCAACTGGAGAAAATGTTTCAGTGTAGTCAATTCCTTCTTGTTGACTGTAGCCTTGAGCAACAAGTCTAGCTTTATTTCTTACTACCTCTCCTTGTTCCTTCAGTTTGTTTCTGAACACCTATTCAGTTGAGTTCTTCTTGCATAGCCACAATCCATCCATCATCAGAAAGTGCTTCATCAATTGTTGTAGGTTCAATCATTGACAGTAATCCAAGCAAAGAGTCATTCTGTCTGAATGCTAATATGGTCTTTCTTGGACTATCCTTGTTTCCAATGATTAACTCTTCAGGATGTGAAGACTTGTACTTGAATGTGTTTCTGGGTGGATTTGCTTCTTGAGAATCATTAAGACCTTGTTCAGAAACATCTTGATCTTGATTGGCTTCAGGAGGAGTGTCAGCTTCTGAGAGTTTTTCAGTCTCTGGAGGAATTTCAGCTTCTGAGCTTTCTTCAGACTCAAAAATCTCTTCAGGTTCTGAAGTGTCCTCTAAGAGCTAAATATTTGCAAAACTCTCAACTAGCTCTGATATTTTATTATCAGGCTTCTTGTCATCAAATCTAATGTGATTCTTCAACAACATGTGTTTCTGAATTATACACTCTGTATGCTTTGGATCTCTCAGAGTATCCTAAAAAGATACCCTTGTGAGCCTTAGCATCAAATTTCTTTAGATAGACTTTATTGTTTAGAATGTAACATGTACATCCAAACTGATGAAAATAAGAAATGCTTGGCTTTCTTCCTTTGAATAATTCATACGTTGTTTTATTCAGAATTGGTCTAATATAGATTTTGTTTTGAATATAACATGTTGTGTTAACAGCTTCTGCCCAAAAGTACTTTGCATTGTTAGATTCATGAATCATGGTTCTGGCCATTTCTTGCAAAGATCTGTTCTTTCTCTCTACAAATCCATTTTGTTATGGAGTTATAGGAGAAGAGAACTCATGGAGAATTCCATGTTCTTCACAAAAAGTTTCAAAAGGTTCATTTTCAAATTCACCACCATGATCACTTCTAACTTTTAAAATTTTCAATTCATTTTCAGTTTGTACTTGCTTGCAGAAATTGTTGAACACATCATATGTTTCATTCTTGGTTCTGAGGAATTTAACCCAAGTCCATCTACTGTAATCATCAACAATTACCAGTCCATACTTCTTCCCATTGATTGAGGTTGTGCCAACAGGACCAAACAGATCAATGTGAAGTAGTTCTAAGGGTCTGGACGTAGAAACAATGTTTTTGGTTTTAAAAGATGTTTTAGCAATTTTTCCTTTCTGGCATGCTCCACAAAGAGCATCTGAGTGATAGTCAATGTCTGGTAAGCCTCTGACCAGTTGTAACTTGCTAAGCTTAGAGATGAGTCTCTAGTTAGCATGTCTCAAGCTTTTGTGCCATACCCATTTCTCATCACTCACTGATAGAAGACAAACTACCTTCTGATCAACCAGTTCTGAAAAATCAATTTTATAAACATTGTTCTTCCTCTTTCCTTTGAACACAACAGATTTATCTTTGTTGTTGATTACAGTGCAAGTGTTCTTATCAAACAAGACATCATAACCACTGTCACAAAATTGACTTATGCTAAGTAGGTTATGTCTTAGTCCATCTACCAACCAAACATTATTAATGGAAATGGAAGAATTACCTATCTTACCAGTACCAATGATATTGCCTTTCTAGTTTCCTCCAAATCCCACAGTTCCTCCCTCTTTCATGGTCAGGGTTTGGAACATAGACATTTCTCCTATCATGTGACACGAGCAACCACTGTCCAGTTACCAAGACTTCTCCTTTTCTTTGGCTTTTAAGCATATCTGCAACAGACATGATTTCAGACTTAGGTACCTATATCTTTATGGGTCCTCTTTGGTTAGTTCTGAAAGGATATGGCTTCTTTTGTACCTTTGTTCTGGCATTTTGAGATTTAAAATATTTTGTATAAAATGGTTTAGTATCCCTTGAAGGTTTTACAAAGACAATCTTTTGAAAATGTGAGTCTGAATTCTTTAGAGTCTGAGACTTGCTTTTCTTGGGTTCTGATCTTTTCAGACTCTGAAACTTTTCAGGTTTAGAATCTGCTTTCCTCATAATCTTAGGCTTAGAACCTTTTGGTTTAGATTTTGGCAAGGTTTTAGACTTTGCCTTCATCTTTTCCTTAGGTTCAGAAGTTTTGGATTCTGAGTTGTTCAGAACTTCAGGTTCAGCAGTCTCAGTTTCAGGTAAATTCAGTTTCTCAGAAGTGTTAGATGCAGATACAAAACACACCTTAGTGACTTTCAAAATATCTCCAGAACAGGATGGTAGGTTTGTTTCTATTGAATGATTGAATGGATCATTTTTGAAACCAATACCTTCTCCCTTGTTTTTGTTTATATTGTAAATCATAGAAGCAACTTTACTCCTGTTGATTCTAGTTAAGATGAAATCCTGAAGTGCAATTTCTTGTTCACTTGGAACTTCATCAGGTTTCTTATGAGCCGTTTCTCTGAGTTCTCTAACTGATGAGAACCTAATATTCTCACCTTCTACGAGAGTTAATTTAATAAAGGAATAAAATGAACCAAATTAATTTGGGTTCTTTTCGTAGGTGATTACACGACTGTCTTGTTTTTGTCATATCTTGAGTTCTGAATGTCCGATTAAGGTGATCTTTAATGCGTTGGAAAGATTAGAAACTTGATGAAGGGTGGAAATCGTATATGATAAAAAGGTAAAATAAAAGGATGGATTTAGGGAAAGGAATGGTAAATGAAGGCGTCACAATCACTTCTAATCCAAGAAGGAATGTTAAGCCAAGAGGAATCGCCACAATGGTAAGGAAGCCATTGATAAGATTCAATAAACTTGGTTCAATCCAGAACCAAAAATGAAGCAAAGCTTCCAAATTCACATAAAGTGATTTTCTTTATCAAAATTCATCTCCCTACATATCATTTTCGTGCTCTATTTATATGAGCCTATTACATGATGATATTGATTGTAAAACTCCTAGAAAATGAAAGGAAATGCAGCCACTAATTGCAATAATGTTTTGGTGGCTGATTAATGAAAATAAAAGGTTACAAATTAACTCTCTAAGGTGGGTGGCTGTATCAATGCATGGAAATGTTACACATTCATTTGCTCCTTTAATCATCATGGCTGAATAGCTTCAAGACGTTACACTTTCATAATTCTTCTCTTACATCAGCCCATTCATCAAAATCACGTCATCCACTTCATACGCATTTTACACCAAGAAATATGCCGAATCTGATCTTGAGTCTAACATAAGAAATATAGGAAATTTTCTAATCTTTCCAACGCATTAAAGATCACCTTAATCGGACATTCAGAACTCAAGATATGACAAAAACAAGACAGTCGTGTAATCACCTACGAAAAGAACCCAAATTAATTTGGTTCATTTTATTCCTTTATTAAATTAACTCTCGTAGAAGGTGAGAATATTAGGTTCTCATCACTAACTTCTTCATCAATCTCATTGATATGATTTTGAAGTTGGAGATTCTCATCAGACGGCAAGTTATATTTCTTTTTCAAAGATTTTAACTGAACTAGCTTGCTTCTGAGATGGTTCATAAGATCCTTAACTGTATCAACAAGATCAAAATGAGTAAGTTCAGAATATACCTCATCTTCATCTTCAGAGTCTGAACCTGACTCTGTTTCAGAAGAAATTGTTGCCACTAAAGCTAGGTTAGCTTCTTCTTCATCATCCTTCTCAGATTCAGATTCATTATCAAGATCATCCCATGTTGCCATAAGACTTTTCTTGAGCTTGTTTCTGAAGTTGCTTGATTTTGAGCTGGTCTTCTTGGATTTCTCCTTTGATTTGTCCTTCTGTAGCTCAGGACAATCATCTATGAAATGACCAGTCTTTTTACAGTTGAAGCAACCCTTCTGATCTTCCTTCTTGAAACCAGATCCTTTGAAGTTACTGCTCCAGTTAGAAGATTTCTTTTGCCTTTTCATCAAGTACTGAAATCTTTTAGAAAGCATTGCTAGCTCCTTAGCTTCTGAATCTTCTTCAGAACTTCCTCAAAAGATTCTTCATCAGATTCTACAGCTTTTAGAGATTTTGATGTTTTTCCTTTAGATTTAAGTGCTATAGACTTGGACTTTCTAACAGGTTCATCCTCATTGAGTCCTAGTTCATGCACTTTAAGAGAGCTGATAAGATCTTCAATACTGAGAGTATTTAAATCTTAGCTTCCTCAATGGCAGTTACTTTAGGTCTCGATTTAGATGGTAGACTTCTGAGGATCTTGTTCACATGATCAGCAGTTGAGTAACTCTTTTTCAGAATTTGAAGTCCAGATACCAAAGTCTGAAACCTTGAGAACATAGTCTCAATGTTTTCATCCTCCTTCATCTTGAACAACTCATACTGTTGAACCAGAAGGTTAGCCTTGGCTTCTCTAACTTTCTTGTGTCCTTCATAGTTAGAGCACAAGGATGTGAAGATGGCCTTTGTAGTAGCTTTATCACTCAGCTTCAAGTATTCATTGTGAGGCAGAGAGTCCACAATAATACCTCTTACTTTGTGATGCTTTCTGTAAATCTTTCTTTCAGCATCAGTAAGGCTTTTTCTATCAATGGCTACTCCTTCTTCATCAATTGGTATAGTTATACCATCTTCAATGATATCCCAAAGCTATCATCTATCCCAATGATATGACTATACATCTTGCTTTTCCACCATGAAAATTTTTCGGGGTTACCAGTAAACATAGGAGGTGTATGAAAATTTTTCAGGGTCACCATGAAATTTTTTCACTATAATCCAAATAGTTACAAATTCTCAAGCACACAAGCAAGAGACTTCCAAATGCTCAAACACACAGTAAGAGACTTCTAATTGCTCAAGCACACAAGAAAGAGACTTTTGAATGCTCAAACACACAGTAAGAGACTTCTAATTGTTCAAGCACACAAGCAAGAGACTTCTGATTGCTCAAGCACACAAGCAAGAGACTTCCAAATGCTCAAACACACAGTAAGAGACTTCTAATTGCTCAAGCACACAAGCAAGAGACTTCTGATTGCTCAAGCACACAAGCAAGAGACTTCTAATCAAACAATGTTGCAAATAAAAATGTTTGAGTTGAACACTTGATATACTATCATTGGTGTTCACAGAATACAACTCAGTTTTTCAGAGTTTATACTTAAGAAATTCTAAGATGAGAAAGTTTGAAAAAATTTCTAAGTTATTGATGCGTAGTGAATTTGACAAAGTATTGGCACTTTCAAAATTGTAGAGTCTTGTATATTCTTCTTCAAGTCTTCAGTCCTTTTATAGAGGGATAGAGAGACGTTGAGAAGGTGCCAGATCATCAATAGAGTCATTTGAATTGAAGCTTAATCCATCGTTGATTTCTTCCTTGATATGGACTGCGTACCCGAAGAATAACGTTTGAATTGTTTCCTTAAAAAGGATTGGATGTTCTGTCTAAGGAGACAAAGTTGCAAAGATCGTTCTGACTCTGAGGATTTTTGCAGAGGTCTTGTCGTACTTTGTCCTTTTGATAGTGACAACAGTTGACTTCTGAGTTTCCTTCAGACTTCAGACTCCCAATCTTCAGACACTGTTCTTCAGACTCTGATCTTCAGACTCTGATCTTCATACACTATTCTTCAGACGCTGTTCTTCAGACACTGTTCTTTAGACACTTTTGTTGAGACACTGTTCTTCAGACGCTGTTCTTCAGACTCTGATCTTCAGATCCTGAATGTCTTCAGACTTGCAACACAAGCTTCAAAATTTTTCTTCGCTCTTAACTTGATCTTTCAGAACCACTGTTGGATACATAATTTTTATGTATATGGTCCTGCACACTAGAACAAGTATTAGCATATCCAAGTTTCTTTTTAACACTTTGTTATCATCAAAACTCAAAAGGGACTTGTTCATACATTTTGTTCCAACACATGTGTCTTGGACCTTTGATCTTGCCTCTTCAGAGATGATTTTAATTCCTTCTAGTCGAATTTAAAAGACTTTAAAATGTTAATCTTCATTAAACCTTGTGAAATGCAATTGTATTAAACCTACATCTGAAGAAAACTCCTTTTCGACAAATACTTTATCATGTCGAAAACAAACACTTGGAAATACAAGCTAACACCAGAACAGTTGCCCCCCAAGCTATAGGCTGAGGGAGCCAGACTGTAGCTTGATAGAAGTTTTCCTGATGACCCGTCTTTATGGGCAAGGTGTAACAGCCCGATCTTTAGTACTAGATTTATTTATTATTATCATATGCTTATTATATTTATTAAATGTTTATTTTGGTGATTTGGTGGATTTTGGGTGATTAAGGGTATTTTGGTAATTTTGAGGGTTAGTGGCATTTTTATAATATGTTTGAAGATAGAAATTTGAATTTAGACAATGGTGGTGAAATAGTAAAAGGGGAGTTTTAAGTGAAGTAAAAGTGTAGAGAAATAGTTATGTGATGAAATGTGACTAAGCCAATTAGAGTGAGTAACCCTAGCCCAATAGTATTTAAAGAGTAGTGTGTGTGTTAGTGAACTAGTTTTAGCTCATTTCACAAAAATCACAAAGGAGGCTAGAGAGAGAATAGAGGAAAGGAAGAACTTTGGAGATGAAGAGAAGAGGAAAAACAAGAGCACTAAGGGAAAGGAGAGAGTTGAAGCTAGGAAGCTAATTTTGAAGAGAATTAAGGTAAGGGGGGAGATTATTTTCATCATATGTGTTGTTAATAACCAATTGGGTAGTTGGGTGCTTTTAGCTTATGCTTAAATTCATGAACTTATGATTAATTGTGTTAAATTCGTGTTCCTTTTTTATGATTAAACTAAGCATGTGTTAAGTTGATGAATTCATGTTGTTGTTTTTCCAAAAGTCACGTTTGATTATGTTAAGTTGGTAACTTTATGAATTTTCATGAATTTGATGAAGAACATGTTGATTGATGATGATTATGCTTAATTAAGTTGAGTTTGAACATGGGTATGTGTTTAGTATTGTGAATTCATGTGATTATGATGTTTGGGTCATATTGAAGTTGTTGTTGTTGTTTATGAGCATTTTGATTAAATTGGTGAAAATGAATAAGTTGTTGATGAAATGGATCAAATTTAATTTTGCTAGTTGAATTAAGTGATTTTGATTATATTAAGTTGAAATGGAAGTTAAGATTGTTGATGTAAAGTTATGTTTGGTTGATTAAGCTATTTTGGAAAGAAATGAATTTTTGGAGACGAACTTTGGATTAAATTGATTAAAATGGAATTAAGTGATTATGGATAAGTTTTTTAAGCTAACTTGAGGTGTAATTGATTGGAATAGAATGGTTTAAGGTTTTGAAATGATTTTGCTGCGAATTGGATCGAAAAATGATGTTAAAAATTGTGTTTTTGCGAAAAACGCAAAAATCAGAAGTTTGTTGTCCTGTCAGGACTGCACTACCGTGCGTCCCTGTGCAACGAACCGTGCGGTTAGTTCAACATTGGGACGCACGACCGTGCGCCCCTGCTGGTGGGAAAACTCATATTTTTGTGACTTTTTGAGGTATCCAATGCACTTGAATGGCTTCCAAACCCTTAAACTTGAGAAATAGGTGTTTAATGATGATGTAATTGATGGATTAACTTGGACCTAAGTATGGGAAAGGTTAGGAGTTAATTGGTTAAGAGACGGAATTAGTAATTGTTTAAAATGAGTCATGATGTGAGTGTGGACTTAGTAATTAAGTGACGAGTTATGAATGATGATGAATGATTAAGAATGATGATGAGCAAATAGGTTAGAGTAACCTTGATTGATTGGATGCATATTTTGAATTATGTGCATGTTTTGTGATAAATGACAATATTATGTGATAAGTGACGATGTTATGTGATAAGTGACGATGTTATGTGATAAGTGACGATATTATATGATAAGTGACGATATTATGTGATATGTGACAATGAATATATGATATATGATATATTACAAGTGAGGATGAAGTGACGATGTTCATATGAAAGAATATATGATAATGTTGATGATGTTGGTGTTGAGTTACATGTATGTATGTGCTGTCAAGTCATCATATATGTACATGGATTCATTCATGAGTCAAGTCCAAATGACGATGAAAGTGACGATGGGATCCCTCGGTAAAATAGCTCCGATATCCAAACCGGTACCACATGCATTTAGAGTCGTTAGGCGCATTACATATACATAATGAGTCGTATGTGGCAATGTATTGGTGTGAACTTGTGCATCTAAGTGGTAATTGCATAATTGATGATTGTGATGCGATGAGATTGTTATGACTTGATTTTATGATGACTTATTGATGAGAATGTGTTATGTACACTATGAGGATTTTATGGAGATATATGATTAATCTTGATCATTTACTCCGTAATTGATTGTTGTTGATAATATGTTATGTATACTTGATAAACTTGTTTTGAAGCTTAGAGGTAACCAAGCTTGTAATTGAATGCGATTATAATATGCATGTTTGTAAGATGATATCCAGACTTTAATATGTTGTATGTCTATATGATGATGATGTCGTTATTTTGCCTGAACTTACATCCGTTTATTAATCCCTTATGTTGAACGTATATCTTTCCCCCCAGTGGCTTTTTGTCGCCTCATCCTTGTGATGTAGACGTGCAAGTTGAGGAGTAGCTTATTGCTCGTGAGTATGATGAGGACGACTTGATGCCTACTCATGTTTATCGCTTTCTCAAGGAGTCTAGATTTAGGAGCTCTGATTTAGGACTTGGGGATTCTTTCTTTTATGATGTTTAGATGCTATGAGATCTTTATGATCAAACTGATGTTGCTATATTTATGTTGAGATTTTTATGTTATGATCCGAGACGTGACATTTGATGTTTATGATTTTATTTCCGATGTGCGATGATTTTAATCGATGAAAATTTTATATTGGCATATTTTATATGAGATGTATGTTGAGTAGTGAGACCTTGATGTATGATAATGTGTGATTTATCGCTTTTTAAATGTTCTCAGGGATCTGGGTCTTACACAAGGGCCCTGTAGTACTTCGTTGTTTTGGACTTTGAAGAGCCTCTCCATGCTTTGAATGGGCAAACGAGGTTTCCTGCGATCTCGTTCTGAGGGCTTACAACCGACTGGATTGGGAGTTTTCAGACCTCATGGGCATTCTTGGATGACCCTCCATCGGGAACTCTCAAATTTCTCGTGGGGGGCTTCGAGGGTCTTTTGTAAGAGATAATTCCTTCCTTTTGCTAAGGGGGATTTATTCGAGGGGTAGATGGTTGCTAGAACTTGAGATCCCCGACATGAGGGTCTATGTCTTTCCGGCCTAGCGGTTCTACTTTGAATGTTCAAGCGACCTTCCTGCTCAGGTTTGAAGCATGTGAGGTGTCCCCCGCTACCACTTATCAGCGGTTTTTTATTTGTCTCTCTGATCAGTTTCTACCTGTTGGGATTTCTCAAGATATGTGTCAGGCAGTTTGGTCGGGCCTGTTCAAGGCACCTTTCCTCTTGTTGGATTTGGCACCATTGAATCGATCCCTTTCGGCTTCTTGCTTGAACAGCCGTTGAATCTTTTTTCTATTTCAACTAGTTTCCTAGAACTTAAGTAAACAATTCATGCAGTCTCTTTTTGTAATTTTCTACATTGGCTTAAGTTTCTCTAATGATTTGCAAAAAGGTTTTCTTCAGTAGTAACCTTTTTCTTCGCCTTCCGCCACCGCGTTATGACAAGTATGGTTTCTTCGCTCTTTGTCATTTTATTGGCATCACCTTTTCCTTTCTTATGTAGTTTCTGGATGAGAGTAAACGAGCGATTTTACTCTATTTCTGGTGGAGTTCTTGTTTCTATGTTCACTCCCTTGGGTGAGTGATGGGGTCATCTTCATCATTTGTTTGTCTTTCTAGGATAATTCTAGGCAAGCGTGCGGGGTGACACGGTGAAAGTTTCACTGCCCTCATTCCAATGGGTGGGTCCTTAACGAGTTTATGTCCAGTGGTTAAGACTGCGGATTGCTGGGTCGCCCTCTCCACTGGGTTATTTGATTTAGTTAGTGTCTGGTTCCTAGCCTTTAGAGGATTCATCCTTCTCTTGTTCTAGTCTAACCATGGCCTCCTCTTTTTATACACATGTACGTGATTATGACTAAGATGATAGGCTATCCTATAGGCAGCTCCATCATCCCTGTCGGGTTCTTAGACCAGTTCCCTCTTGTGAGCGAAGAAATTCCAGGACAACCTTCAATTTTTGAAGATCCATAAGGCTTTCGATACCTTCCCAACGTGTTTGCAGATGTTCCTGATGCTTGGGTTGTGGAAGCTCCTTCGTACGAGGACCACACATGCAGTCTGCTGCATTGTGATTTTGTTATGTATGAGTTCAACCTTTGCCGGATTGATGTTAAGGTCCCTATTTCGTCATTCGAGACGAACATGCTGAATCGATTGAAAGTTGTCCTCTACCAGTTGCATCCTTTCTTCTGGGGCTATATGCATGCCTTTGTCTGGGTGTGCTAGTGTTAAGGAATCGAGGCTTCAGTAAAGATTTTCCTCTATATCTTCCATCCACAGTGGAAAATCCAACAGGGGACCTCGCGCCGTGGACTTTTGTCCTTTGTCCAACCTATTAAATTGTTCGAGCCTTATGTATGCCCCATCAATAATTTTAGGTTTCGTTATGTGGTGGTGAGGCCGGCCACATTGCCTCCCAAGAGACGATTTGCAAACATCCTCAGGGGGTTGATGGTGATTCTGGTAACCAAGTCGTTGGTGGCTGTTATCCTTTTTTTCCGCCATTTTTGGTCGAGTGATCCCTTCTTGAAGGCTCCCCGATTTTCGATTGGTTGGGGTGAACTACCTGATGCTCAACAACGAATTTTCAATACTTTGATAGACTTCATAGGAGGGGTTCGACCCATTTTGGATGTCGGACGACCGTTCTAAGAAGATACAGTTTGTGAAGAAGGGGATAGACCCGTGAGGTCTCCTTGAATGTCTCTCCTTGGTGGACGCCCGAACTTTCCTTGGTCTGTTCTTGACCCGACCTTTTTTTACCCATGTGCATTTCTCCGATAGATTGGACTCTGCTTGTTCTGACATTTATCCTTGTTTGTCTCTTTTTCAAGAAATATGTTCAACATTGCTCTTTTTGGTAAGTATGAGAAGTCTCAGGGAACTCCTGGTACGGGGTCGTTTAAGCGGCCTTCCCCTCCTAGTCCCACCACTGCGAGAGGAAGTGCTGGTGACCAGCCTTCTCAACGGCCTTATGGCCCTCGGCTTAAGAGATCATGGGTTCAGATTGTTGAGGGGGGTAAAGGGCCGGTTCTTGCTCTTCCGTACAAACTGGGTCATTTCTTTGCTCAAGCCCTTCGAGAAGTGAACGAGGCCGACGTGGGGGCTATCTCGAGTCTTGGCTCCATCAGGCGGCAAGAGGATAATATTCTTGTGTTCCTTTCGTTTAATAACTAACATTTTGGAGGCAGTTATTATATGCAAACTTTAAATATTCATTTTGAGCCTCTTAGAAATATGACATCCAACAAATTGGTAATGACTAAGCTTCTTTCTGAAGAGGAAGAGCATTTAAGGATCTTTATTGAAAAGTGACATTCAAAGAAAAATGTCTTTACTACAAGTAATGAATTTGAAGATCATTGTCGAAGACCATTATAGATGAACTCAAAGATAAACATTCTAGAAGTGATTTGAAATTTCAAATGATCTCATAACAACCATATCTTAATTGTGCATATGAAGTTTTGAAAGAAGTAGTTATATTTGAGAAGCCTTCAACGTCCATAATTCAAAATACTAGAAAAAACTTGCAGAAGAAGTTTTTTCCATGTTAGTTAGAAGACAATGCATTCATGTACCATGAGTTTTCTTTTCTTTCTCTAATTGGCAAAATCACACTCCATGCAAATGAATTCATTAATGTTCTGAAAACTTGCCTAATGAATAATACATCTGCTCTAATAGGATAACACATCTCACTGCTTGAACGATGTATGAAACTCAACTTTACTTAAAATAATATCATCTCTTACCCTTTTATTTTGTATATGTTTATGCACTTTTATTGTTTGCTCCTTATTTTTCTTCTTTACAATCTCCATAGAAATTTCTTCTTCACTTGTTTCTTGCGCTACAAACTAAAACCCGAAACTTTAACACTATAAACTAAGAACCGCTTAAAAATCTGATTTAGATCCTAAATTGATCATCAAATTTATTTGTTGATGGGATAAATTTGCATGTCAACAATACCCCCAACAAGCACTTGTACCAAGCACTTAACCCAACATAAGCATCATACGCTACACAATTATATTAAGTGTTTATCATCAAATACACAAGGTTCTAAATCTTAACTTTTGGCGTTGAAATAAATTAAAAAGAGAGAGAGAAGGAATTGAATTTCATCATATCAAAGATAAATTTTTTAATTTGACCAAAAAAATAAGATGATATGAAGGATGGAAGGTCAAAATATCGTGAGAATAAAAAAGAGAAAGTGGAGAATTTGAGAAAGGTAGTGGGGGACCATTGACAGAGTGTCATCGAGGGGGATTTTGGAATGGTATGCATTGTTGAATGACACGCTTGCTTGCACATAGCTAACTCTTATGAATTGAAGGGTAGGGTCATCATTCCAATTCACAGCTCACCTTTTGGTTTACTTTCCTCCTTTTTTATACTTCATTTGCACATCTTCAACTTCAATAGTTCAATCTATATAAACCATGTGATCATTTTGGCGACAAGTTGCTTATACGTTATAGCCAGTACACGGTTAATATTGCGTAATAAAAGAGTATCGATCCACATGGAGTTTAGTAAATACCGATTGTATTTTCGGAATATGATAGTTGAACAAATTATAGTTTTGAGTTGGAAAATGTTTTTGGTTAAGTTTTATATAATAAAAAGCATCTTGGAATTATTGGTATATCTAATGACAGAATCTTAAAGGGTCAAGCATGTATGTCTATTCTATATTTAATCTATTTTCCAGAAGCAAGATTCTCTAAGTTAATTCATGTTTCCTCTCGAAATACATGAATGTATCGCAATAACAACCACGCTTATTCTCATGGTTGATTGCTATATGAGACCCATTAAGTGTGAATCTTATGGCCTCAAGACATTGTAAAGCTACTCATTTGGGGTGTTCCCATCAAGCTTTACAATGTTATGTCTAATCTCATTTGTTCCAATATCAAGCTTCTTCGTTCGATACTTCACTTGATATTTGAAATGATGAAGTAGTAGTTGTTGAACTTCTCCGTTCGGTACTTCGTTCAACACTTGCTACTGAGTTTAAAAACGATGAGATTAGATAGGAAAATGATTTTTAATAAAAATAGAGTCTAGGCTTTGTTTGATTAGGATCTAATCATTAGACTTTTCCAACAATCCCAAGACTAGACTTGTCTACTCACAAGAGTTCATTGTAGACACTTGACAAAATGTAAATTGCATGAATTGTAAAGAAAAAAAAGTAAATGTCAGGAATTGTAAATGTGCAATAAAATAAAGTGCAGAAATATAAAGAACAATAAAATAAATTGCAAGGAAATGTAAAAATGCAGAAATTTTATAAAGTGTTTGAGCTTAGAACAAGATAGAGTTACAATCTCACTATAGTAACTTTACACTCATTCCAAGATGAGAAACAACTCTGATTAGAGCTCTATTTATAGCCTAAAGCCATGGACAAAGCATTAACCACTAATTATACAGAAATAATTGGCAAAAACCAAGAGTTTTCAATCATAAAATCTGACTGCATAACACGCACGACTGTGCCATATTGGCGCACGGTCGTGCCAAGTTTCAAAATGCCAGAATCTAAAGAACTGGACAGGCGCACGACTGTTCTCTCTAAACGCATGGTCGTGCGTGATCCCACTGCCTTGAATGGCACAGTTGGCTCAGTTGGACGCACGACCAGTGTAAATGATGGCACGACCGTGCCATCTCACTTTTTCCTTGAATCTTGACTTTTCTTGCCCAGCTTTTTGGGATTTTGCTCCAAAGTGCTTGCTCATCATTATTTTTGCCTAGAAAGAAAAACAAAGGTACTTAAGTAAAATAGCTCAAGAAAATAAAGAAAACGACTAAAGTTGCATAAAAAGAAACCCTTAAAAACCTATAAATTACTGTAACAGCCCGATTTTTAGGATTTATTTATTTAATTGTTTATGTGTGTTTAATTGTTTATTTTGGTGATTTATTGAATTTTGGGAGTTGAAGGGTATTTTAGTAATTTGAGAGTTAGTGGCATATTTGAAATATGTTAGAAGTTTAGAATTTGAGTATTTGAAAATAGTGGTGTATAAGTAATAGGGGGTTTAAGTGAAGTAAAAGTGTAGAGAAAAATATTGAGAGTTAATCGTAACAAACCTTATTTATTTTAAAAGGTAACAAACTTTGTTTTAAAAGATATATTTGAAATCGTAACAAACCCTGGAAACCTATTATAAATACACTAGTTAGTGGTGAGTGAATTAGGTTATTCATTATTCACAAAACTTTTGAGAGGCAAGAGAGAGAGATAGAGAGAAGAGGAAAGCTAGAGAATCAAAGGGAAGGAGAGGATTGCACTAAGAATAGCAAGAATAGCGAGGAAACTAAGGTAACACTAGTACAGAAAACACTTTTTAAATCGGGTGTAAATGACTTTTTAAATCTGTTCTAGGTCCGATTTATAGGTGGCCGACTTAAAAAACTGTTTTGATTTTTAAGTCGGCCACCCTTACCCGATTTAAAATCTTTTATTAAGTCGGTTCACTCGATTTAAAAGCTTCTAATTAAATCGGGTTAACCCATTTAAAAAGGTTAAAAAGGGTAAAAAAAATCAGGTTTTTAAGTCTGATCACTCATCCCATTTAATAAACATAATTTAGATCGGTTCAACCGATTTAAAATCTTTTATTAAGTCGGTTCACCCGATTTAAAAGCTTCTAATTAAATCGGGTTAACCCATTTAAAAAGGTTAAAAAGGGTAAAAAAAAAAATCAGGTTTTTAAGTCTGGTCACCCGATTAAAAGCTTCTAAAGCAACATAGCATTAAACAAGTCCAATACATAAGACACTCAAGAATTTGAATGATGAAATTCCAAAAAGTCCAATGAATAAAATGTGACAAGACAATCTAAATGACTAAAGCAACATAACATTGAACAAGTCCAGTATATAAGACACTCAATAACTAAAATCAAAATTGCACATTATCTTTGTTATCATCACATATCTCAAAACACAAAACTCAACCTAGAAGCAGTTTACAGATCAAGGTGCAACAACAATACGTCCAGCAACTTGGTCCAAATCCCTCCTGCCACTGGAAGTGATCTTCCTGCCACTGTGATACAGAAAAACCAATGTTAAAAACATGATACAAAGGGCTGATGCAGGATAGCATAAACTATTTCTAAGCAAATGCCAATCACAATAAATAAAACGCATAGATGCAGAATAGCATGAACAACTGCTAAACAAATGTTGCGGCTTAGACTAATCTATTGTGACTATTCTCTTAATTGTAAACTATAGCAGACTAACAAGGATAATGAGTCTCTTACCCCTTGGTGTCCATCTCAATAAGGTTGGGATAATGAGTCTCTTACCCCACATTCTGCCTCTACAGTCTACACACATCAGCTTGTAGGCATTCAGTGGTGTTTATTAGACTTCAGATATTGATGACAGGTTGCGCATGCTGGACAAAATATGTATGTCCACTGGAGAAGATACTAGCAGGCAAGATTCCAAGCTTCAGTTTTCCATCAAAAGTAAACACAAGTCCACTATCATCATCAACAGATGGTCCTAGCTGACTGTGAAGAATATCATTAAACCCATTCTGATCCCATATCTTGTCATCAGCTAGAAGCATTTCTTTCCATTGCTTAGCCAAAATCTTGGTAGACTCTGTAGGTCTCCAATGGAAAATTCCGATGTTGTAGGCACCAGTAACTATTCATGAGGATAGACAATTTCATCAATATACAGTTTAAAGAAACAACTAAATAAATAAAACAATATTCACAATAAAATGAGAGATGAAAAGAAGTAACAGGTAAGAGCAATGAATTGGTTACTGAGATTTGAAAATAATATAACCAAGCAGAGAAAACTTTCATCAGATTAAGAGCAAAAGGTTGCATGCTAAAAATTGATTTGCTTATGAATGGTTTTTTATCTAACTCTCCTATGGAAGCAAAAGCCCTTTGAGCTTCATGTGCAAACAAGGCACATGCCTGCCCTACTCAATGATAAAATCTAACATCCATTTGGAAGAATGGGGGCAGCAAGGATATAGGTCTACACCACATGGGGTCATAGAAGCTATAGTACCTTGTGATGAATCAACTATTCCAAAATCTCAAGTTGTTGAGTGAAAGTACATGAGTGGTTCTATAACTGCAGTTTCTAATCTAAAGCAAGCCAAAAGGGTAAGAAAAAGTCTAAATTGATTCCTTGGAACTATTATTTGACAAAAAAGATGACTTTCATCCCATGAAGCAGAATTTGCGTGTCCATGAATGCATTTGACTCATATTGAAAATGAAATTCCTGGCAGGACTGGTTCTGAACCGTAAAACAGAGTAGAACATAGTACAATAGTTCAGAAGCAGAATAACAGAAATAAAGGACAGAAAGTAAAATGGCACAGATGATTTGTTAACCCAGTTCGGTGACAACCACACCTACATCTGGAGGCTACCAAGCCAGAAAGGAAATCCACTAAATAGTATCAATTCAAAGACCTATGACAACAGCCCCTGTTTCACAGCCTTCTCACTTAATCACTACCCGTATAGATTTCAACCTAGGAACTCCTAGACATGAGACCCCTCTCACTTCCCTCAGTCAATCACTGCCCTAGTGATTATCAGACTCTAACAAATCAAACAAAGATGGAGACACTCTCCTAAAAACTTAATACATCACTTTTGCTTAAAAGCTTCAAGTGAATTACAACACAATAAAAACAACCAAGTCTAAACACTTGAGTGGTGTACAACAACAAAGCACAAAGCTTACAGACTCAACACCTAAGAACACTCTATTAAAACTGACTTCAGTTGAGTTGATTTTCTTCAATGACAGCGTCCTCTATTTATAGCTTCAGCAGCAACATAATTCTTGAACCAAATCCTTTAAAGATATATTCCCAGAATTCTTTAGAAGCAAATAGAAGCAATTTATTTTCCAGAAATATATTTTCCAAAGATTTCTTTGAAAATATATTCACAAATAATTGAATCTAATCTTTAGAAAATATCTTGCGAAAATCTTCTTTCTTCTAGAAACACAGCTTGGATAAATCTTCAATTAAATCTTCAAAAGATAATGTGAGAAAATAAAACAGCTCCAAGATACAAGAAAGAACGCAGCTTCTGAACGCAGAAAACCAGCTTCTGAACGTGCTTCTGAAATGCAGCTTCTGATGGTTCAGCTTCTGATGAACAGTGCTTCTGAAGCGCAGCTTCTGAAGGTTCAGCTTCTGATGAACAGTGCTTCCGAAGCGCAGCTTCTGATGAACATTGCTTCTGAAGTTCAGCTTCTGAAGACCCAACTTCTGAAGACACATTTCAGCTTCTGAAGACGCACATTGCTTGTATATTTGATTTTAGCAAACATGAAGCCAACAACCAAATATCCAACAGAAAATTTTTATTCTATATAACTCATCATATTTATGGTACACGCAGAAAAGGATTAAGTGCTAAACTGGGAGTGAAATTATAACCTGGAAATAGGAAGAGGTGGAGAAAGGAACAGTGAGGAACCGAACAAGGATGGTGAGAATCTGCGTGATGAAGTATAATGAAACAAAGAAGCTATCTTTGTCGTGGTGAATGAAAACCAATCAACAGAAAAAAGAAATACTACAGTAATGTTATTTGTAGTTTGGCACATTAAAAAGATAAAACATAAGAATCTAAAAACAAAATATAGCTTCTAATAAGAATCTAAAAAAAAATATCAACTATATACAGAGGCATCACTAATGTCTTATAATTAAATTGAATTCTTATACGGACACCCAGATCAATAATGGAATAAACTTGATAATTTTACCTTGTAAAGCTCTTCGTCAAATTGGGCTAGTTGAGCACACTTGGACATTATATCTTTCTTGATGAAGAATGGAGTATGTAATGAATATCCCCTTTTCGCTAAAAATCAAGCCCAAACATGATTAGAGCTTGGTTAAGAAAAACACCATCTCCTTTGAGATAGAAACCTCTACCTCCAGCAACATCAGCTCCTATCATGCATCAAACAACATGACAATATATTAGAAAGCCTTAGCTACTGCAGTTGAAACACAACAGTGTTCTGTAGAAACTATTGAAAGCCTTAGCTAGTGCAGTTGAAACACAACAGTGTTCCATAGGTGACTAACATAAAAAGCTTCAGCTGGGAAAAACAAATACAGTGAAAATGATGATGCACAACTAACTAAAAGAAATTATACTCATTTACATTATATTTTAAGGCATCAAGCAACATGTTAAATCAAATCAAAATACTTGACAGTGTCCAGATTCGGGATAGTGGCAGAAAGATATCGTACAAATCATTAATTAGTGCAACGACGAACCTAAAACATACATGAGAAAGTTAAGGAAGCAGACAACTAGAAGGAAAGCGTTCTAGAAAAAGAATAACATTTATTATTAGCTTCTCATGACGCTAAAAAAGACAAGCTACCACAAAAACAAACAGCTACTGTTATTACAAAAACAAGAGGATTGCAACATCCTGACCCATAATTACATTCCAAACCTCACAAAATGTTGAAATAAGTAAATAAATAATGTGACTTGAATATATGAATAAATTCAAACCTTTCTCCAAATCAGCTAACTCAAGCAAGTCAACTAGATCCACATGATTCTTGAGATTAGGTTCAGCTCTTTTCTCACCCCATGTTCGGACGACAACATTGTTTGCCTAAAACATAAATTATCCAATGAAATTCAATACAAACACTACATTATCAAAGAAAAAATCAATAGAATTGTAAATAAAACAAACCTCATCATTGCTGATGGGAACATAATCGTGAACAAGGTTTCCAATTTAGAATTCAAGAGGTTTAAGGTTTCCTGAGCCTCAACCTCTTTCTCAGCAATCTTTTTCTTAATCTCTTCAGATTTAGAAATAAACTCGGTTGCATCTTCACCACCCTAACACACACACAAACAAAATCAAAAATAATCAACAATGCATAAATCGAAAAGAAAAAGAAAATAAAATAAAAATAGTGATATGCTTACTCGCTTGAGTTTGGAAACTTCCTTATTGATTTTGTTGAATTCTTTGCGCAGATTCTCAAATCGAATTGACCTAAAATAAACAACAAAACATGATTAGGTTAATGACATTGAAATTTGTAAACTGAAGATGAAGAGAGGAGAGAAAGATGATTGGAAAAAGGAAAAGGGTTTCAGATTGAGTTAGGTGATGGTGAGAGCAAAGATTCAATTGAGGTGGAAGAGGGGATTGAGTAAACCGATTGAGGTGGGAGAGGGTTTGAGGGGAACAGTGAGTAAGATTGGGTTTCAAATTGGGTTAGTGATGGTGAAAGCAAAGCTTCAATTGAGCAAAGCTTCTTGTGAGAGGGTTAGTACGTGATGGTGAGAGCAAAGCTGAGAGGGTTAGTGATTGGGTTTCAGATTAGGGGAAAGTGAGAATGAAGAATAAAATTGTTTTATTTTAATTTTAATAAGAAAATGACTTTTTAAATGGGGTTACCCGATTTAATATGTATTGGTCTCAATATCCTTTCCTCCGCATGACTTTTTAAGTCAGGTGGATCACAACCCACTTAAAATCCTTGAGCTAATAAGTGTATTTTGTACTAGTGTAAGAGGGGAGATTATGATTCACATATGGGTTTAGAAGCAATTGTGTTGGACCGTAGATCTCACCATCCAGGACTTGAGATCCTAAAGACAAGGGTGTGAACCCCTGGAATAAGGCTGGACGCCCTCCAGGAGGGCGCAGGGCCCACTTTACAGTCACAAATAGCCCTAGGTGACCTTCCTAAAGGGCACCCTCTGGGGGCGCCCTTAGAAGTTCACGAGGGCGCCCTAGCCATGGTTTTGGCCCTTTACGACTTGGGCCCAAAACCATGACCGGGTAGGCCCAAGAGAGGCTACAAATAGTAACCTTGGGATCATTCCCGAGGATGACCTAAACACAGCACAGAAACCCTAGTTTCTACAGATTGTACTCACTGCCAGTACAGTTGGCGCCCACCGTGGGGCTACGGTAAAACTGACCTAGCCACCGTCTCCGAAAGAAAAACAGTTGATCCACGGCACCCGAAAGTCATCAGAACGCCGTGAATCCACCATATTTCGTAGGAGCAGCATTAGAGCCTTCGAATCAGCCGCGATTCACCCTTAAATCTCCCCCTGATTTTCATCAAACATTCAACCCATCCCTTGTTCAAAACATCAATTCCCCCCCTGAGATTCGCAATCCTGACTGTTAACCTTCAGTCACCAGCCTTAAACCTTCATAACCGACCCAAACAACCATCATCGCCGCCGTCGATGACGGACCCGGCAGCCCTAGAAGCCTTACAGCAACAGATCCAGCAGCTTCGTGACCACAACGAAGCCTTGCAAGCAACCATGGAGACCATCCAACAGCAGCGGCACGCCGAAGGAAACGGATCTCAACAAGATGAGTCGGTTGATCCTGATCCTCAACCTCTCTCCGCTGAAGTTTGGAACGCGCCGGTCCCAGAGAACTTCAAGCCGCCCTCGCTTTCGTCTTTCGACGGAAAGAGCGATCCGGTGGAACACGTAACGGCTTTCAACACCCAGATGGCCGTCATCGGCGCTGCTGACTCCCTAAAATGCAAGCTGTTGGCAGGGACCCTCAAAGATACCGCCCTCAGATGGTATATGAACCTACCTCGGTTTTCCATCGTCAGCTACCAGGATATGACACGCAAGTTGACGCACAAGTTCTCAGCAAGCCGCCACCTCAAAGTCTCGTCTACCAGCCTTTTCAACGTCCGTCAAGGACCCAACGAGCCTCTCCGCTAGTATCTCGCGCACTACAACGACGCCACCATCAAAGTCATTAACCCAAACCAGGAATTGTTCGTGGGAGCCTTCCAGAATGGCCTCCGCGCTGGCCAATTCAACGAGTCGTTGGCGTAGAAAGCAGCTGATTCCATGGAAGAAATCATGTCTAGGGCAGAGTGTTATATAAAAGGAGAAGAGAGCAACGCCGAAAAGAAAGCAAGGGATTCTAGAGAGCGTGCTCCCTGCGGATATGATCATCGCCGCAATTATTACCCACCCAGTAACAGAGACAGCGCCGTATAAGCGCCACGTTCAGGATGGGCGCGCACCCCTCCCAAAATCCTTCACGGCTCTCAACACCCGCCGTGAACAAATCTGGAGGGACGTTTACCATTCTAGAATCATTCCTGAACCTCAAACACCGAGGGGAAGCATCATAGGGAACGACAAAGAAGTATGGTGTAAATATCACCGCATCAAAGGACATACCACAGATGATTACATCCACCTGAAAAGGGAGATAGAGAAGCTGATTCAGAACGGTAGGTTAAGAGGATATGTGAAGGAAGGTAGGGAGGGAGACAGGCGTCCCCCCGAAGACCCCCAAAGGGAGAAAGATGTGGCGAAGGACGGTGAACGCCACACCTTGAACACCATATCCGGCGGCTTCGTAGGAGGAGGGGAGTCCAGTACCTCTCAGAAGAAATATGTGAGGCAAGTAATGTTGCTCGATCACCACGCCAGGAAAGAGCCAGAACGCCAAACGGATATCACTTTCTCAAGTGAAGACCGCAGAGGAGTGATCCCCCACGATGATGATCTTATGGTTATTACTGTGCAAATCTTCAATTGGGATGTCAAGAGGGTGTTGATTGATCCCGGTAGCTCGGCAGACATCCTCTATTATTCCGCTTTTGAGAAAATGGGACTTGACGAGGACCAGTTGCAGCCCTTCAAAGGAATACTGGCCGGCTTCACAGGGGAGCAGGTGCACGTCCGGGGATACATCACATTGAAAACAACGTTCGGTACAGGTAACCACGCCAAAACCATCAGGATTAGGTATTTGGTAGTCAATTCGCCCTGTTCTTACAACGTCATCATAGGTCGCCCGGCCTTCAACGCCCTCGACGCCTACCTTTCCACCAAATTCCTCATTATGAAATATCCGCTGGATGATGGGCGGGTTGGTACCATCAAAGCAGACCAGAAAGTGGCCCGAGAATGTTACCACAACAGTTTGAAGCTACAAAAAGAGAAGAAAGGATACAGTAACATAAAAGCGCACCGAGTGAACTTCATTGTCGCAAACCTAGAAGAAGAGATTCATATTGAGGAGATCAGGAAGGTTGAGGAAATAAGTACTCCTTTCTTGATACTCCACTCAAAGCCAGCCAACTCAAGTGCCAATGCTGAGGAAAAAGATGCGGAATTCGGCGAGATCAGGAAGGTTGAGGAAATAAGTACTCCTTTCTTGATACTCCATTCAAAGCCAGCCAACTCAAGTGCCAATGCTGAGGAAGAAGATGCAGAATTCGGCGAGATCAAGAAGGTTGAGGAAATAAGTACTCCTTTCTTGATACTCCATTCAAAGCCAGCCAATCCAATTGCCAATACTGGGGAAGAAGAGGCGGGATCCGACGAAATCAAGAAGGTTGAGGAAACGAGTACTCCTTTGTTGATACTACAGGCAGGACTAGCCAACCGTGGTATGATGAAAAAGCTGAGCACAAAGCAGGAAGAAACTCGCCACAACAACTCAAAGGCGAGCTAGAGGGAAAACAAAGCCACTTTAATTTCTACTGTCTTTATCTTATATATTTCGGCGTCTTCTATTTTATCTTATATATTTCAGCGTCTTTGTACAGCTATGTAGTAAAGGAGTAAGGGGCACTCTTTTCCCCCCGCAGTAATGGGGGTTTTTAATGAGGCCCCGGTTTTTTATTGATATTATATATATATATATATATATATATATATATATATATATATATATATATATATATATTGCTTGTTTATCTTACTTTCGTTGCTTGTAGCAGATCACCAATGCCGAATCTTAAATGAGTTCGCCGAATGATCCGTTAAACCCAAAGGGGTTGCCACCTAATTCCTTAACCCTAAAAGACAGGGCTCTAAGACGTCGTGAGCTTAAAAAGAAATCGCCACCTAATTCCTTAACTCTAAAAGACAGGACTCTAAGACGTCGTGAGCCGAAAATGAGATTGCCACCTAATTCCTTAACCCTAAAAGACAGGGCTCTAAGACGTCGTGAGCTTCAAAAGAAATCGCCGCCTAATTCCTTAACCCTAAAAGACAGGGCTCTAAGACGTCGCGAGACGAAAATAAGATCGCCGCCAAATTCCTTAACCCTAAAAGACAGGGCTCTAAGACGTCGTGAGCCGAAAATGAGATCGCCACCTAATTCCTTAACCCTAAAAGACAGGGCTCTAAGACGTCGTGAGCTTAAAAAGAAATCGCCGCCTAATTCCTTAACCCTAAAAGACAGGGCTCTAAGACGTCGCGAGACGAAAATAAGATCGCCGCCTAATTCCTTAACCCCAAAGAGGGCTCTAAGACATCGCGAGCCGAAAACAAGATCGTCGTCCAAGCGATAAAAGGGACCCCTTATAAAGGGACCCTAAAGCATCAGGCGCTAAAAGAAACAAACCTACAACTGTCAGCATTATTATGAAACGAACGTGATCACCGCCCAGGAGAGGCCTTCTGAAATACATAATTCGAAGAAAAACGAAAAGCTTAAAAGAGAATGATACATCATTAATACAAATTCGAGAAGAGTATTGAGTTTAAAAAAGGAAACTAAATTACAACAAACAAAATCAGGGTTCGTCCACTAGGACGCCATCTACAATAATTTTAAAAGGATCAAGGGCAGAAATATCAACGCCAGGATGGAGAAGGGCTACTTGAGCCTTGGCTCTTTCAAAACCAGCATTGAAGTTCAGAGCCAGCTCCCCCTTCGCTTCAGAAACCTCAGCCTTAAGCTGATCCTCCCTTTCTAATCCAGCCGCGACATCGAATTGCAGCTTAGCAATAACCCCGTCCTTTCCAGCAAGATCTGCTGCATAACCAATCTTCAGATCGGAGATGCGTTTATCACATTCAAGCTTCATCGCCTCCCTGGCTTCTTGCATCTCTCTTTCCCTTGCATTCCTGGCTTCCTCCACCTCTTTCTCCAACGCCCTCACCGTAGCTTGGAGAGCCTCCTCATTCTGCACCACTTCCTCATACTTTCGATCCACCGAGTCTAAAAGCATTATAGTCCGCAAACAATGGACCCCTATATCCTTCGTGATAAAGGGAACAGCGCCCTGGTTTCCCGACTCCGCGTCTTCTGGATTAAAAACCAGCCTCTCCTTCACGTAGGTGTCGTAGTCAAAGCCTTTATCCCAGAAAGATGGCACTGACCTGCTGGTTTTGATGGCGCCAATCAAGGAAGGAGAAGGCGTCTTCTTGCCTTTTTTCTCCGCTGCCGCCTTTCCTTTATCGTCTTTCCCGGGCGACGCTTTATCGCGCGGAGCCGTCGTGAGGCTCTCAGCTTGAACCTCGGGCGGATGATCAGCTTTCCTCTTTGGCTTACAGGTAATAAGTCCCGCGGGATCAGTGGTCGCCGTCCCCTCAGCAGCCTTTTTAGCCTTCATTTCTTCGAGATATCTTTTCCTCCTTCACCCCCGTCCAAATCACTCGGAGACTCCGTCACAAGGGAGTGGTCGTAGTAGGCCTTATCAAACACCACACAATCAATGGTTCCATCTGAGCGCTTCGCATGCCTAACACTTTCCCTCCACAACCTACACCTCTCCTCTGAATTAGCTGGGGATAGCTCGCTACCCGCCTTATCGCACTCCCTAATTACTACCATACTACTGATTTAAAATAAAAAGAGCGAGATCGAATAAGGTTACCTGGATCTAGACAAATGGAGGGCTTGAGAGCGAACGAGGACTCCGAACGATCCGTAAACAGCAAGCGCAGGGATCCACAAAAACGTGTAATCGCTTGAACGATGAAAAACGATTTGGAAAAGAAAGACGGAGGTAAAAGAGGGGGAAAGGATAAAAAGAATCTGGAAATAGGTGAAAAAGTAGATCCGTTTCAGTTTAAAGTAAAAAGCCTGGGAAAACGCGCAGATGACGTCACCTAATTTAACACGATTTCCGAGAGTCGTTGCGATGCGGACACGTCAGCGAGAGCGAACGGTCGCCTCACGTCAGCCGTCGGATTCCACTAAGAGGCGTCCTCAACACATAGTTTAAGAGGCGTCCTCAACACGTCAAAGGAGCCGTTTCTACACGAAGTTTAATCACTTCGCCTTGTACCAAGACTCGTGCTTGTTGGGCTAATATAAATACTCTCGTTGGGCTAGCGCCCATACTCTCGTCGGAGCTAGTACCCATGTTGGGCTACCCATGTTGGGCTAGTCCCCGTGTTGGGGTAGTACCCATGTTGGGCTAGTATCCGTGTTGGGCTAGTACCCATGCAGGTTTAAACATCCATGTTGGGCTAGCACCCATCGTGGGCGAGCACAGATTGTGCGCACCTCGTTTAAAAAACGCGCAAATCCTCCGAGGACGTCCTCGAACGCTCGGAGGGCCTTTGTGAAGTCGCCACCAAAGTTTTTGTGTAAAGGGAACGTTGATAAACCCTTAAGTTTTTTTTGAAAGGGAAACGATAATAAAACCCTTGACGATGAGGAAAAGGACTGGTCATCGCAACCATTGTCGGGTTCGGGAGTCGGTTACGCAAGGGGAAGGTATTAGCACCCCTCACGTCCGTTGTACTCAACGGGAACCTTCTATTTGGCTAAAGCTTAAATTGTTTTTAAATGTTTTGCGCGCATGCTTATCTATGTCAAAAGAAAATATACTAAAAAGGGGGAAAAGAGATGAAAACAAACGAAAGAGAAAAAAAAGAAAGTTTTTATTATTGCGCTTGACAAGATGTCGATCTTGCTCCTACGTATCTCCCGGTAGTCGGAGAATTCAAAGCGTACGTAGTTCTTTGGTAGAAAAAACGTACATATGTTGGTTAATTTTAAATGGACGATGTTTTAACCGAATTCTTGCGATTCAACGTAGCTTGTATGCTCGCGCTCGGGAGACTTATTAAGCGTATAGCTTGTATGCTCGCGCTTGGGAGACTTATTAAGCGTTTGTTCACGAATCGCGTTAGAATGTTAAAAGGTACGTCCGTTGGGTTAAAAGGGTTCGAGTTGGTCGCTATGGGACCAAAAAGGGTGCAATGGACTCAAACAAGTCAATCATTGACCGAGGAGACTCCAACGAGTCGAGGGATTGTTCGATTGATCCAATGGGATCAAGAACGGGTACAATGGACTCGGACGAGTCGAACATTGACCGAGTGACTCAAACGAGTCGAGGGATTGAATCTAGTGGCCACGGGGGACCAAAAGGTTCGGATTGACCACAAGGGGCCAAGATTTGGTTTGGTTGTGGTTGGATACGTTGAAAATGGAATGACGATTGTCCGAACGACGAGACATACGTCACGCATTCGTACAATCGGGGCAATGGAGAGACATACGTCACACCATCCCTTTTTTATTCAAGTTTTTGGTTGAATTTCCTTGAAATCCCAAGGTTTATCAAAAGCTTTTGGTTTGAAACCCAAAATGAAAAGGTTTTGACAATTTTGTTAGAAAACGCACAAGTTCGGCTCATTTTGCGAACGGTTTTGAAAAGCGAACAAATTTGGCGTATGTTCATGTTTGGGTTTTGAAAATCATGAACAATGTTTATTGATCAAGTTTGGATTTGAAATGATGAACATAGCTGGTTTGTTCAAGTTGTTTTGAAAGATTGGGACCATAACTTGTTTTGCAAGTTATCCTCAAAAGGTTACCCGAACTTGCGAATTTTCCACTATTATGCAAAATCCTTGACATGGTTTGAAAAACATGAGTTTTAAACCTCCTAGGTTCCGAGCTCTTGGGCTAGAACCTCAAAAATTGGCCCTTTGGGCACCTAAACTCAGATTCTGAGTTCTGTCATGGTCGCTCTGCGACCATGACTTCGCACTGCGAACAATGCGAAAAATTGAGTTCAGAAGCTGTTTCTGAACTGTTGTTCAGAAACAACTTCTGAACACACTCAGGACCTTTTAGGTGAGTGAAAAGCTTTGAGTTTTTGGGATGAAAAAGGCTGGACAAACCAGTTTTGATGTTTTGAAAACCTTGGGATTTCTTTGAAATTCAAAAGGGTTTTTTTAGAATCAAAAGGTTTTGGACCAAAATTGCTATGCAAGCACAATTGAAAATGCAAAACAAAGGCTTAGAAACTTACAGACATCCTTAGCAAAGCTCCAGCTGTAGTGGATTTGAAATGGTTGAAGGTTCTTGCAAGGTTTTGAATTTGGATGAACTTTGAACTTGGCAAGGCTTTTGTGTTTGATTGTTTTTTTTCTGGTTGCTTGAGTAGTATTTCTTTGCTCTCTGAATGCTCTATTTTCTGCTCTATCTTATGCTATGCAATGCTGTATTAACTGCTCTATCTTATGCTATGCAATGCTGTATTTGCTCTTGCCTTGCATCTCTATTTATAGGCCAAATGCAATCTCTAGTAATGATGAAAAATCTCTAGGACCTAGCTGATTTGTGGGCTAAATTCAGGCTATTTGGCTTTGCATTTATTGCTAATGGATAGAGGCAACCCTGCCTTGTGCCAAGGGTTAAGTCTTTGACTGATTTCAGTCACAAAATCAAAGGTCTTAGGATAGTAATGATGAGAAACATGGCTGAATTGCAATTGGCCAAGCTTGGGGATCAATCCTTGCAATCTCAATGGTTGATCAATAAAAACGTGCACTGTGATGTGCAGAGATTAGGGGATGCAAAAGGCTACCTATGGCTGGTGTGAGAGGGATGAAAAGTTGTTGCAAAACAGGGTAGGCACTCATGGCTTTTCAAGTGAAAAATCCAGCTGGGTTTGACTGGTTTTGGGGGAGCAAGCAGGAAGAAAGTCTTCAAGCAGGTGGCTGACAACCTTGGGGTGGTTAACAGGTCACTTGGGAGGGACAAGAGCTGCCCAAGGGCAAGCCCACTTGCTTGTCACATGCTAGGTTGGAAGAAAAAGCTTCCAACCTTGGCATTAATGGCAAGTCTCTCATTTCTGGTTTTGCTTGGCCCAAATAGCCATGAATGCTGATTAAAATAAATATGCAAATGATGTGCAACAAATTCTGGAATTAAATCAAAGAAACCAAAAATCTGCAGAAAAATCGCAGACTTCGCAGTGCGAAGTGACCTTCGCAGTGCGAAGTCATCATTTTTGAAATGTTGACTTTTTTGTTGACTTTGGTTGACTTTGACTTTTTCCCTCTCTTTGATTTTTTTTGATTTTTTTGTTTTAAAAGGCTTAGGACAAAATTGGGGTACTACAGCTGCCCCTACTTAATTGTGTCTTTGCATAGAGTTTGTGTGTGCCGAGGGCATCTCATGAACTCTTTGCGAAGATCAATTAGGTAAAAGAAGGACCCGAATTTTGTCCTTCGCGGAATGGAAAAAATTTGTAGTAAAAGTAAAATATGCAAATGCAATGATTTGAAAAGGTTGATCGTATCCAGCCGCTAACACTGGAGGTAGATCCACTGGGGATGAAGGTAATCGTATCCAGCCGCTAACACTGGAGGTAGATCCCTGAGGAGGAGTGATCTTATTCAGCCGCTAACACTGAAGGTCGAACACTAAGGAAGGTGATCTTATCTAGCCGCTTACACTAGAGGTCGATACCTTAAGATAGGTAACCTTATTCAGCCGCTAACACTGAAGGTCGATTCCTAACGGGGGAGTGATCTTATTCAGCCGCTAACACTGGAGGTAGATCCCTGAGGAGGAGTGATCTTATTCAGCCGCTAACACTGAAGGTCGAACACTGAGGAAGGTGATCTTATCTAGCCGCTTACACTAGAGGTCGATACCTTAAGATAGGTAACCTTATTTAGCCGCTAACACTGAAGGTCGATTCCGAACGGGGGAGTGATCTTATTCAGCCGCTAACACTGAAGGTCGAACACTGAGGAAGGTGATCTTATCTAGCTGCTTACACTAGAGGTCGATACCTGAGAAAGGTGATCTTATCTAGCCGCTTACACTAGAGGTCGATACCTTAAGATAGGTAATCTTATTCAGCCGCTTACACTGAAGGTCGATTCCTAACGGGGGAGTGATCTTATTCAGCCGCTAACACTGAAGGTCGAACACTGAGGAAGGTGATCTTATCTAGCCGCTTACACTAGAGGTCGATACCTTAAGATAGGTAATCTTATTCAGCCGCTAACACTGAAGGTCGATTCCTAACGGGGGAGTCATCTTATTCAGCCGCTAACACTGAAGGTCGAACACTGGGGAAGGTGATCTTATCTAGCCGCTTACACTAGAGGTCGATACCTTAAGATAGGTAACCTTATTCAGCCGCTTACACTGAAGGTCGATTCCTAACGGGGGAGTGATCTTATTCAGCCGCTAACATTGAAGGTCGAACACTGAGGAAGGTGATCTTATCTAGCCGCTTACACTAGAGGTCGATACCTTAAGATAGGTAACCTTATTCAGCTGCTAACACTGAAGGTCGATTCCTAACGGGGGGAGTGGTCTTATTCAGCCGCTAACACTGAAGGTCGAACACTGAGGAAGGTGATCTTATCTAGCCGCTTACACTAGAGGTCGATACCTTAAGATAGGTAATCTTATTCAGCCGCTAACACTGAAGGTCGATTCCTAACGGGGGAGTGATCTTATTCAGCCACTAACACTGAAGGTCGAACACTGGGGAAGGTGATCTTATCTAGCCGCTTACACTAGAGGTCGATACCTAAGATAGGTAATCTTATTCAGCTGCTAACACTGAAGGTCGATTCCTAACGGTGAACTGGAATGGTCTTGCCCTGAATAGGTGCCCGGGTACTTCCCTGGGGAAATAAAATATACCGCTATGGGGGTACATGTAATCATCTCTAGACTTGGCTAGTACTTAGATTGTTGAAAAAGGAGAACATGATTGTTGATGCATGATATGCTTCATGTTGTCTTTATGCAGTATGTTATGCAATATGGTATGATATGCATGTATGAATGAATATGATATGATATGCATGTATGAATGAATATGATATGATATGCATGTATGAATGAATATGATATGCTGGGGGTTATGATTGGGTGTCGAGCAAAGTCGGACTTGGTTGTGATTGCGCCAATGATGATTGGGCCTTTTTTTGTTTGTTTGGTTTGGAAGGACAAGGTCCTTTGCCTACATACCCGAATGGGATCAAAACCGATGTAGTTCGGGCTTTGGATGAGACTCCACTGGGGAAATGCCAATGAAAAATTGTTTTTGTTGGAAATTTGTGAGTAGGTGCCAATGATGATTGGGCTTTGGTTTGGGTGCCAATGAATATTGGGCTTTGGTTTGCCAATGATTATTGGGCTTTGGTTTGCCAATGAATATTGGACTTTGGTTTCGCCAATGAATATTGGGCTTTGCTTTGATTGGTTGCCGAGCGAGGTCGGGTTTTTTTTTTTGTTTTGGTTGCCGAGCGAGGTCGGGCTTTTTTATTTTGGTTGCCGAGCGAGGTCGGGCTTTTTGATTTTGGTTGCCGAGCGAGGTCGGGCTTTTTGATTTTGGTTGCCGAGCGAGGTCGGGCTTTTTGATTTTTGTGTGATCTCACTGGGGATATAAGGATCATTTTGGAAGCATGATCGATATCCGGCCCTAGTGGATGAAAAAGATGTATGGGGGGTGTGCTTTATTTTGGGGAATTGGTTCCTCCGACACCCGGGATCTTTGCGTTTTACGCTCCGTGAGCTACGCACTTATTTCTGCTGAAGAGCATGAGTCTTAAAATGGCTGATGCAGAGCTTCAAGTTTTGAGTCCTCTGATGCAATAACGGGGACCGAAATTCTTTTGACATTTAAAACGTCCAAGTAAAAAAACACACATTTTCTTTTGCAAGTTTTTTTATATTTCCCATATTTCAATGCATTATTTATCATGAATAAAAACACACTTTATGAGCAAGTAAGGACGCATAACAACGAAAAGGCTTAAAGATGATTTTTAATCAATGAAACTTAGCCCCTTGTATAGGTAAGTATTCATGAGGATGTAGTCCCTATAAGAGGTGATTACTAAGATAGAGAAAAAGGAAGAAACAAAAAGGTAAATGAAGATTGGCTTGGGTTTCACGTGCTACTTTCCCTATGACTTTGAAATAACTCGCTTTTGAAAGATGATAATGAGGTTGACTCTTTCCCTCTTGAATTCTGTCCGGACCTCACGTGCCGCAGTCTTTTGCCTTCCTCTTTTTTTTGAAACCCCTAACTTTTGCCTGGACCGCTCTTTCGAGTTTTCAGTCCACCGGGGTGTATTTCCTTTTTTGATGTCCTTAATTTTTGCCTAGACCGCCTTTTCAGGTTTTCGATCTACCAGATTGCTCTCTATTGCCTAAACCGCCCTTTCGGGTTTTCGATTTAGCGAGCTCTTTCTTCTTTTTGGCATATATATTTTTTGACTGCGCCGGAGTTTATTGATAGGGGGATCCTTGTGGATGGGTAATACCTTTTTTCCAAGCATTAAGTCTCCTTCTCTAAATTCTCGAGAATGAATTTTCTTGTCGAGCTGTCCATGCCACAATGTTGTGAGGTGTTTCTCTTTTATGAGGTTCAGTTGGTCGAACCTTGTTTGTGTTTGGGTGTTTGGATGCCGATCAAAGTCGGGCTTTTATTGTGATTGGATGCCGAGCAAGGTCGGGCTTTTATGATGGGATGCCGAGCGAGGTCGGGCTTTTGTTTTTTGGATGCCGAGCAAGTTCGGGCTTTTTGTTTGGATGCCGAGCGAGGTCGGGCTTTTGTTTGGCTTCCGAGCAAGGTCGGGCTTTTGATTGGGATGTGTGTGTGCCCATGAAAATTGGGCTTTTCGTTGGAAATGTGAGGAATGCCAATGACGACTTGGCTTTTTGTGTTTGGGGATGCCAATGAAAATTGGGCTTTGTTTGTTTGGGAATGTGAGGAATGCCAATGACGACTTGGCTTTTTGTGGGAAATTGTGGGGAGTGCTGTAACGACAAATGGTTTCTTTTTTTGATGAATTGGGCGACCACTTGTTTGGTTATGTTTGCATATGAAGCTGCTTCGACCCATTTGGTGAAACAGTTGATGGCAACTAGTATGAACTGGTGCCCTTTTGAAGCCTTTGGCTCAATCATTCCAAACATGTCTATGCCCCACATAGAGAATGGTTAGGGTGATGTCATGACATTCAGAGGTGTTTGTGGTATGTGCCCCTTGTTGGCATAATTTTATCACTTGTGACATGTCTTGGCATGGGTTTGGAAGGACTCCTCATGGATTTCTTTGGTGAGCATGACTGCTTCATGTTTATCCACATATCTGAGTAAGACCATAACTTCTCTTTATAGAGTGTGCCCCGGCAAAGGGAAAATTGTAGTGCCATTCTTTTGAGGGCTCTCTTGGTGAGGTTGTATTACCCTATCCTCCGAGTCTAGACAATCCTTCAGGAGGTCCAAAATCATTCTCATTATCGCCTTCCGTTTGGTTAATTGGAAAATTGAAGTCATGAGGGATCGTAGCAGTGTTATTTTTGGTGTATGATGATTTTTTTGTAGGGTTGCGAAAATTTATTTAAGAACGAAAGAAAAACGAACTCTTTTGAAAATAAACTGCAAATTTATTAATGACGGAAATGATTTGAAATATGGGGGTCCCATAAAATTAATCGTTTGCCTTAGGAAGAGAAAAATGATTTTTTTTGAAAAACAAGATAAATTACTTGGACAAAAGAAATGATTTCCAGAATTTCGATGGCCTTCCGGTTGCTCGGATCTCATCCGAAATGCTACTGTACACCGGGTCGGGTACTTCCCCTTTTTTTTTGCGAGGGAATAATGTGAGCGTTCCTCTTTGAAATGCATGAAAATGCATGTGAATGTATGAATGCAATGAGTATGCAAAAATATGCCCCTCTTTTTTTGTTTATGCAAAAAGTTTTATGAATGCAAATGTTATGACATGCAGGGGTTTGGTATATGAAGGATCGAAACTTCCCCCCATCCTCACGTGTAGGCTCTAAAGGTGAGATTTCCTAAAAAAGGTCCCTAGAGTCATAGATCTCACATGGAATTAAGGTCGTCGACGGACATACGTCACGTGACTTCAATTCATTCCACGTGAAAATCTCCTATAAGCGGGGTTGGGCATCCTACCTCACGGACATACGTCAACGCGGGCTTCCGCTCACAACCACCATTCTAACTTAGTTTTCTCTCGAGCTCGGGTAGAGAGCCTCACACGTCCGGCATTAACCCGAACAATGTGGAGTGACATCACTCAAGTAACCCCCGCATTTGATATATATATGATATGAATATAAAGCAAAATAAAGCAAATATAAACATAAGGCATAGATATGACATAAATGAATAAAAATAAAAGCATGGCGCGCAAATAAAATAAAAACAATTGGCTTAAAAGCCAAATAGGTTAGGCTTGACTCGCTAGTGGGAAACGGTTCCCCAGTGAAGTCGCCAGCTGTGCGCACCTCGTTTAAAAAACGCGCAAATCCTCCGAGGACGTCCTCGAACGCTCGGAGGGCCTTTGTGAAGTCGCCACCAAAGTTTTTGTGTAAAGGGAACGTTGATAAACCCTTAAGTTTTTTTTGAAACGGAAACGATAATAAAACCCTTGACGATGAGGAAAAGGACTGGTCATCGCAACCATTGTCGGGTTCGGGAGTCGGTTACGCAAGGGGAAGGTATTAGCACCCCTCACGTCCGTTGTACTCAACGGGAACCTTCTATTTGGCTAAAGCTTAAATTGTTTTTAAATGTTTTGCGCGCATGCTTATCTATGTCAAAAGAAAATATACTAAAAAGGGGGAAAAGAGATGAAAACAAACGAAAGAGAAAAAAAAGAAAGTTTTTATTATTGCGCTTGACAAGATGTCGATCTTGCTCCTACGTATCTCCCGGTAGTCGGAGAATTCAAAGCGTACGTAGTTCTTTGGTAGAAAAAACGTACATATGTTGGTTAATTTTAAATGGACGATGTTTTAACCGAATTCTTGCGATTCAACGTAGCTTGTATGCTCGCGCTCGGGAGACTTATTAAGCGTATAGCTTGTATGCTCGCGCTTGGGAGACTTATTAAGCGTTTGTTCACGAATCGCGTTAGAATGTTAAAAGGTACGTCCGTTGGGTTAAAAGGGTTCGAGTTGGTCGCTATGGGACCAAAAAGGGTGCAATGGACTCAAACAAGTCAATCATTGACCGAGGAGACTCCAACGAGTCGAGGGATTGTTCGATTGATCCAATGGGATCAAGAACGGGTACAATGGACTCGGACGAGTCGAACATTGACCGAGTGACTCAAACGAGTCGAGGGATTGAATCTAGTGGCCACGGGGGACCAAAAGGTTCGGATTGACCACAAGGGGCCAAGATTTGGTTTGGTTGTGGTTGGATACGTTGAAAATGGAATGACGATTGTCCGAACGACGAGACATACGTCACGCATTCGTACAATCGGGGCAATGGAGAGACATACGTCACACCATCCCTTTTTCATTCAAGTTTTTGGTTGAATTTCCTTGAAATCCCAAGGTTTATCAAAAGCTTTTGGTTTGAAACCCAAAATGAAAAGGTTTTGACAATTTTGTTAGAAAACGCACAAGTTCGGCTCATTTTGCGAACGGTTTTGAAAAGCGAACAAATTTGGCGTATGTTCATGTTTGGGTTTTGAAAATCATGAACAATGTTTATTGATCAAGTTTGGATTTGAAATGATGAACATAGCTGGTTTGTTCAAGTTGTTTTGAAAGATTGGGAACATAACTTGTTTTGCAAGTTATCCTCAAAAGGTTACCCGAACTTGCGAATTTTCCACTATTATGCAAAATCCTTGACATGGTTTGAAAAACATGAGTTTTAAACCTCCTAGGTTCTGAGCTCTTGGGCTAGAACCTCAAAAATTGGCCCTTTGGGCACCTAAACTCAGATTCTGAGTTCTGTCATGGTCGCTCTGCGACCATGACTTCGCACTGCGAACAATGCGAAAAATTGAGTTCAGAAGCTGTTTCTGAACTGTTGTTCAGAAACAACTTCTGAACACACTCAGGACCTTTTAGGTGAGTGAAAAGCTTTGAGTTTTTAGGATGAAAAAGGCTGGACAAACCAGTTTGGATGTTTTGAAAACCTTGGGATTTCTTTGAAATTCAAAAGGGTTTTTTTAGAATCAAAAGGTTTTGGACCAAAATTGCTATGCAAGCACAATTGAAAATGCAAAACAAAGGCTTAGAAACTTACAGAGATCCTTAGCAAAGCTCCAGCTGCAGTGGATTTGAAATGGTTGAAGGTTCTTGCAAGGTTTTGAATTTGGATGAACTTTGAACTTGGCAAGGCTTTTGTGTTTGATTGTTTTTTTTCTGGTTGCTTGAGTAGTGTTTCTTTGCTCTCTGAATGCTCTATTTTCTGCTCTATCTTATGCTATGCAATGCTGTATTAACTGCTCTATCTTATGCTATGCAATGCTGTATTTGCTCTTGCCTTGCATCTCTATTTATAGGCCAAATGCAATCTCTAGTAATGATGAAAAATCTCTAGGACCTAGCTGATTTGTGGGCTAAATTCAGGCTATTTGGCTTTGCATTTAATGCTAATGGATAGAGGCAACCCTGCCTTGTGCCAAGGGTTAAGTCTTTGACTGATTTCAGCCACAAAATCAAAGGTCTTAGGATAGTAATGATGAGAAACATGGCTGAATTGCAATTGGCCAAGCTTGGGGATCAATCCTTGCAATCTCAATGGTTGATCAATAAAAACATGCACTGTGATGTTCAGAGATTAGGGGATGCAAAAGGCTACCTATGGCTGGACTGAGAGGGATGAAAAGCTGTTGCAAAACAGGGTAGGCACTCATGGCTTTTCAAGTGAAAAATCCAGCTGGGTTTGACTGGTTTTGGGGAAGCAAGCAGGAAGAAAGTCTTCAAGCAGGTGGCTGGCAACCTTGGGGTGGTTAACAGGTCACTTGGGAGGGACAAGAGCTGCCCAAGGGCAAGCCCACTTGCTTGTCACATGCTAGGCTGGAAGAAAAAGCTTCCAACCTTGGCATTAATGGCAAGTCTCTCATTTCTGGTTTTGCTTGGCCCAAATAGCCATGAATGCTGATTAAAATAAATATGCAAATGATGTGCAACAAATTCTGGAATTAAATCAAAGAAACCAAAAATCTGCAGAAAAATCGCAGACTTCGCAGTGCGAAGTGACCTTCGCAGTGCGAAGTCATCATTTTTGAAATGTTGACTTTTTTGTTGACTTTAGTTGACTTTGACTTTTTCCCTCTCTTTGATTTTTTTTGATTTTTTTGTTTTAAAAGGCTTAGGACAAAATTGGGGTACTACACCCATGATTGGGCATACATCCCTGTTGGGCTAGTACTCATAAAATTTTTTCATATAGCTTCGTCATCAGTAAGCCCCACTTGCTGGGCAAATCCCCCCGTTAATAGTTTAATCACTTCGCCTTGTCCCAAGACTCGTGCTTGTTGGGCTGTGGACCGTAGATCTCACCATCCAGGACTTGAGATCCTAAAGACAAGGGTGTGAACCCCTGGAATAAGGCTGGACGCCCTCCAGGAGGGCGCAGGGCCCACTTTACAGTCACAAATAGCCCTAGGTGACCTTCCTAAAGGGCACCCTCTGGGGCGCCCTTAGAAGTTCACGAGGGCGCCCTAGCCATGGTTTTGGCCCTTTACGACTTGGGCCCAAAACCATGACCGGGTAGGCCCAAGAGAGGGTACAAATAGTAACCTTGGGATCATTCCCGAGGATGACCTAAACACAGCACAGAAACCCTAGTTTCTACAGATTGTACTCACTGCCAGTACATGCGTGTTGGGAGCTTTTAGATTATAGCTTAATTTTATGAATTATGATTAATTGTGTTGATTTTCATGCTCTTTGTTGATGACTGAATTTAATATGTGTTAAGTTGTTGATTTCATGCTTTTACTTCGTCTAAACTCGTGTTTGATATTGTTAATTATGAACTTTGTGAAATTTGGTGAAATTAATGAATAACATGATAATTGGTGTTGTTTATTATTAATTGAATTGATTATGAGTATGATTATGTATTTGGGTTATGAAATTATGAGGTTATATTGTTTGGGTTAAGTTGGGATTATGGTTGTTGTTGTTTATGAGAAAATTGTTTAAATTGGTGAATTTGAATGAATTATTGACATGATTGATTTTAAGTTGATTTATGTTGTTAATTATGTACTTATGAATATGTTGATGTGATTAGAAAGTTGGAATTGTTGTTGTACAAATCTGTTTGGGATTTTAAGTTGTTTTGGGAAAAAAATGGGTTTTGAGACGAACTTTGAAAATTAACCGAAAATCTTGTGAAATTCATATCAATTGATGTTTTGTTGTGTAAGCACCGTTCAATTTGAGTGTATTGATCATGGTTAATATCTGTAAATTGATTTTGGGTTGATGGGGACCAAAAAAGGGATTTTTGGGCGAGTTTTAAGTGATTCTCGTAGCCGTAGCAACCACTGACAACAACAACTTTTTCTGTTACGTCCTTTTTTTCACTAGTTTCTGTTTTGAACTGGGTTTTGGTCTAAACATGAAAGTTGTAGATATGTATGTTATATTTCAAATGCCGTTCGTTGGACTTCATATAGATTTCTAGAACCTGAGTTAGGATCAAAATACTAGACATAGGTCATGACACATTTTTCGATTGACAGCAACAGTTTTGCTTTTCTGTCTCTTTTTTCACTAGTTTCTGTTTTGAACTGAGTTTCGGTGCAAAGACGAAAGTTGTAGATATGGATGTTAGCTTTCAATTGTCGTTGGTTGGAATTAATTTAGATTTCTAGAACTTGAGTTATGATCAAAACACTACACACAGGTCATGACACATTTTTCGTGAAACTTCCGCATTCTTTTTCAATGAATCTTGAAACATCCTTAAAATTAATGACAAGGCATTTAGAGTTAATAAATGAGTAGGTAATTATGAAGTTGTGATCTTTAAAGATGTTTGGTGTAGTTTGTGTGATTAAATCATGAAACATAAATTATGAGAATGTTGAAGATTGTAAATATTTGATGTTGTGATGGTTGTGATGTGTTGATGTTTACACATGATATTGATGATGCTATTGATGATGATATTTATGATGATATTGATGATGCTATTGATGATATTGAATGATGTGTGATAATGATACATGTTATGTGTAAAGTGACAATCTTTGAGTAAATGATGATGATGTTTAATTACTTGACTTGATGTGTGACTTTAGTGATTTGATAATGCGTTAGGTGATGATTTGGTGATGATATGTTATTTGACGAAGTGAATTGTATAACAAATGGAGAGTGTATTTGGCGAGCATTGTCGAGTCTCTTTGTGGGTCCATGCATTCATAAGTCAGTCTGTTGTGGTGTACGGTGATTTCATTGTGGGGTTTTAGATCTCGGGGATTTCATTGGTGATTGTATGGTGAATTCATTGCGGGGTTTTAGATCTCGAGGAGTTCATCGGTCGCGGTACCGTAAAACATATAGAGTCGTGTTAGGCGCATAACATTCATAGAAGTCGTGTTTGGTAACGTTTTGGCGTGAACTTGTGCATTTTGTGTGGTAAATGCTTAATTGATAAGTTCATGTGATTGTGATTAAAATTATAAATTAATTGTTGATACTTAATGAATCTTGAGTGTTTGATATATGATTGGAGATTGTGATTCAGATTATAATTGAATATGAATATGATATAAATGTTGAGTTATGTAACCATGCTTGCTTATTTAGATGTATATATGATAATTGTTGATATGGCTTGCCTGACATACATGCGTTTATTATTCCCTTATGTTAATCATATATCTTACCCTCCAGTGGCTTTATTGTCGCCTCATCCTTGGGTGAATCCCTCATGGATGTAGACTTGCAGGTTGAGGAATAGCTTTTTCGTGAACATGACGAGGATGGCGTGTGCCTACTCGAGTTTATCTGCTTTGGAGTCTAACTTAGGAGCTCCGATTAGGACTTGGGCTTTATTTATGTTATACTATGAGATCTTTGGATTGAACCTTGTTGAGATGATATGTTAATTTATATGTTATGACCGAGACATGACAATTGCTTTGATGTTAATTATGTTCTATTCCGCTGCGATGTGATTTAATTGATGTAGTTTTTATCATAAATATTTGATATGAGACGTATGTTGAATTAGTAAAGTTCAAATGTAGGATAAATGCGTGATTTATCTTTATATTTATGTTCTCGGGGATTGGGGCTTTACAACTACTACTTATCAAACTCCCCCAAGCTTGAATCTTTGCTTGCCCTCAAGCAAAAGACAAAGTATTTCAGCAACACAAGTCAAAGTAAAAACATTTTTTGCAAATTTTTGTTCTTTTAAAGACTTTGTTCTTGAAGTGCATATTATTTCTACCCTAATGCCCAATTTAGATTTTTCAACCCAACAACAAGCTTCAGGTGAGTGTGTGTGTGTATGTGTGGAGTCCAGCTTTTTATTGCTCCTGTGCAATGAGGTATTTTGAGGAAAACAGGTTATAACCCTAAAAGTAAACAAATCGACAAACTTTCACTTCCATTTCATACAAACTAGGTGGGAAATTTTCTAGGTCACTTTGTTATTATGGTGTTTATTTGATTTTTGGGGAACTGCAGAGGCAATTTTTTCATTTGAAGATTAAACATATCATTCCCGGGAAGCTAGTGATGGCGAGTCATACCAGCCAAAGTCAATGCCTCTTATTTTTAATGCTCTCTGACCCCCTTTTTTTTTATTTACACCTTATTTTGACTTTTTATTTCCCCACACCAGCTTATACTGCTTTTTGTTTGAAATATCTGAGGACAAATTTACCATTAAACTTAGACACTGTTCCTTAAAATACCACTTCGCACACTTACTCAAAGTCTGCAACTTTGTGCGTTTTCTCAAAGAGAAAATTTTCACAATGAAGCAAGTATGGGTTTAGTGGATGATTTTGAAGCTGAAATTCTGGCAGGTACTGATCAGGAACGAAAAACAGAGTACAATGAATGTAAAACAGAGCACAAACAAACAGGTTCAGAAGCAGCAAATAAAGTGCTGAAAGATAAAGAACACAATGAATTTGTTAACCCAGTTCGGTGCAAACCTCACCTACTCTGGAGGATACCAATCCAGGAAGGAAATCTACTAAGTAGAATTAATTCTAAGACCCAGACACAACCCCTGTTCCAGTATTGTCACTTAATCTCTACCTGTCTAGACTTCTACCCAGGAAACCACCTAGGTATAAGAACCCCCTCTTACTTCCTAACCACGTAACCACAGCCCAGTGATTAATAAACTCAAATAAACAACTCAATTATGAAGACACACTTCAAGACAAATCAAATACATCATTCATACTTAAAAGCTTAGAATAATTTACAACTCAAAACAACTAAACCAACTCAGATGAGTGGTGTACAAACAAAGCAAAAGCTTAAAGACTCGACACATTTCTTGGGTTGTTTTGTGGGACTTTTTCACCGTGATCTGTCCAATACAAATAATTCGGTTGGAATCTATGTCTGTACAAGTGAACTTTGATTTGATTTGGAGATGACACGTTGCCACACATGCACTTGTCACAAGGACATCTAATTCCACCCTCACGCTTAGCCTTGCGTTGTTGTTTTCTTGCCATCTTTATGAATTCATCTACCCCTTCTATGAAGCTTGGTTTCAAACCCCCTCTGCGAGGATTATGTCTATCATATACCCAACTACGATCTAGAAGGTAACCATCCATTTTATGGAAGTTATCGAAAACGAAGGATCTAAAATAAATAAAAAATATCAGCAGTCTTATTCAAGACAATTACAAGTAATTCAACATATTATACATCAAAATTCAGAAGATATTTGGAGATATATTAATTAAAGAGAGGGATAGAAAATCATAATAATTTTTTAACTTTCTAAGGGAAGTAACAGAGAGACAACTTTTATAAGTGAAAACAACTTTTATAATGCACCAAATGACCATACTAAAAAACAGGTAAAAACAAACAGTGTTAAGAATACATATTCTTCATACACACCAGAAAATTATTCCATGACACACTAATTTCTTATCTCATATTATATAATAAGAAAGATGTATAATTTTTTCTAATTTTTCTGTGTACAAAATATACTTTTACATATTCTATACTTCTAAAAATTTAAACTTGTTTTTATTTTATCAATTGAATGTATTATTATTATTATTATTATTATTATTATTATTATTATTATTATTATTATTATTATTATACTTCTAAAAATTGTGGATTCTATCAAGGTTTTATCTTGGTATTGGAATCTTAATAGATTGAAGATTGGTGCTTCCATGTATTATGAGTGGTGTTGGAATGCTAGAGATTTTTTGTCTAGGTAAGTGGTGGCTCTTGTGGTTTTGTTTTTTTACTGGGGCAGTTGTTCTGTTTTAAAGGGGTAGTTGTTTTTCGTCTGTAACAGGAGTGTTTTGGTGTTTTTTCCGTTTGCTGGTTTATGTTGTAGGCCAGGCATTTTTGTGTTATTTTTTTAGCTTTAGGAGCTTTACTGTTTTGCTGCCTTTGGTTTTGCCTTTTGCTTTTGGCTGGGCTTTGTATCTCGGTGCCCCTTTCCTACTCGTCTTGAGTGGATAGGGCTGTTAAAAATAAATTTTAGCAGTTCAAAAAAAAAAACTAACATTATTCATGTTTCTTTCAGACACGGTTGGAGTGCTTCATGCTCCTAGACATGAAGACCAAGTATATGTGGAGGGCAAGCCTGCAAAAATTCTCAGGCTTGAGTTCATGCTACAGGAGTAGAATAAATTTCATTCTAACATCACATATTTTCTCACTCATATCTTTTTATATTAATTATATATAAATAAAATTATTCATAACAATTCACACAAATATTATTTTTAGGATTGAAATTTTCAAAATCAGATTATCAAAATAATACCAACACCTGTATATCTAGCCTGCAATTTTATTTTTATGAAAATAACACAAATAAACAAAATAATAATCAACTTATTTACTTCCAAATAGTACTATTAACATTCTTACATATTAGATCCAGGAGCAATAAGAAGAAGGAAATCATGATGATGATGACAGAACGCAAATAAACAAAAACATATATCTAATCTAAAAATACTTCCGCAACCCCGAGCATTGCGCGGGTCTCAATCTAGTTTTAATGTAAATAAGAAGAAAAATGGACATCATGGATACTTTGTGATGATGCAAAAAACTTATGCTCATTTTTTTGTAAATGACTAGCCTTTAAATATTTCCTAACCACCATCATAGGTATTAAAGTTCACATAGTTCGATATGGTTTTGAATTTTTGTGAACAGAGCAATGGACAAGTGATACATTGTGGCTTTCTAAATGACCATATACTTGTTTTTTTCAATCAGCTAAATTTTTTGACTACCAACCCCTGCAAGACGCAAGAAGATTGGAACTAAACAAGGAATACAAGAGTTCCATATATATGCGGAAAAGCTCCAGCTGACACAAAGCCTAAAACACGGCTGAAGCACACACCTAGCAACAACAAACCGCACTTGTGGTATGGTTTGTTGGTGTCGAATGCTGGCTGCTATGCATTCTGATGGGTGCTGTCACTGGCAGCAGGCTATTAGGTAGAAAGAAAGGGTCACAGTGAGTGTGTTGTGAGTCTAACAGTGGGCTGGTGTCTGTGTTTTTTTTTGCTACTGTGGTGATGTGTCATTTCTGTCCCTGTATTGCTACACGTTGGGGTTTTGTTTTGTTACTTGCACCATCCTTCTTGTCTTAAGAAGGTGGTTTTGTTTGAATAATATATTGCTGTTAAAAAAAAACCGCACTAAGAGAAAAATAACAGGCCTCCGATAAAATCACAGTTATGACTCTGCAATCCGGATTAACAACTCCAAATTGCACAACCATAGCCATGCCTAAAAGCCAACCACCTACGACCAGCTATCGAAAACAACTTATAGATTATACAAAAACAATTTAAGGCACAATCTTTATACGTTCAATATAGCATATAGCTTATATTGAAAACAACTTATAGCATATACAAAAACAATCTTTACAGTATTTTCATAAAACTAGAACTACTAAAATGAAAACAGATTATAGCTTATAGAAAACAATTTAACCATATTTAATCAATTCATATAGAAACAACTTATAGACAAGTGTTAAATCAACCACATAACATTAAAACAGCTTATAGACAAGTGTTGAAACAGCTTATACAAAAACAATTTAACCATATTTAATCTGTTCGTATAAAAACAGCTTATAGCTTATAGATAGGTGTTGAATCATCCACGGAACATTGAAACAACTTATAGACAAGTGTTTAATTTGTTCGTAAAGAAACAACTTATGGACAAGTGTTGAAACAACTTATACAAAAACAATTTAAACATATTTAATGACTTATATACAAGAACAATTTGAATAAACTTAACATTGAACAAATAATTTGAATCAGCCACAAGCACATTGAACAATTTGAACCACAATAAGCCACAATCACAGCTAATTGAAAAACACAATCAAATGAAAATCTAAACCCTAAATAACCACAAATATACATGTATGAAATACGAATTTGTAATTAACGATGAAGAAGGTGAGAAGACTTACAAAAATTGAAATTGGACAATCCCCTTCCTCAACAGAACACCTTTTCTCACGAGAACCCTTTCTCACGAGAACCCCAAAATCGAAGAGAGAGAGAGAGAGAGTCGGTGGGAGATTGAAGAAGAGAATGAGATGATTGGGTTATCGGAGTGGAACGTGGCCAATCGGAAGAGATGGTGAGAGATACGGTTGTGGGAGATTTCACGTAGGAAAGGAATGATAACTGTTCTGCATGTACTGAATAAAAGTATTCTAAGTTTTGTTTCATTTTTCTGTCAATAAGAGTTTTGGCAAATATTTTGGAGCCAAATTTTTGAAATTTTGGGATTGGGGAAAAAGTGTGGAGCGAAATTTATAAACTAGTATATTCTTGCTATTATAAATATAAATTATTATAAATAAATAAATGTATCATAAAGAGGGTTAGACCGTGGGTAACTATTGACGACAAAAAGCCGTCTATAATTATTGATAGCTAAGCCGTGGGTAGCAATTTCAAAAAATTCACATTGAGCTTTTAAACTTACAGATGGTTTAGCCGTGGGTAATCCGTCACTACTCTAAAAAATTACTCACGACTTAATGGCCGTGGGTAATTGTTCGTGGGTAATGACAGATTTTCTTGTAGTGGTCCTCCTTATATAGGCTTCAGCAGCTTCTCATAATTCTGAACACAATCACCCTTGAAGATATGATTCTGAAATTGTTTAGAAGCCTAAAGAAGAAACATATTTCTGAATAATATTTTGCAAAGATCCTTTGAAAATATATTCATCAATAAACACGAAGCCAATCTTCCAATAAGATCTTCACCAAAATAATCAGCCTTCTAGAAAACAATAGCCTGGATAAAACTTCAGTAAATCTTCAAGAGATACGCACAGAACTAATCACAAAGAATGCAGAAATCCAGCTTCTGAAAACAGCTTCTGAAGGTCAACGCTGGTCAACGTCTGAACAGTGCGTCTGAAGACCTGTTCAGCGTCTGATGAACAGTTCTGCGTCTGAAGGCCATTTTAAGCTTCTGAAGGACCAAAATAACATCTGAGGACGCTTTGCTTGCATACTTTGATTTTACCAAACATTTAGCCAACCTTTAAATAACCAACAGAAGCAAAGGGTTTATTTTACAAACATAAGAATTTTAGCCTTTTTAAAACGAAAAAAAAAAAAAAATTTACACACACTAAGACTTTGTTACTTACATGCCTTTCCCTTAACAAGACAAACAATTATTCAAACAAAGGGGAATTGAAAAACAAACTACAAAACAAAACTAAAAATAACTAATTTATCTATCCCCCATGCTTGAAACAAGCATTGTCCTCAATGATTTTAGATTAAAGAAAACAATATAGAAGGGGTAGGAAAGCTCACATTGAATAAATCTGAAATTTTATTCTTCATGTGGCTTCTCCTTTATTAATCTTTAAAACACAAAAAAAGAAAATGGTTGTAAAGTGTGGGTTTCTTTTCCTTTCTTTCCTTGAGCCATAGAAGCTGATGCTCAAACAAGTAAAATTATATGTTTGCCAATGGCTCCCAGCAGGAGAAACTCCCGAAATTGTATTTGCTTGAGCATTTTGCTTATTTTCCCCTTGAAAGTTATTACTAAAATTGATCAAATTAGGTTTGAATTTGTCATGTAGGGGTTGTTTTTGGGTGTTTGTCATTGAGGTTTATTCTTGATTTGTTTGGATAGGTTTTTGTGGAGTTTTTGTTGGTTTTAGGGTTTGGTGGATTTTATGGTTGATGAATGATTTTTGGACTTTTGATGTTTGGGACGCTTTGAGGATGATGAGAATTTGTAGAATTGGGTTGCAATTGGTTTATTTTCATGAAGTTTTTTTTTGGGTTTTGGGAGGTTGGAAGTTTTAGGTTTAAGGAGATGAAGGTCTGATGTTTAGAATGGGAGAAAACCTAAAATATTAGTTTTATAATGGCTGGGAGTGTGCACATTCGTGCGCCATGATGGCACGACCATGCGTGTTGTTTCTGTTTTGGGACGGTTGTTTGTTCTGGCAGGACGCACGGTCGTGCGCCATGATGGCACGACCGTGTGTGTTATGCAGGTTTATGCGAAGTGTAATTTTCTCAACTTTTCGCAATTACTTGTGGATCAAAATTTTCCCACACTCTACCCATATCTCTTTCAAGCGTTTTCAAATCTTTATTTTTACCTGCATGAAATAAGACTAACAAAGCATAAAATTGTGGGTTGCCTCCCACGCAGCGCTCTTTTAACGTCACTAGCTTGACGATAAAGAGTAACAAAACCCTTAACCGAGATTGCTGAGAGTTAGAATAGTTTTCTGCTCAATACTCTCATTTGCATTGTAGATTTTCAGCCTCTGCCCATTCACTTTGAATGTCCTGGTCTTTTCGGACCAAATTTCAACTATCCCAAAGGAAAAACCTTGCGGATTTGAAATGGTCCAGACCACCTTGATTTTAGTTTTCCAGGAAAAAGTTTCAATCTAGAATCAAAAAGTACGACAAGATCCCCACTCTTGAAATCCCTTCGGATGATACCCTTATCATGCCAGTTTTTGGTTCTTTCTTTGTAAATTTTGGCATTCTCGTAAGTGTTCATCCTAAGTTCTTCTAATTCACTCAATTGAAGCTTCCTCCTCTCACTGGCTGCTTTCATGTCAAAGTTGAGGTTTTTGATTGCCCAATAAGCTTTATGCTCGAGTTCTACCAGAAGATGACAAGACTTCCCATAAATAAGTTTAAAAGAAGTCATTCCGATGGGAGTCTAATATGCAGTCCGGTAGGCCCATAGAGCATCATCAAGTTTGTTTGACCAATCTTTTTCGAGAGGTTGAAACAATTTTTTCTAAAATTGATTTGATCTCCCTGTTAGAAACCTCGTCTTGACCACTTGTTTGGGGGTGGTAAGGAGTTGCAACTTTGTGTCTCACTACAAACTTTTCTAGAAGTTTTTCAAAATGTTTAGATATGAATTGAGACCCTCCATTGCTTATTACCACTCTTGGTATCCCAAATCTAGGAAAAATAACCTTTTTGAAAAGCTTAATAACCACATGTGCATCATTTGTAGGAGAGGCAATGGCCTTGATCCATTTGGACACATAGTCAACTGCCACCAAAATATATTGATTTCCGAAAGAGGGGGGAAATGGTCCCATGAAATCAATACCCCATACGTCAAAAATTTTGACTTCTAAGATGTTGTTCATGGGCATTTCATTCCTTTTTGTTATATTACCGGTGCATTGACATTGATCACATTTAGAAACAAACTTATGCACATCTTTAAACAATGATGGCCACCAGAAACCAGATTGAAGAATTTTAAAAGAAGTCTTTTGTGAGCTGGCGTGGCCACCATAAGAAGAAGAATGACAATGATGAAGAATGTCCCTTACCTCATTTTCAGGAATGCACCTTCTAAATACTCCATCTGATCCTCTTTTGAAAAGGAAAGGCTCATCCCAATAATAATGCTTGAGGTCATGGAAAAACTTCTTTTGTTGATAATTTATATCAGGGGGTAACACCCCTGCTGCAAGATAGTTCACAAAATCTGCATACCAAGGTGTGTCAGTTTGCACCAATGAGAATAGATGATCATCCGGAAAGGAATCATTAAGCGACAACTCATTCTCATTGGGCTCCCGAAGACGGGACAAATGATTAGCCACAACATTTTTTGTACCTTTTTTATCTCAAATTTCAAGGTCAAATTCTTGTAGGAGTAAAATCCATCGGATCAACCTCGGTTTGGCATCTTTTTTATTCAAAAAATATTTTATTATCGAGTGATTTGTGTAAACGATGATTTTAGATCCCACAAGATAATGCCTAAAAAAGATGCCAAACCGAGTGATTTATTATCGAGTGATTTATTCAAAAAATATTTTATTATTCAAAAAATATTTTATTATCGAGTGATTTGTGTAAACGATGATTTTAGATCCTACAAGATAATGCCTAAATTTATCAATTGCATAGACTACAACTAGCAATTCTTTTTCTGTTGTGGCATAGTTCATTGTGCCTCATCTAAGGTCTTACTAGCATAATTAATAGCATGCATCTTCTTCTCCTTCCTTTGACCGAGAACTGCCACAACTGCATAGTCACTGGCATCAAACATTATTTCCAATGGAAGATTCCAATCCTGTGGTTGCATGATTGGGGCAGTGGTCAAGGCTTTCTTTAACATTCAAAATGCTTCATGACACAAATCATCAAAAACAAAAGTTGCATCCTTAAGGAGAAAGCTTGTTAGTGGCTTAGTAATCATCGAAAAATCTTTTATGAAACAGCAGTAAAAACCTGCATGTCCTAGGAAACTTCTTACTTCTTTGACCGAGGTAGGAGGTAGCATTTTTTTTCAATAATTTCAATTTTTGCTTTATCAACCTCAATACCTCGTTCAGAAACTAGGTGTCCTAGCACAATACCTTCCTTAACCATAAAGTGGCATTTTTCCCAATTTAGAACTAAGTTCACTTTCTCACATCTCTCCAAAACTTTTTCTAGGTTAGCCAAACAGCTATCAAAATTTGACCCATGTACGGAGAAATCATCCATAAAAACTTCCATTATATTTTCAACAAAATCAGACAAAATTCACATCATGCATCTTTGAAAGGTAGCTGGAGCATTACAAAGACCAAAATGCATCCTTCTATAGGCATAAGTGCCAAAAGGACAAGTAACAGTTGTTTTCTCTTGGTCGTTAGGATGAATAGGTATTTGGAAAAATCTAGAATAACCATCCAAATAACAAAAATTTGAATGCTTGGCTAACCTTTATAGAATTTGATGAATGAAAGGGATTGGGAAGTGATCTTTACGGGTTGCTTTGTTAAGCTTCCTATAATCGATACACATTCTCCACCATGTGATAGTTCTGGTAGCAATGGATTTATTTTTCTCATTTTTAATAACTGTTAGACCACCCTTTTTAGGTACTAATTGAACTGGACTAACCCATTTACTATCAGTTGGATATATAACTCCAGCATCTAGGAGTTTTAAAACCTCTTTTTTCACAACTTCTTTCATGTTAGGGTTTAATCTTCTTTGATGCTCAATGGAGGGTTTGTAGTCCACTTCAAGTAGTATCCTATGCATACATAATGAGGGGTTTATTCCCTTAATATCCTCAATAGTATACCCTATTACTTTAGGATATTTCTTGAGAATATTAAGCAATTTTTCAGTTTCACCCTCATTCAAGTTTGCATTACCAATGACAGGATAAGTGGAATTAGAGCCAAGAAATTCATACCTCAAATTTGATGGAAGATGCTTCAATTCCACCTTTGGTGCTTCTATTGGAGGAGGATCAGATTTTTCCTCAATCAATTTTTCTATGCCCAGGCCTTTTATGGGAGGATTTTCATCCAATAAATTAGCAGAGACTTGGCCATCTCCAACCATATTTGTTCCTCCATTATTCAAAAAAATATTCTTCCAAACCGTTGTGTGCAGGTAGTACTAAAGAGCACTCTTTCACACAAAGTTCAATCATATCTATAATGCAGCAAGAGTCCTCAACAGAAGGACCCTTCATGAGATTAGCAAACTCAAATTCAACCTTTTCTTCCCCAAAATTAAATGCCAACTTACCATGTTTTACATCAATTATGGCCCATGCGGTAGCAAGGAAAGGCCTTCCCAAAAGAATTGGCACATGGAAGTCTTCTTGCATTTCCATCACAACAAAATCAGCTGGGATAAAAATCCCTTCCACTTTGACTGGTATCTTCTATAGAGCTTCTGATCCACTTTTGTACTAGTATCTTCTTTGCTTAAATTGCAGGTTGGATGCATTAGAGTAGTCATTAGTTTACACTCTTCAAGCTTGAACTTCTTCATAAGCTCCTTCGTGTATTTTGATTGATGAATATATATTCCATCTTTGCATTGGTTGATTTGAATTCCAAGAAAGAACTTCAATTCTCCCATCATGCTCATTTCAAATTCATCCTGCATTAACTTAGAAAATTCTTTGCAAAGAGTGGCATTAGTAGAACCAAAAATAATATCATCAACATATATTTGTACAATTAAGATGTCTTTCTTAAGTGTCTTTCTGAATAATGTAGTGTCAATCTGTCCTCTTTTAAAATTATTTTCCAGTAAGAAGTTACTCGGAGGTTGTTTAACGTATACTTCTTTAGAAATAACACCATTTAGAAAGGCACTCTTAACATCCATTTGATATAAAGTGATGTCATGATTAACTGCATAGGATAGAAGTAACCTGATTGCTTCCAGTCTTGCAACTGGAGCAAATGTCTCAGTGTAGTCAATTCCTTCTTGTTGACTGTAACCTTGTGCAACAAGTCTTGCTTTGTATCTGACCACTTTTCCTAGCTCATCCACCTTTTTTCTGAACACCCATTTTGTTCCAATAATGTTCTTATGATTTGGTTTGGCAACCAGATCCCAGACATCATTTCTTTGAAACTGATTAAGTTCCTCTTGTATTGTAACTATCCAACCATCATCATAAAGTGCTTCATCAACATAGGTTGTTTCAATCATTGACAGTAATCCAAGCATTGAATGTTCTTGTCTAAAGGAAGATCTTGTTTTCCTTGGACTATCTTTGTTTCTAATGATTAGATCTTCTGGATGTGAAGACTTGTACTTGAAAGTGTTCTTGGATTGAGTTGCTTCTTGAGAGTCATCATAAGCTTCTACATGAGCTTCTGAAGTTGGGTCAACTTCTGCACTGGGGTTAGCTTCTATAGTTGGGTCAGCTTCTAAACCTTCAAGATTGTTATCAGATTATGGATTCTGATCAGGTTCTGAAGCTGCATCTTATATCTGTATATCTTCAAAGCTTTCAACTAGCTCTAACATTTTACTATCAAGCTTTTTGTCATCAAATTTGATGTGCATAGATTCTTCAACACAGTGTGTTTTAGAATTGTACACTTTGTATGCCTTGGATCTTTCAGAGTAACCTAAAAAGATTCCCTTCTGACCCTTGGCATCAAATTTCTTTAGATAGACTTTGTTGTTTAAGATGTAACATGTACATCCAAACTGATGAAAGTAAGAGATACTTGGTTTTTTTTCCTTTGAAAAGTTCATATGTTGTTTTGTTCAGAATTGGTCTTATGTAGATTCTGTTCTAAACATAACATGTTGTGTCTTCTTCCCAAAAGTACTTAGCAATTTTAGTTTCATGAATCATGGTTCTGGCCATTTCTTGTAAAGACCTGTTCTTTCTTTCTACAACTCCATTCTATTGTGGAGTTCTAGGAGAAGAGAATTCATGGATGATTCCATGTTTTTCAAAAAAAAGCTTCAAATGGCTCTGAAATTCTGGCAAGTCCAGATGTTGAACCGTAAAACAGAGTACAATATGAAACAGAAACATGGAAAGAAATAACAGACTGAAAGTAAAAGGCACAGGATATTTGTTAACCCAGTTCGGTGCAACGTCACCTACATCTGGAAGCTACCAAGCTAGGAAGGAAATCCACTATAATAGTATCAATTCGAAGTCCTATGACAACAGCCCCTGTTTCACAGCCTTCTCACTTAATCACTACCCGTGGTATTTCTACCTAGGAACTCCTAGATATAAGACCCCTCTTACTTCCCTCAGTCAATCACTGCCCCAGTGATTATCAAACTCTAAACAGACAATCAAAGATGGAAACACTCTCCTAAAAACTCAATACATCACTTTTTCTTAAAAGCTTCAAGTGAATTACAAGACAATAAAAACAACCAACTCTAAACACTTGAGTGGTGTACAACAACAAAGCACAAAGCTTACAGACTCAACACCTAAGAACACTCTATTAAAACTGACTTCAGTTGAGTTGATTTTCTTCAATGACAGCGTCCTCTATTAATAGCTTCAGCAGCAACATAATTCTTGAACCAAATCCTTTAAAGATATATTCCCAGAATTCTTTAGAAGCAAATAGAAGCAATTTATTTTCCAGAAATATATTTTCCAAAGATTTCTTTGAAAATATATTCACAAATAATTGAATCTAATCTTTAGAAAATATCTTGCGAAAATCTTCTTTCTTCTAGAAACTCAGCTTGGATAAATCTTCAATTAAATCTTCAAAAGATAATGTGAGAAAATAAAACAGCTCCAAGATACAAGAAAGAACGCAGCTTCTGAACGCAGAAAACCAGCTTCTGAACGTGCTTCTAAGATACAAGAAAAGCAACTGTTACCATCAGCATTTAAAGCCTGCAGTGTCAGAACAACTCCAATGGAACAGTTGTCTCCCTGGCCAAAACATTCCCCAGCTTTTAAGGAAAGCAAATTCAAAAATGGTTGCGTGACTCTGTTTTTCTGCTCAGTTTAGCTCACAAACTCAGCTGGACCTAGCTTCCAATTGCAACGGCTCTTTGCTTAATTTCTGGGCAATCCTCAACAGCTCTATTATCCTCTATATAAGGATGAAGATTTGAAGAGAAAAATTGCTAAGACTCTTGAAACCAACTGACTGAAAGTGTGCTCTGTTTTGCTGTCCAGAATTCGAAGTTCACTAAAACTCTTTGTTGAGTCTTTTGTGTTGGCTGCATGTTTTGGCAAAAACCAAAGTAGTGAATAGTAGCATCTCCTCATCTAGAACATTTCTTGAGTTGGAAGTTTTCCATTTTGAAGCCATTCAGAAGCTGAAAATGCCATCAGAAGCTGAAAGCACTGTAGCTCTTCAGAAGCTGTTTTCAGGTTCTGATGCCCATGTTGACTTTTGTTGACTTCATCAGAAGCTGATGTTTTTCAAGTTATTTTTATGCGAATCTTAGCGACATTTGGCAAGGATTTGTTCCAGGATTATTGCTTCTAGATTGCTGTTGAATTGGAGAAGATTTAATGGAGATTTGATATTAAATTATGAAGCTCGTATTATTTCTGCAGAATCTTTAAAAGATACATTCCTGGTTTATTTGTTTCCTTATTGGATTTCTCATAATTCAGAAACAAATCTAATTCAGAAGATTGTGAGCATAATTAAGAGCTTTGCTGAAGGTTATAAAAGGAGGAGTATTGCTGCCATTCGAGACTCACGTAGAACAAAGTATAATTCAGAGAAAAGAGTCTTAGAGTTTTTAAGCTTTTAGCTTTATTTGTGCACCACTCTTTTGAGTTGGTTTAGGTGTTTTGATTGAGTTGTAATTCATTCTAAGCCTCTAGGTACGAATGAAGTTGTGTTTTTAAAGTTTTTTCTGAAAAACAGAGTGTTCTTGTTTAAGGGTAGTTCAAGTGGCTGGGTTGTAGTTACTTGAATAGGAAGTTAGAGGTTTTCTAATACTCAACGTGTTGGGTAGAATTCAAGACTAGGAGGAAGTTAATTGCTTAGGCTGGGAACTGGGAGTCAGTGTCTTGAGTCATAAGGATTAATTCCTATAGTGGAATTCCTTCCTGGATTGGTATCCCCCAGAGTAGGAGGTGTTTACTCCGAACTGGGTTAACAAACCTCTGTGCCTTTTTACTTTCCTGCACTTTAATTTGCTGCCTGTGTGTGTTTGTGGTTGTGCTCTGTTTTACAAATTATTGTGTCCTGTGTGTTGTTCAGAACCTGTTTGGTTCAGAACCTGTTATCTCTGTTTATTGCCTGGCCAGAATTTCACTCTTAGAAATTCTTTCAATATTTGTATCTTAGAATTTCTTAAGGTTAGAGTCTTATACCTGTGTTGTATTAAGAGAACACCTCTGATATTTGATCAAGTGTTCAACTCAAACTGTATTTGTAAAATATGTTTGAAACCTCAAAGTCCCAGTCTGTATACTGAGCAAACTAGAAGTCTCATTACTTAGGTTCTGAGCAATTAAAAGTATCATTACTTTGTGTTCTGAGCAGAGAAGTCTCATTACTTTGTGTTCTGAGCATTGGAAGTCTCTTGACTTAGTGTCTTGAGCATTAGAAGTCTCTTACTAGGTGTTTGAGCATTGAAGTCTCATTACTTTGTGTTCTGAGCAATTGTAATCAGTTTGATTATAGTTCAAATCTCTTGTTAGTAACAAGGAGACTAGACTACTTCCAACTTGTGGAAGGAACTAGTATAAAAATATCTTGTGTCTCTCTTTCCCTCTCTCTTTACATTTGAATCCGCTGCATAAACACTTTGATAAAAGTTCAGAACCTGATTTTGAACTTAACATAATTTTTGAGAAAGGAAAAACTGCCCATACACAATTCAACCCCCCCCCCCCCCTTCTTGTGTGTTTTTCTCACCTTCAGTTGGTATCAGAGTTCTGGTTCTGATATTCAATCACTTAACAGTGAGTCAGTGAGATCCTGAGAAAAACATGTCAAGTGGTTCCCCTCCACCCACTCCTAGACCACAAAGAGGTACTGGTACTTCTACATCATATTCATATGACTATGGTACTGAGGAAAGAAAATCCAGGTCACACAATAAACCCCCAATGTTTACTGGTGACCCATAAAAGTTCTCATGGTGGAAGAGCAAAATGTACAGCCATATAATTGGTATTGATGATTCATTATGGGACATAATAGAAGATGGAATCACTATTCCAGTTGATGAAGAAGATGTTGCTATCAACAAAAGAGGTTTGAGTGATGCAGAAAGAAAGATATACAGAAAGCATCACAATGTGAGAGGAATCATTGTGGATTCCCTACCTCACACTGAGTACCAGAAGCTGAGTGACAAATCAACAGCAAAAGCCATCTTCACACCCCTCTGCTCTAACTATGAAGGTAACAAAAAGGTTAGAGAAGCTAAGGCTAATATTCTTGTTCAGCAATATGAGCTGTTCAGAATGAAAGAGGATGAAAATATTGAGACAATGTTCTCAAGATTTCAGACTCTGGTTTCTAGACTTCAGATTCTGAAGAAGAGTTATACCACAGCTGATCATGTGAACAAAATCCTAAGAAGTCTGCCATCTAAATGGAGACCCAAAGTAACTGCTATTGAGGAAGCTAAGGATCTAAATACTCTAAGTATTGAAGATCTTATAAGCTCCCTCAAAGTGCATGAACTGAGACTTAATGAAGATGATTCTGTTAGAGAGTCTAAGTCAATAGCACTGAAATCCAAAAGAAAGTCTGTAAAGGCTCTGAAGAAGACTCGGATGCTGAAGAGCTTGCAATGCTTTCCAAAAGAATTCAGTACTTAATGAATAGAAAGAAGAAATTCTCTAACAGAAGCAGTAACTTTAAAGGATCTGGTTCAAAGAGGGAAAACCAGAAGGACTGCTACAACTGCAAGAAACCTGGCCACTTCATTGCTGAATGTCCTGAACTTCAGAAGGACAAGTCAAAGGAAAAAGCAAAGAAGACCAGCTCCAAGTCCAGTAGCTTCAGAAACAAACTTAAGAAGAGTCTCATGGCAACATGGGATGATCTTGACAATGAGTCTGAGTCTGATGAAGAGGAAGCAAATCTGGCTTTAATGGCAACTGCATTTTCTGATGCAGAATGGTGTTCAGACTCAGATGATGAAGATGAGGTATACTCTGAACTTACAAGATCTGAACTGATTGAAACAGTTAAAGATCTTATGAGCCACCTCAAAAGCAAGTTAGGTGAATTAAAATCTTTGAAAAATAAACATAACTTGCTGAATGAGGAAAATCTCAAACTTCAGAATCAAATCATTGAGTTTGATAAAGAAGTTAGAGAACTCAGAGATGAGGCTCATAAGAAACCTGAAGAAATTCCTAATGAACATGAAATTGCTCTTTAGGACTTTATTTTAACTGGAATCAATAGAAGTAAGATTGCTTCTATGATTTTTAGTATTTACAGAAACAAAGGTGAAGGCATTGGTTTTAAAAATGATTCATTCAATTCTTCAAATGAATCAAAAATATCATCTTGTTCTGAAAATATTATGAAAGGCAATGAAATATGCTTTGTGCCTGCTTTTGATAATTCTGAGAAACAGAATTTAACAGAAACTGAGACTACTGAGTCTGAAGTTCTGAACTGCTCAGACTCTAAAGCTTCTGAACCTAAGGGTAAGATGAAGGCAGATGTTAAAACCTTGCCTAAATCTAAGCCAAAAGGTCCTAAGCCTAAGAGTATGAGAAAATCAGACTCTAAACCTGAAAATGTTCAGAGTCTGAAGAGTTCAGAACCTGAATCAAGTAAGTCTCAGAGTCTGAAAAATTCAAACTCAAAATTTACTAAGACTGAGTTCATGAAAACTTCAAAAACTACTAAACCAGTCTATACAAAACATTTTCAATCTCAGAATGGTAGGCAAAGCAAGCAAAAGAAAGCCAATCTGTCATCTGTTTCTGACTGTTTTAAGAAAGGTCAAACTGAAGCTTGCCTTGTATCTGGAGCTAACAAAATTAGAGTTCTGAAGAAATCAGAACCAAACTACTCAATGGTTCAGACTCTAAACAACTCAGAACCAAAGACCTTCAAGTCTCAGGTTCTGAAGAAATCTGAGTCCAGACCCTTAAGAACTCAGGTTCTGAAGAACTCAGTTTCAAACACTAAGACTTATTCAAGATTTAAGGATTCATATCGTAAGTATGTGAACAAGTCTGAGAATTATAACTCCAGACATAAAGTGCAACAACAGTCTAAACCCTTCAGGACTAACCATAAAGGACCCATGAAAATCTGGGTACCTAAGTCTGAGATCATTTCTATTGCAGATATGCTTGTCATCCAAAGAAAAGGAAAGGTCCTGGTACCTGGACAGTGGATGCTCGCATCATATGACAGGAGACAAGTCTATGTTCCAAACCCTGACTCTGAAAGAGGGAGGAACTGTGGGGTTTGGAGGAAGTCAGAAAGGAAGGATCATTGGTACTGGTAAGATAGGTAATTCTTCCCTGTACATTGATGATGTTTGGCTGGTAGATTGACTTAGACATAATTTACTTAGCATAAGTCAATTATGTGATAGTAATTATGAAGTCCTGTTTAATAAGAACACGTGTACTGTAATCAACAACAAAGATAAATCTGTTGTGTTCAAAGGAAATAGGAAAAACAATGTTTATAAAATCAATTTTTCAGAACTGGTTCAGCAGAAGGTAGTTTGCCTTCTGTCTGTGAGTGATGAGAAATGGGTATGGTACAAAAGGTTGGGACATGCTAACTGGAGACTCATCTCTAAGCTTAGCAAGTTGCAACTGGTCAGAGGCCTGCCTAAAATTGACTATCACTCAGATGCTCTTTGTGGAGCATGCCAAATTGGAAAATTTTCAAAAACTTCTTTTAAATCCAAAAACATTGTTTCCACCTCAAAACCTTTAGAACTGCTTCACATTGATTTGTTTGGTCCTGTTGGAACAGCTTCAATCAATGGGAAGAAGTATGGGCTTGTAATTGTTGATGATTATAGTAGGTGGACTTGGGTTAAATTCCTTAGAACTAAAAATGAAACATATGATGTGTTTTACAAATTCTGCAAACAAGTACAAAATGAAACTGATTTGAAAATTTTAAAAGTCAGAAGTGATCATGGTGGGGAATTTGAAAATGAACCTTTTGAAAATTTTTGTGAAGATCATGGAATTCTCCATGAGTTCTCATCTCCTAGAACTCCACAACAAAATGGAGTTGTAGAGAGAAAGAACAGATCTTTGCAAGAAATGGCCAGAACCATGATCCATGAATCCAAAATTGCAAAGTACTTTTGGGCAGAAGCTGTTAACACAGCATGTTATATTCAAAACAGGATCTATATCAGACCTATTCTGAATAAAACAACATATGAACTTTTTAAAGGAAGAAAACCAAGCATTTCTTATTTTCATCAGTTTGGTTGTACTTGTTACATACTGAACAATAAGATCTACCTAAAGAAATTTGATGCTAAGGCTCAAAAGGGTACCTTTTTAGGATACTTAGAGAGATCTAAAGCATACAGGGTGTATAATTTTGAAACACATGTTGTTGGAGAAGCTATACATATTAGATTTGATGATAAGAAGCCTGGTAATGAAATACCAGAGCTGGTTGAGAGTTTTGCAGATTTCAGACTCTCAGAAGAACCTTCAGAACCTGAACTGAGTTCAGAGTCTGAATAAAGTTCAGAAGCTGAAAATATTGAAGAAACTGAGAAACACTCTGATAATGACACTCCTCCTGAAGCAAATCAAGACCAGCATGGTTCTGAACAAGCCCCTGGTGATTCTTCAGAAGATAATCCACCCAGAACCTCATTTAAGTACAAGTCTTCACATCCTGAGGAGCTGATTATTGGGAACAAGAACAGTCCAAGGAAGACCAGATCAGCATTCTGCCAGAATGAATCTATGGTTGGACTTCTATCAATGATCGAGCCCACAACAGCTGATGAAGCACTTGCTGATGATGGATGGATTGTAGCTATGCAAGAAGAACTGAACCAGTTTCAAAGGAATGATGTCTGGGATCTAGTTGCAAAACATGATAACAAGAACATCATTGGAACAAAATGGGTGTTCAGAAACAAGCTTAATGAACAAGGAGAAGTGATCAGAAACAAGGCAAGACTGGTTGCTCAATGCTACAGTCAGCAGGAAGGAATAGACTACACTGAGACATTTGCTCCAGTTGCAAGACTGGAAGCAATCAGGTTACTTCTTTCCTATGCTGTTAATCATGATATCATCTTGTACCAAATGGATGATAAGAGTGCTTTCTTAAATGGTGTTATTTCTGAAGAAGTTTATGTTAAACAGCCTCCTGGTTTTGAAGATGTTAAAAATCCAGATTTTGTTTTTAAACTTAAGAAATCTTTGTATGGTCTGAAACAAGCTCCTAGAGCTTGGTATGAAAGGCTAAGCAATTTCTTACTTAAAAATGATTTTGTAAGAGGTCAAGTTGACAATATACTTTTTAGAAAAACTCTTAAGAAAGATATCTTAATTGTGCAGATATATGTTGATGATATCATATTTGGTTCTACTAATGCCTCTCTTTGCAAAGAATTTTCAAAGTTAATGCAGGATGAATTTGAAATGAGAATGATGGGAGAATTGAAATTCTTTCTTGGAATTCAAATCAACCAATGCAAAGATGGGGTGTATGTTCATCAGTCCAAATATACAAAGGAGCTTCTGAAGAAGTTCCAGCTTGATGACTATAAGCTGATGACAACACCTATGCATCCAACCTGCACCTTAAGCAAAGAGGACAATGACTCAAAAGTATATCAGAAGCTCTACAGAGGTATGATAGGTTCTCTGTTATACTTAACTGCTTCTAGGCCAGATATTTTGTTTAGTGTCTATCTGTGTGCAAGATTCCAGTCAGATCCTAGAGAATCTCATATGACTGCTGTCAAGAGAATCTTTAGGTATCTGAAAGGAACAACTAATTTGGGACTTCTGTATAAGAAATCCTTGAATTATAAGCTAGTTGGATTCTGTGATGCTGATTATGCTGGGGACAGGATTGAAAGAAAATCCACCAGTGGAAACTGTCAGTTTCTTGGTGAGAATCTGATATCCTGGGCCAGCAAAAGACAAGCAACTATTGCTTTGTCAACAGCAGAAGCAGAATACATCTCAGCTGCAAGTTGTAGCACACAACTGCTCTGGATGAAACATCAATTAGAGGACTATCAGATTCATGCAGATAGCATTCCCATCTATTGTGATAATAATGCTGCTATATGTCTGTCCAAAAATCCAATTCTGCATTCTAGAGCCAAGCATATAGAAATAAAACATCATTTTATAAGAGATTATGTTAAGAAGGGTGTTTTGGATATCCAGTTCATTGATACTGATCATCAATGGGCTGACATATTCACAAAACCCCTAACAGAAGAAAGATTTAACTTTATTAAAAAGAATCTGAACATGCACTTTATCTCTTGAAAAATATGCTTGAATCTGAATGATAACTAAGATTCTGAGTTCATCAGAAGCTAAGACTTATCAGACACTCATTTTTGAGAGTCTGAACAAAGTTAAGCCCTGAAAAACTTCAGAGTCTGAAGGTTCAGAACCTAGATTTTCTGACTTTTGAATCTGTATAGTTATCTAATTTATGGTCAGAATCTGATAAGTATAACCCTGGGCAATGATGATTTAAAGCTTTGAAAGTTATACTTTGTCCCTCCCAAAGTCATCAATATGAAAATGTGTTTTTCTGTTTTCAATTCTGAAATGTTTAACAAACACAGACACATTTTTTTAATTGCTCAAATTAGTTTCAGACATGTTCAGTCTTTCAGAACTTATTTAAAATTTGGTATCAGTTTTATCTTAAAGAATTCAGCAGCACTGAACCAAATGATATGCTTTTTCAGTTTTCTGAAATGGGTTCAGTAGTGCTAAAACCTTCAGTAGGTATATGATCTGAACAATCTTGTCTAAAATAGTTCAGTGATACTGAATAAGATATACTGAACAACTGTCTCTGAACAAGAATGCTCTGATCAGAATGCTCTGAACAATTCTGTTATGATTCTGAACATCATTCTATTTTTAAAATGCAAAGTCATATACTTCATGTATGATCAAGCTTGCTCTGATGTTCATCTTTGTTGCTTGATACCTATATGATTGCATGATTATCTCATATGTTTTCAAACTCTCTTAAAATTCTGGAAATTTTTCTTCTCTAAAACTTTTTTTTGTTGATGACAAAAGGGGGAGAAAAAGGAAACAAGTATTAAGGCTCTTGAGCTCAGAATATGTAAGTTAATCCTGTCAGTTAATTAACTTATGAGAGGAAGTAAAAGGAATTGCTCCTGAGCTCTGAACATAAGTTAAGTTCTGATTGAAGTTAACTTATGAGAACTGCTTTTAATCTCTGTTAAGAGGGAGTAAAAATTTTTGTGAGATATACATTACTCTTAGTGAGTTGAAATGAATTTAAAATAACAAGGATAAGACTCAGGGAGCTTACAAAACTCATCCTGTGGATTATCAGACTTAGGGGGAGAGCTTACAAACCTCAGAACCTGAAGTCAGCAAGTTATTTACAATTCAGAGTGATAATTTCATCTTATTGTTTTAAGTTAAATTTAACTAACTTGGATAATAATCAAGGGGAGCTTGCAAACCTCACCTTGAGGATTATCAGACCTAGGGGGAGCTTGCAAACCTCTCCTGAAGTCAGCTTGTTAATTAAACTTAACAACAATTCTGAAATTTTCACCAGTTTTGACCTTAAACTGAATTTAATTAACCTGAATCAGACTCAGGGGGAGCTTACAAACCTCATACCCTGCAGTTAACTTGTTAATTAAATTAACAACAATTTTCTATTAATACTTATGTTTGTCATCATCAAAAAGGGGGAGATTGTTGGAACAAAATGTATGAACAACTCTCTTTTGGATAGAGAGAGATTGTTGAAACAAAATGTATGAACAACTCTCTTTGAGGTTTTGATGATAACAAAGTGTTAAAAAGAAAATTGGTATTGCTAATGCTTTGTTCTTAGTTGTGCAGAACCATGTTCTTAATGATTGATAATTAATATTGGTTATGGAAGAACAAGCTAAGAGCAAGAAGGAAAGCTTAGAAGCCTTTGTTGCAAGTCTGAAGCAAAACTGGGTCTGAAGCAGCTTCTGAAGGCAGAGTCTGAAGGGTGCGTCTGAAGGGTGCTTCTGAAGGCTGAGTCTGAAGGTCAACGAAAGTCAACGTCTGAAGGCTGAGTCTGAGGGTCAACAAAAGTCAACGTCTGAAGGGAGCGTCTGATGAACAGTGCTTCTGAAGTGAGCGTCTGATGAACAGTGCTTCTGAAGTGAGCGTCTGATGAGCAGTGCTTCTGAAGTGAGCGTCTGATGAACAGTGCTTCTGAAGTGTGCATCTGAAGTGAGCTTCTGAAGTACTGTGTTCCTGAAGAAGCTTCTGAAGTCTGACATGGAAAGAAAAGCAACTGTTACCATCAGCATTTAATGCCTGCAGTGTCAGAACAACTCCAATGGAACAGTTGTCTCCCTGGCCAAAACATTCCCCAGCTTTTAAGGAAAGCAAATTCAAAAATGGATGCGTGACTCTGTTTTTCTGCTCAGTTTAGCTCACAAACTCAGTTGGACCTAGCTTCCAATTGCAACGGCTCTTTGCTTAATTTCTGGGCAATCCTCAACAGCTCTATTATCCTCTATATAAGGATGAAGATTTAAAGAGAAAAATTTCTAAGACTCTTGAAACCAACTGACTGAAAGTGTGCTCTGTTTTGCAGTCCAGAATTCGAAGTTCACTAAAACTCTTAGAAATTCTTTCAATCTTTGTATCTTAGAATTTCTTAAGGTTAGAGTCTTATACATGTGTTGTATTAAGAGAACACCTCTGATATTTGATCAAGTGTTCAACTCAAACTGTATTTGTAAAATATGTTTGAAACCTCAAAGTCTCAGTCTGTATACTGAGCAAACCAAAAGTCTCATTACTTAGTGTTCTGAGCAATTAGAAGTCTCATTACTTTGTGTTCTGAGCAGAGAAGTCTCATTACTTTGTGTTCTGAGCATTGGAAGTTTCTTGACTTAGTGTCTTGAGCATTAGAAGTCTCTTACTAGGTGTTTGAGCATTGAAGTCTCATTACTTTGTGTTCTGAGCAATTGTAATCAGTTTGATTATAGTTCAAATCTCTTGTTAGTAACAAGGGGACCAGACTACTTCCAACTTGTGGAAGGAACTAGTATAAAAATATCTTGTGTCTCTCTTTCCCTCTCTCTTTACATTTGAATCCGCTGCATAAACACTTTGATAAAAGTTCAGAACCTGATTCTGAACTTAACATAATTTTTGAGAAAGGAAAAACTGCCCATACACAATTCAACCCCCCCCCCCCCCCCCCCTCTTCTTGTGATTTTTTCTCACCTTCAGAATTTGCCAAACAGAGTAGTAATGCCAAGAGTGTTAACGTTTTGTGCTTCCTTGGTAGTCGTCACTTTGGGCTACCAATCTCTAGTCATACACCACAACACTTTGTTAGTACAATCTTGGTTTGAGATGTCTTTTCCTAAGTATTGAATCTGTTAACGATATAAGTGAATTTCATTTGCATAGAAGATATTGATTCATCATCCTCCATGCGAAAGAGTTTATATTGTTGAGTGAGAGTATTAATCTTAAATTGCTTGACATCGTTGGTTCCCTCATGAAGAGTTTCCAACACATCCCACATAGCATTAGCAGTTTTACAATGAGAGACAGAATGATACTCATTCACTCCAAGAGAGGAAATAAGTATGTTTCACGCCTTCAAATCGTATTGAACCTTCTTTTTGTCATCTTAACTCCAATCAGCTTTTGGTTTGTCAAGTGCGATACCATTGGCAACAACTTGCGCTTGAATTTGCTTAAAGCCTTTAGCAACCAGTCGCGCTTTGTAAGTTTGCACCTTGTAATACCCCAGACTGCTTTCAGGATTGCCGACTGATCCCACAAACCAACACAAGTCTTTTCAGCGTGTTTTGTCCTCACTCGCATGATTTTTGAGAAACTTCCCAGAAGGTCACCCATCCCAAGGCTAAGCAAGAGTGACCATCGGGGAAATCCATATCATAGGATCCAGACTGGATGATCATGATCTCTCGGTCCATACCATAATTGTAAAGCCTCAATCCCCAAGAACATATATAAAAGATAAATCACGCATTTATCATACATTAGGGTCTCACTACTTCAACAAACATATCATATCAATTATTTAATATAGAAAATTTCATCAACATATTTAGATCGCAGCGGAACAAAATCATAATCAACATCATATAATGTCATGTCTCGGTCCATAACATACAACTCAACAGAATATATCAACAACATTTTGATCATAAGATCACATAGCATATAGAATCCAACAAAAGAAAATCCCAACATCCTAGATCAGAGCTCCTAAATCTAGACTCCTCGAGAAAAGTAGATAAATATGAGTAGGCCTTATGCCATCCTAATCAACTCACAAGCAAGATGCTACTCCTCAACCTACACAACGTCTACACCACAAGGGTGAGGCGACAAAAGTCACTGGGGGGTAAGATATATGTTCAACATAAGAGATTAATAAACGCATGTAAGTTCAGGCAACAATAATATCATCATCAATACGTCCACATACAATCACAATAAGCCTGGCTACATTAGCATATTCACATTCGATCATCATTTGGGTTACCCCACAGTTATATACATATCAAGTACTCATACCAAATCATGTTCGTATATAATCATCAACTCAAGTTAAATCAATTCAATCTCATCACAATCATCAAGTATCCAATTATCATTTAGATGCACAAGTTCATGCCAAAACATTACCACATACGACGCTTCATGTGTATGCAATGCGCCTAAGGACTCTACATGCATGTGGTACTGGGTTGGATGTCGGAGTTATTTTACCAATTGATTCCTCGTCTTTACATACTCGTCTTTACATAATTGGAAAGTCGGAACTATGTTACCGAACAATCCACTCGTCTTTACATACGTATCTTTGCATATGACTGACTTATGAATGCATGGACCCACATATAGACTCGACAATGCACATCAAACATACTCATAATTTGTTATACAATTTACACCATCATATAACTTATCATCACCAATTCAACATCAATCGCATTGTCAAATCAATAAGGCCACACATCAACAAGTTAAGTAATCAAGCGTCGCATAATCATCATATTCATTCATTCATAAGCAACATACAAGACTTCTCCATTTCACTTCATTTGCAAAGTCTGTCTTTAATCAATCAACATATAAGCCTTACTATACTTATGTCCAAGCTAATCAATCATAAACATCACCATTAGGCACCTAGCAACCACATTTAAGGGTTTTGAAACCATTCAAGTGCATTGGGTACCTCAAAAAGTCATAAAATTAGGGTTTCACCACACTAAACAGGGCGCACGGTCGTGCCTATGAGGCGCACGGTCGTGCCTCCTATGTTCGAGACTCACGCACAGTCCGTGCCACAGGGGCGCACGGTCATGCGTGGCTACCAGTTCAGGATTTTCTGATTTTTGCGTTAACGTTTTCGCGTAAAAACACCGTTTTCAACATCGTTTTTCGACCCAATTCGCACCGAAACATTCCAAAACCTTAAACCAGTCATAACCAATCATTATCTACTTAATATGACTTAAAACAACTTAATCAAAATCACTTAACATCAACTTATTCTCATTAATTAAATTATCGTCTCAAAAATCCATTTTCTTCCAAAACGACTTAATTTCACAAACAAGGCATAACAGTAACATTTCAGGTTTCCCATTCAATTCAACATGATCATAATCACTTAAATCAACCAACATGAATCAACTTAAACCATTTCATCAACAACTTATTCATTTTCACCAATTTAAGCATATTTCACATAAACAACAACAACTTCAACACAACCCAAACTACAAAACCTCATGAATTCACAAACCAATTACATATCCATATTCATAATCAACACCAATTAACATGTTCTTCATCAAATTCATCAAATTTCACAAAGTTGCCAAACAACATAATCAAACATGAGTTTTGATGAAACAACAACATCAATTCAACAATTTAACACATGTTCAATTCAACCATAAAAAAGGAACACGAATTTAACACAATTAATCATAAGTTCATGAATTTAAGCATAAGCTAAAAACATCCCAAACTACCCATTTGTTTCCTAATACCCAAATGATGAAAATAATCTTCCCTCTTACCTCAATTATTCGCCAAAAGTGCTTCCTAGCTTCAATTCTTCACTTCTAGAACTCTCCCCTCTTCTATCTTCTCAAGTTCTTCCTTTTTCTATTCTCTCTCCTTAGCCTTTTCCCAAAAGTTTTGCACAAATGAATTGACATAGCTCACTAACACTAACACTCCTCTTTAAATATAATGGGTATGGGTCACTTACACTAGTGGTCTTAGTTATATCCAACTCTCATAAATAAAACACTACTCTTTTACTATACTTAAACCTCCCCTTTTTCTATTTTACCACAACTCTCTAAAATTCAAATTTCAAATGTCTAACATATTACAAAAATGCCATTAACTCTCAAATGACCAAAATACCCTTAATCATTCAAAATTCACTAATTCCCCAAAATAAACAATTAACAGATATAATAACCAAACAATTAATAATAAACATTAACAAACAATTCTAATACTAAAAATCGGGTTGTTACAATAATCCAGTGGGATTTAGGGTGTGTTCATCGTATGGTGTCACCTGCTTCAGGGGCTCGGGTCAGACCTAAACCCAATCAGATTGGGCCTTGGGGCAGTTCGGAGAAAAAAAAAGGTGTCGTGCCAACTTCATTGTCACCAAGTTGGGACACACCAGAATCAATAAGTGAAGCTTCAACATGAACGGAAGCTTCACCAATATTTGGTTTTGTATCAATCGAAGTTTTAACCTTAGACGGTTTCAACCAAGCGAAAGAATCGACAATACTTGGTTTTGACTCAACTGAATTATCAACCGCATTTTCAACCATAAATATCAATAAACAACATAACATTGCAAAACATATATTATTAATAATTCATTCAAGCATTAAAATGGAACAAAATGACAAAAAAAAATAGGCAAAAAATTCAATACTTGCACCAATGGCATTGAGACAAAGATTATGAATTTTTTTTTTTTTTAGTATTTTAGAGGTTTTGGATGGAAGAGGAAAAAAGATGATAGATGAATAGTAAAGTAGGAGTAGGCTTACATGTTATAAGTCATTTTCTTGGAACGGCCATTAACTACGGTTGAAGATAATAATAACAATTTTGAGATGTAGGAGAACAATTTCTAAAGTTTAAAGAACAAATCCGTCCAACATAGCCTACTCTCTAAAACACTAACTATTTTATCCATAAAAGTATTTTCTAAAAGAATGTCTTGATAAATTAATATGAATACGGTTTAACCACATTTAATATGATATACAGTGGGTACTAGCTAAAATGAAAAAGTAAGGCCTGTCAAAGGCTACAATATTAGATACTCGATTTTTTTTAAAATAATATTAGATACTCGATTGTAAGTAATGAATGTTGAAAAAATAATTAAAAGTTTGGCATGGTTTGATTAGGGAATCTCAACACAGTGGTGCTGGCAGGAAAAATTTAAGCTTAAAATCTCTTTGTTGAATATGCGCCGGTGTCTCAATCTGAACCTCTATTGCGTGTCAAAACTGCGTCCTTCTTTCAATTTGCACATCAGCACATGTTAGTGGCATATCAATATAATAATGCTATATTCTCTTTCCTAAAAAACTAATAATAATGTTTTTTTACGTGTAATAATGCTATATTCTCTATGATAGTGTATTATATATATATGCTGCATAATTATGTGTATTGTATATTCTAATTTTAACAAAAGAGGCATTTTGGAAAAATAAAAATCAATCATCATAGCTACTGTTTTTGTAAAACGCTCATAAGTCATAATGGCTATTTATTTCTACCAAACTAGAGAGTTAAACCAAGAAATAACACATGACATTAATTAAATAGTAAATAACATAAATTATAGATATTTTTTTGGAATTTATTTCATTAAAAAAGTTAGATAAAGAGAATATAATATAAGATATGTCCCGTCAAAAAGATAAAACACAGCGTAAAAAGGAGGCTAATTAGAAGGAAGAGACCCAGCAGAAAACGCAAGCGGAAATTCAAAAGGAGAGCCACAACATGCTTTATTGACTTGGCAATATCATGCAGTAGTGTTTGGTACAAGTAATCAGATAAGTCCCTTCACAAACATACAAAAACTCCTCTAGAATGTCTTAACTGCGTAGTTTAATTATCGATTTAAATGAGATATCATTATAAATAGCTGTCAAAACGAGCTATGCGACTCGTTTAGAGTTGACTTCAAAGGCTTAAGGCTTGATTGAACTGTGTTAAAAACAATCGTTAGAATATAAATTCTAAAAGCACCACTCAAGTTTGTTCCTATTTGGACTTAGTGGGCAAGCTCGTGAAACAACATAATTAATGTAAACAAAAATTGATGGAAAATTGATCACATTGTTACCAAACATCAACGTGAGTTAACTCACATTGGTAGCATATTGTATTGTTACCACATTGAAAAAACATATTGTAACACATAGAAGAACCACTGGCAAAAATGAAGAGTAATGAACCATATTGTATTGTTTTTCTTATTAATTCTCCTATCTTTGTATCTTTACTTTGAATGGTTTCCCCACTTGGTTTATAACTATCACCAATTGAAGGGTAAAGGATGAATTATGAATTTTCAAATAGATTAATTTTTTTAATTTTGTCAAAAAAGAATATAGATGAATTATTATAATTAAATCTTAATGGTGTCTTTTACTCAGGTTAATATATATTCTCAACACAAGTCAAATTGTGTGTTTTTTAATTAAATCTTAATGGTGTCATTTACTATGAGTGAAAATCTCACTTGTGCGATCATTAATATTCTTTCCTTCTCTTGCATGAGTTGTATTGATTCTTGAACTCATTATGTATGATGTTTCAAAGACATATAAGTAAAATTAAATTAAACCATGTTTAGTGAATGATATAATATATAGTAATTGTTTACAGATGTTCCTTGCTGATGAAGCTTTGGTACGTCATACAAGTTCTAGAACAAGTCAAGTAGGTTATAACCCTACCTGACTTAACTCAAGTAGGTTATAACCTTACCTGACTTAACTCACGTAGGTTATAACCCTACCTGACTTAACTCAAGTAGGTTATAACCCAACGTGACTTAACTCACGTAGGTTATACCTGACTTAATTCAAGTATGTTAGAACCCAACATGACTTAACTCATGTTCAACGTGACTTAACTCACGTTGGTGCTACCGAACGTGAGTTAACTCACGTTGGGGTTATTTTCGTCAGTTCAAGTGGGAATGAGCAATTTTGTATAGGAGAAGAGCAATTTTCAAAATAGTATAAAGACCCAATAGAAAATTGATGTTCCCACTTCATTGTTTGCTGAAAAACACCATGAATTTATCTAAATGACCCCAACGGCAGCTAACTGCTGAGCTGACCTACGCAACGACAGTAAGCTACCGTCGGTTTAGTTTTCAACGGTAGTTAACTGCCGTTGTAATCTTGTTTCTCCAGAACACCACATTTCATCTAAGTATGCTACAAAATCAAACGATCAAACAATGCATGTAGAAAAACCATAAATTAGTGAATGAAAATGGTAAAAGGAAAGGTGATAAAAGGGAAAAGGCAAAAAACAACAAAAAATCATTCAGATTTGGCACATATTTTATGGCTCATTTTTTAGTTTTTAAGAGGAGTGACGATGAAAGATAAGGTGTTCATACCATTGTATGTTTGAACATCTTCTCACCCATCACCACCCATCTTTTAAACTATTTACACCTTCACATTCAATTAAAAACAAAAAATAATAACACTTACATTATTTGCATTATATCACAGCGGCAATGCAACATGAGAAGCGTATGAGGATAGCATAGATAAATCTTCAGGACCTCTAAGAAATGGAGGAAGTCCAGTTAAGTGTTGTGGGGCTGCCTTAGCCACATCATCATCGTCATCGTCATCATCCTGAGCCACCTCATGCTCAATGTCGTCACCCTGAACCGCTTCAACGAACTGTTATGCATCATAACCACCGTATGTGGTATTGTGTAGCTGGTCCTGATACTCCTGATACTGGGTCGGGTCATCCACATGTGACTGTGTCGGCTGGGAACTTCCAGCACCATCAATGTTCCTACGCCCTCGCCCTCTTCCCCTCTTGGGCACATAAGGGTTTGCACCCATCCTATCATGTCGAGCGCTGTTAGTCATCGCCTCTTTCCCGCATTTACGTCTATCTGGGTTCTCAGACATTACTACAAAAAATCAATGTAATGCTCATTTAGGCATTTTAGGAAACAACATAAACAACATTCACAACCGCATTATACTTAAACATAATCTAAACAACATTCACAACACCTACATTCATCTATAACATCATAAACTAACAAAAAAATCAATGTAACTCATTTAGGAATTTTATAAAACACTTTGAGTGCAAAGTATGACACATAGACTCATTGTGTTAATTGAACTTCTACTGTTCTACGCATTCACATTGAACTTAAACATAATCCAAACAACATTCACAGCAACTACATTCATCTATAACATCATTAACTAAATATGCAATCTACCAAAAATTCAATTTCAACATTAACCCTAACCACATACAATCTACCAAAATTAACACAAATAAACCTACACAAACTAACATTATCATTTAAAATGATTAATACTACTTACTTGTGGTTTTATGGAAATGATTTTCTTGATTTTCGTCAAAGTGGAATTGGAGGAGATTGAAGGAAATTTGGAAAGGTTTGGGGTGTTTTGAATAACTGAAGTTAACTGAAGATGTTATTCTGTTTAACTTCAGATCGCAATGGCAGTTAACTGCCACTGGGGTTAAACCGACGGTAGTTAACTACTGATGATAAGTAACCGGCGGCAGCTAACTGCGTTGGGGTTAAATTTGTCATTTCATGGTGTTTCTTAGCTTTGTTTAAAGTGGGAAAAAAAATTTGACCCGATAAACATCAAAGACATCCAGCAAGCCGATCCTAAGCAAGTTCTTTTCCATTTTCTTTATTAAAGGATTTTAGGTCAATTATTGACCCGAAGTTCTTCATCTTTTTTTTCTCTATGGCAAAATAAATAAGTGATTTTTATATCGATCTAGTTTTTTCTTTGTGATTTTTTCGTTTGAGTATGGTGTTATGTTGTCCTTCGTCTTGTGCAACGTTGTTTGATTTTCCGTCTTGTTGTGATGTTTATCCGATTTTTATTGAAAGATCAGCTATTTGATCAATGATTTGAGCGTTAACGTTGTAGATCTGCAGGCATGTGTATTCTGGTCTATTTAATTTTATCATATTATTTGTAGGCGTTTTGTTGTTGTATGCTATTAACTTGGATGATGTGAGTTTGTTCGCAAGTTCATTCTTTACGTTTTTAACGATATTGAATGATGTACTTTATCAATTTGAATGAATGAATATCATTTTTATTTTAAAAAAAAAGATGTTTATGTTCTCTATACATAGTTAACGCACCTATGACAAATCCTTGTGTCAAATGTTAGTACAAAGGATCTCACTCCTGAGGCTTGTACAACAATGTTGACTACCACATATAGTTGACCTTAATCTTGAAGCAGAGCCTTGCCTCTATCTATGACACGGAGCTCATCAAGGTCCAAAGCTTTAACCATATTGTCCAGAGTTGTCTTTCAAGTCCAGAGCTTTATCCGGAACTACAGAGCTTTGACTTCATGTCCAAAGCTTTGGCTTGGTCCAGAGCTTTGATTCGATCTAGAGGCAGTACTTCACTTTGTACTTCGAATTTTCTGCACACATGAACACACATTAGTTGAATTTTGTTTGCATCGACTAAATGAAAGATATAAAAAAGACTATGGTACTTTAAGATTTTTGGTAGAAATTTGTGGTAAAAGTCTCTTCATCTCAGTCGTATAGCTATTTCTTCCAAAGTTATCTTGAAGTCTTCAAAAAGTGCTATCAAAGTAATTTTTTTATTTTTGTATCAAAGGTCTTTTTGACGATGTAATCATGATGCATGTTCTGTTGGTTGGTAATGATAATATAAATGTAGTGATGCAGAAGACTCACATTTGAGGGGATATTATTGGAGTTCAAGTGTGAATCTTTAGTCAGACATCATCTATGCATGTACTAAATTAATGATCAATATATAAGAGATGATTAATGTAACACCCATACTAACTTTAACTAATATATTAGCATGTGCGTTAAACTGATACAGGATACATTTAAAAATTTCAATGATAATAATCATACATCACAAATGAATGAATACATGTTTACTCATTGTACAAATAATCCAATACTATTACAATACTTATACAATATCCATTACGCTCCTGAGCTGATACACAACGAGCAACTGTACTCCATCCAGTATCTCTATGAAGATCTTCATCACGAACCTCTGACTTACCTATAAACCTGCACCAGAAGGAAAGGGATGAGACATAATGTCTCAGTGAGCTCCAGCCCAACCGACTGTTGGCAACCTCAGGGGACCTAGGGTCGCCATGCCTACCTTGGCAATCTTGGGGATTTCCTATAATCGCCAAGTCTTTACTTTATCCTCAAAGGGTATTTATCTGCCTATGACTATGAATCTGTCTGTAATTATATCTCTGAATATGACTATAACTGTAATCCGCCTATAACTGTAGCTGTAACCTATCTGTAACTATAATTTAGTGATCGAGGGGAAACCTAGGACCACTTTCTGATAATTGTCTATAACTATAATTGTGAATTTCCTGTGACTATAACTGTAACTGTGACTTTGACTATAACTATGAAACATAAAACATATGACAGTTCTATAGCAGTTTTATGTTAGCTGTTAGCGTTGAACAAACAATTAATCTGAGTTCATTTTACGGAGGGCATCCGGGTGGAGTAACCCCGAAGTACGTCTCCCTATGACCCGATGAAACTCCTGACAATCAGGCTAACACCGGACTCCCTATGAAATTGCATGTGGACAACCCTCTCGGAGAAGTCCCATCCGGCGTATCCCGGAGTCTGCTGAACATGCCTATGACTGTGAAACGTGCAAGCACGCCATTATCTTTGATATAATTCTTTAACTTTAACATATGAACATATAAACTGTTACTATAATCATATAACAATCCTATAACACTTAACTTATAAAACAAAGTCTCTTGGCTTATCGTTCTCATAAGCCACCTATAATTGCTGGAAAACCAACCCTATAAGTTCATCTGTAACTATGATTGCCAAAGCATTCCTATTATCCTTGTATTCTAGATTGAATACATCTATAATCTTATATACCTAAAATAGGTTCTTGACTTTCAAAGTCGTATGCCTTTCCTTAAGAGTTAACATCCCACGTGCAAGGGATCTATCCATTAATCCTTACACTCATACTATAATTCTCATCTTCCTATCAAAGGATTCGACATATCGTTATCATATGCCATCTTAAGATTGTCTATTCAATTAACCCCTTTACTCCTATTGCGTCACTAAACCCTTGTTCATTCATTCCGTATATGTTATATGCCTTCGGATATGCCACAATGGTGTTTTTCTTATAAAATAAGGTTTTCTTTGAAAATGGTTACCAAAAGCCTCGCCTGTCGCGTACACAGGTCACAGAACGAAGCGGAAAAGACATGAAATGCCTGTCCATTTTCGCTGGGCGAAATCCCTTTCGCTGGGCGATTTGAGGCAGGGAAAATTTGGTGAAAATCGCTGTATTCTCGCCCTGCGATCGCCGAGCGAAATTGACAGTTCAATACTAGTTCAAAACATGATTTTTCCACCATTTTTGACGTATTTAAGCATACCCAAGCACCATAACATCATAAGGAATGATTTACAACTATGAATTGATTGATTAAAACAGGTTTGAACAAGGAATTAGCAGCAAAAAGGATTAGGGTACCAAAATAAAAAACTTTGATCAAAATGAACAAAACTCACCAAAAACTCACAAAGTGGGTTCTAAAACCCCTAGGAGCTCACCTTAAACTTGATTTGGTGCTGGCTTAACTTTAACTTCAAAACCCTAGCTTGATCTCTTGCTCTTTCTTGCTTTTCTTTAACTTTACTCTTGTTCCAACTTTTCCCCAACAAAGCTTGCTTGAAATACAAGGTTAAAGGAAGAAGTTTGATGGATTATGGGGAAGATGATGATGAGGGACGATTTCTAGAGAGAGGGAGGAGAAAATCAGCTCCTAGAGAGAGAAGGAAATGATAAACATGAAGATTTTCATGTTTATCCCCTTTAAAAACCCTTCCTCTCATAAATTACGATAATGCCATTGCCTTTCGTTTAATTTCTGTAACACTGTTAAAAGTCTTGCGTGAGCGGGATATTACACTCTACCCCCCTTAAAAGAAATTTCGTCCTCGAAATTTAGAAAATCCTTCGGAGATCCTGAAAAGATAAATCCTTTCTACCTCTCTCTCTACTATGCAAATCTCTAATTCTTTTTGCTTATTGGAATTCCATGGCAACTCTAGTGTCTGACATGTAGATTAGTCACGCACCCCGATTAAACCATACTGGTTAAAACTTGTTCTTTAGTCATAATTTCCATCTCTGTAAATCAAAACGTATGACAATCTCTTCCAACCGAAAGGTCTGATGCATAATGCATAACTCTCACCTGTTAGGACGTATGGTTTTCTGAACCAACATTTCCATCTTATCTGACTGTGATCTCTGTCCGACATACTTCTTGTAAATCCAAATTTAAAATCATTAAGTCTTGAATTTCATTTACTGAATTCTATCAGTTCTTCTTTAATTGACCGTTTAATCTTAACCTGAAGACGTCGGGTCGATCTGATTTTTCCTCAATTATTCCTACTTTCCGAGGAATCTATTACATTACTTTCACTTCCAAAGAACTCTTGTCTTTAACTTACGCCTCATACGACGACCTTTTACTGTTACATTCGTATCATTCTTCATATAGATTTATTCTTACATTGGAAGACATCTGACATTGAGTAGTCTCAAACGGGAGTAAAGTCTATTACAACTACCTCTATGATTCAATTTCAAAGTGGTGGCTGAACTTATGGTACGAGTCCCTTTCCTTCTGTTATCCTGGTGTAGCTATCATCACAATCATAAGCATTGTTCACATTCCCACCGTGGGAATCCTTAAAGCTCGAGAAATCTTATGAGCCACTCCTGCTCCAATTTAATTAATCAACGATAACACGTAGCTAAAGGTCTTAGGGGCTTTCTTCTTTCTATGACTCTGACAATCTCGCATCAATCAAGATATTCCTTACTCATGGGAATTAATACTTTCTTTATCGATACTTTCAAACTTATGAAAGTTTAGTACAAGTGACGCGTGGCATAAGCCGTCTCACATATCATCATATAATATAATCCATAGTACAAAGCTTCCATACACGATCGAGTACGTGTACACTACCATCGGATACACTATACACCGCATCATCATTGTCCAACTAATGAGACATCATACTTAGTCATAACATACTTGAGGCAATGCACGCCAACTAAGGTCACTCTTCTAGTTCTTAACTCATACTTGTATTCCTTGAGTATCCACACTCCCTTTACGTAACTATGATTACGTCCCTTAGACGTTATGACTTATTTTGTCCAAGGACATTCTCCGTTTTCGAAAAGAAAACTCTATTCTATTCGCTATTCGAAATAGCACTCTTAAACTCTGAATCCTTTAATTCATGACTTGAATTCACGTAGCCTTTTACTATAAACTATGAGTACTCTTCTGATCTGAGTAAAACATTTCCTTCCTTTAACTGTTAACATTAAGTTCAAGAATCTCTGAATTCCTGGACTGAAATTTGTTTGGTAATAACAAACCTGTTCCGCTTAAGACTTCCTGTTAAACATTACCGACCGCGTACCACGGTTACCGATACATGTCACACGACTATAAATATGTTACACTACTATCTAAGTAGTATAAACTCTGCCTGATCAGTATACATAATACTAATCATAACCTGTTACATGCCTGTTACATGCGACATGCTAGCATAACGTGGGTACGATGCAGAATAACTGTATGCCACGGCATAATTCCTCTTTGGTTAAACTTACTATTCAAGTTAACTTAAAGTTACTGAGCTAAAACAGCTAGATTACCGTATTAAATATGGCTTTCTTTGCAATGTACTTATTGTGTTATAAACACATCCTTGAAATTTCCTAAACCGCTTCGATTCTCTTATCTCATGAGCTTCGAGGTCTGAAACATTCCTCGACTTATCTATTAAAATTTCCTGTTAGAACTGATGATAAGTTCAAGTCATCACTACTTACAAATATTCTGTAGCTTGGGAATTAATCTCTGAATACCCTTCCTGTAATTCATCTGACAAGGACTTTACGACATCCTTTTTCTCTAAATTTTAACTTTAAATTTGTTCATTAACTCATCCTTTGATTACTTCTCCGCTGCGCAACTCTGATTTTAACAATTCGCTTTGGGATCACTATTACCATATAAAATCTCCTTGGCCAATCCTTTGACTTTATAACTTCGTAGTTACCATATATGACCATCTCACATTAAAATTTCTCTTGTGGTTTAATTCACCTGTTAGACTTACTGATTGCTCGATGCTTGACTTTGCTTTTCCTTTCGAACATAAACAAAATTCTTACCTTCACGAAATACGCCGAAACCTGTAAACAGTCTTTAACAATAATTACGAGCTCAACAATGCTCCTATCAAAACAACTTATACGCTGGTTCTAGCTTTACTCTTCATATTATGAATCGAGTTCCGTCCTATAATTATCCGCAAGGATTTCACATTCACGGCCCTTTTCCAATATAACTTAGATCCACATAACTCTATCATATCTCTTGGTTACTCCTCGGGTTTCTCCGGAAATAATCCGTCTCGGTAAGACTCATCTTTTACCGGCTCTCCTGTAAGCCCAAACACATGTTACGCCACTTCGAGAACCCGATTAATTAATCTTAAACTTCAACTCTTATTATTTCCCATTGGATCCTTCCTGTAACTTGTTACTGTACTCACAATTCCAATCTAATCTCGTTATCTGAATAACACTCCATATGTCTTCTCGACCGTTGCCCTCTTCATGGTTTCGAACAACCCAAGGTATATATTTTCTACCAACTTAACACATACCACCATAAAGTGATCTTTGTCGGCTTACCCGAAAACGTGTGTAAGGAGCCCATCGAAAGAGAAAATAGAACTTCTTAACTTTAACCATAACTTTAACTGTAACTTGTACGTTAGTGACGATCTTCCTGCATAATCCATAAATGAGTCTCTTACCTGTCAGATGTTAAGATCTCGTCCGTTCCAAATGCGCAAGTCCTTCCATCCTTACACCCTATAACCTTACTGGATGTCCAGAGCTTCCAATAATTAATTGATCATTCCTTATTCCAAGTCGCTGGGTTTGATACCGTAATTCTTTACCTCTGTACCCGGAATAAAACTCTATTCCACTTTAACTTTTCAAATTGCGGTTCCCGTTGAGATTCCAAAACATTCCTTAGAGTATTTCCATAGTTCTTTACTGTTCATGTCTCCTCGGAGAAGGCATCGCTCAAAGATGCGTCCAACTAGTTAAGGTACCTGACCTTACTCTTTAATACCTCTTATATTCCTGAAACTTTGCCATTAACTGGCTCAGTTACTTCACTGTTAGAGAACCATCCTTTGACATTAAACACTTTGCCAAATTCGTCTTAGAATCTGACGTCTTAACCTTTACCCTTTATACACTTCTTTCCTCCTTGGTCACATTCAGCTCTCGGATATTTGTCCTAACTGCCATATACTAGACTGAGTTGATCAGGCTCAACTAGATGTGACCTTTAGAACAACATCCGGAACCCAATGATTCCACTACTTTTATTGAATCTTAAATGACCCATGGCACGGTCTGAATCGACCTGCTCTGATACCAATTGTAACACCCATACTAACTTTAACTAGTATATTAGCATGTGCGTTAAACTGATACTGGATACATTTAAAAATTTCAATGATAATAATCATACATCACAAATGAATGAATACATGTTTACTCGTTGTACAAATAATCCAATACTATTACAATACTTATACAATATCCATTACGCTCCTGAGCTGATACACAACGAGCAACTGTACTCCATCCAGTATCTCTATGAAGATCTTCATCACGAACCTCTGACTTACCTATAAACCTGCACCAGAAGGAAAGGGATGAGACATAATGTCTCAGTGAGCTCCAGCCCAACCGACTGTTGGCAACCTCAGGGGACCTAGGGTCGCCATGCCTACCTTGGCAATCTTGGGGATTTCCTATAATCGCCAAGTCTTTACTTTATCCTCAAAGGGTATTTATCTGCCTATGACTATGAATCTGTCTGTAATTATATCTCTGAATATGACTATAACTGTAATCCGCCTATAACTGTAGCTGTAACCTATCTGTAACTATAATTTAGTGATCGAGGGGAAACCTAGGACCACTTTCTGATAATTGTCTATAACTATAACTGTGAATTTCCTGTGACTATAACTGTAACTGTGACTTTGACTATAAGTATGAAACATAAAACATATGACAGTTCTATAGCAGTTTTATGTTAGCTGTTAGCGTTGAACAAACAATTAATCTGAGTTCATTTTACGGAGGGCATCCGGGTGGAGTAACCCCGAAGTACGTCTCCCTATGACCCGATGAAACTCCTGACAATCAGGCTAACACCGGACTCCCTATGAAATTGCATGTGGACAACCCTCTCGGAGAAGTCCCATCCGGCGTATCCCGGAGTCTGCTGAACATGCCTATGACTGTGAAACGTGCAAGCACGCCATTATCTTTGATATAATTCTTTAACTTTAACATATGAACATATAAACTGTTACTATAATCATATAACAATCCTATAACACTTAACTTATAACACAAAGTCTCTTGGCTTATCGTTCTCATAAGCCACCTATAATTGCTGGAAAACCAACCCTATAAGTTCATCTGTAACTATGATTGCCAAAGCATTCCTATTATCCTTGTATTCTAGATTGAATACATCTATAATCTTATATACCTAAAATAGGTTCTTGACTTTCAAAGTCGTATGCCTTTCCTTAAGAGTTAACATCCCACGTGCAAGGGATCTATCCATTAATCCTTACACTCATACTATAATTCTCATCTTCCTATCAAAGGATTCGACATATCGTTATCATATGCCATCTTAAGATTGTCTATTCAATTAACCCCTTTACTCCTATTGCGTCACTAAACCCTTGTTCATTCATTCCGTATATGTTATATGCCTTCGGATATGCCACAATGGTGTTTTTCTTATAAAATAAGGTTTTCTTTGAAAATGGTTACCAAAAGCCTCGCCTGTCGCGTACACAGGTCACAGAACGAAGCGGAAAAGACATGAAATGCCTGTCCATTTTCGCTGGGCGAAATCCCTTTCGCTGGGCGATTTGAGGCAGGGAAAATTTGGTGAAAATCGCTGTATTCTCGCCCTGCGATCGCCGAGCGAAATTGACAGTTCAATACTAGTTCAAAACATGATTTTTCCACCATTTTTGACGTATTTAAGCATACCCAAGCACCATAACATCATAAGGAATGATTTACAACTATGAATTGATTGATTAAAACAGGTTTGAACAAGGAATTAGCAGCAAAAAGGATTAGGGTACCAAAATAAAAAACTTTGATCAAAATGAACAAAACTCACCAAAAACTCACAAAGTGGGTTCTAAAACCCCTAGGAGCTCACCTTAAACTTGATTTGGTGCTGGCTTAACTTTAACTTCAAAACCCTAGCTTGATCTCTTGCTCTTTCTTGCTTTTCTTTAACTTTACTCTTGTTCCAACTTTTCCCCAACAAAGCTTGCTTGAAATACAAGGTTAAAGGAAGAAGTTTGATGGATTATGGGGAAGATGATGATGAGGGACGATTTCTAGAGAGAGGGAGGAGAAAATCAGCTCCTAGAGAGAGAAGGAAATGATAAACATGAAGATTTTCATGTTTATCCCCTTTAAAAACCCTTCCTCTCATAAATTACGATAATGCCATTGCCTTTCGTTTAATTTCTGTAACACTGTTAAAAGTCTTGCGTGAGCGGGATATTACAATTAATATATTTAGTGCTTTAATGTTTTGAGTAGCGATGTGATGGCAAAGTCTCTTTTCAAATATAACCTTTTAACTCAAATATGTCGAGGAACTTTAGTACTATCTACAAAATGTGCATAACGGCTCCTCTAGATTAAACAATCTAATTCACTTTAATGTATAAAGTGAATTATATCAATTGTTGGTAAATAAAAAAATTATTGATATTATATTTGTTGATGTGTGTCAAATGTGAGTTAGAAGTTCCATGAGTTGTGGCAGGGCTGAAGTGAGTTAGAAGTCCCACATTGTTTGGAAAAGATGAGGTTTAACAAAATATAAGTGAGAGGACCTATAAACTCAATGACTTAAGGTTTTGGGTAATGATGTGGTGTCCAATTTACTTGTATTATTTTCTCTTGACCCAATGTGGATGATCTGCATGCTCCCATCATGACCCAACAATGGTATAAAATATGATAGTTCATCAAATGGTTCGACCGACTCCTTATATCGAAAGTCATCCTATCATGTGGATAGAAAATCTTTTGCTTGAGGGGAGCATAATGAATGGAAAGAATCACAATTGAGGGGAAGATTGTTGTGGCAAGTGTGAGGTGAGTTAGAAGTCCCACATTGTTTGAAAAAGTGGAGGTTGAACACTATATAAGTGAGATGATCCATAAATCTAACGTCTTAAGGTTTTGAGTAAAAATGTGGTGTCTAACTCACTTGTGTTGTTACTCTTGACCCGATGTGAATTATCCCCCAAGCTCTCATCACCACCCAATACCATATTGATTTAAAACGTAGAGATTGAACAACATATAAGTAAAATGACTTATATATCTAATGACTTAAAATAATATATAAGTGAGATCACTCGTATACACACAGACTTAAAACTTTATGTAAAGATGTTATGTCAAACTTTTTTCATATTATTAACCCGATGTGATGCAAAACTCTATTAATGTCCCAAAGATATGCATATTTAATAACAAATCATCGGTACACTTGATGTGATAGCGTAATGATAAAAACTTGATTTTATAACCTCAATACACAAAAGTTCAAATCCAATAGAGACATTTGTAAATTGTATTAGTACTGCTTTAATTAATAAAAAAACCCTCCCTCCCTCAATTGTCTTTTTCTTTTTTTAAAAGTATAACAAATCAATGGTCGTTATAAATTTCACCCTTAATTAACTTTCCACTTTACTAATTATTCGATTTAGATGAGTGCGAAACTAGTCTTCAATATACTTTGCCGAAGGGAATGTGCATCTAGTTGGAGGAATCTGTTTTTTATTCTCAAGTTAGAGGTAGCTCGTGATAACAACTTTAGTACTAATGTAGGAAATGCATTGTTGTCATTTGATAAGGGTAACAATATATTGATTTCCCTTTCCAAAAGATAAGGTGTTTAACTGTCTTTACTAATCTCTGAGAACCAATGATATTTAAAGTAATCACTAATCACCATTCTCCATATAATGCTTGGTATACTATTTTAGAAGAGTTGTTATCCATAATTTTGTGCACCTACTAATAGATATAATAAATACACTTTTGATACTCAATCTAGTGCAGGGCATGTGAAATTTGATCTTACACTAATTTTTGAGTAATTTTAGTTTCTTTCATTTTCGATAGTTATATTAAACCCTTATCTATTTTCTTCTTCGATTTAAAAATATATCAACAAAAATATATTGAAAAAATAATACTCAAATTCTCGTAGTCTTTTGAATATTTAACAAATTAAATTAGTTAAATTGTTTTAGATATATTTTTTCAAATTTACGAATTTAAATATCAAACTAAGTCAAAAAAATTGAAAATTTATTTTCTCTTTAAGTCCTATTCCTACATCTAATAACATCATCAAAGTATTAATGTTATTATAAAATCGTCAAAGTATTAACTTATTATATTTCAGTGTTGTTTTAGATCTCGAAATCATCATATCATGCTGATATAAAAAAAAGTCATCATCATACTCTTAAGTACTTTAATAAAAATTGGACTTTAAGGTATTTGTAAAGATAATTGATAATGAGATAGTACTTACTTTATTTCTAAAATAAAGGCACTATACCCCTAAAAAATGAAAAGGCACTAAAAATAATTAAAAATAACGAGGGGCCAAAAATATACAAATCGGAGCTGGGATTAAAAATATAATTAAGGCTTTTAAAAAAATAACATGACAAGAGATTGAATATATGTAATTCTTGTTTTATGTTACCATATCATAAATGTGAAATATCCACCAATTTCACGAAATTTTTATATCTATTGAAATCTTGTTTTACTCATTCAAAATTTAATTGACCATCTTTAATAAATAACCACATCATAACAACTTTTTTTTCATTAGAACTTCATATTCAAACACTCCTGTTGAAGAAGTTGAGCTATTTCAAGTTTATTTTTTTTTATTTTTTTATAAAGTTATTTCAAGTTGGACAAACGTTTCTTATCAAATGTTTAAGATGGACTTTTGTTAGACCATTAAAGTTAAATCGTGTCTACATCAAATGTAATTAGCCGTAACATGATAAATTTTAAGACTGTAACGTCTCCTTTCTTCTATGTCCAAGACCGACAAAGAAAGTGATTGCTTTGCTGGAAGCTTGGATAAAAAAAATTGGCTTGATGCCCCTAAGCTTTGTACTCATCATATGATTTATAGTATACTTGATTTATCTTGATTATCTTTTAAGTTTACGTTCTTTTTAGAAATGTAGAATACTCTAGCTTTACAAAATTGAAGGAGTTTGGTGGGCTGGGTGTTAGGAGATTGAAGGAGTTTAATATTGCTTTACTAGGGAAGTGGTGTTGGAGGATGTTGGTTGACAAAGTTGGCTTGTGGTATAAAGTGTTGGTTGCTAGGTATGGAGAGGAGGCAGGGAGGTTGGCGGATGGGGGCCGGAGTGGTTCTTTGTGGTGGCGGGAGATCATTAAAATTCGGGATGGGGTGGATCCTGTTGGAGGAGGTTGGTTTGCTGATAGTATTGTGAGGAAGGTTGGCTCTGGTGTGGATACGTTTTTCTGGACGGGTCCTTGGTTAGATGGGGTTCCGCTTTGTGTGAAGTACCCGCGGTTTTTCGACTTGGCTTCTAACAAGTCGTGCTCGGTTGCGAGTATGTGTGAGTTGGGGTGGGAGGTTGGCGGGGGGGCTTTGCGTTGGCGTCGTGAGTTGAGGGCGTGGGAGGAGGAATTGTTAGGGGAATGCACTACTTCACTTTCGGTTTGTTCTTTGTCTTCTAACATTTCAGATACTTGGAGCTGGACCCATGATCCTAGTGGTGACTACTCTGTGAAGGTTGCTTATAATCTTCTTACAACACAGGTGTCCAATGTTGCGGATCCTACTTTTGACTATATTTGGCACAAACAGGTGCCTCTGAAGGTCTCTATTTTAGCTTGGAGGCTTCTTCGTAACAGGTTGCCGACTAAGGATGGTTTGGTAAAGCGTAACATAATTCCTCATGATTCCCAATTTTGTGCTTTAGGGTGCGGGGGTTTGGAAACAGCTCCTCATGTGTTTCTTGAATGTCCCGCTACTTCACCTTTGTGGAATTTGGTTAGGTCTTGGATTGGTGTTTCGTCGGCTGATCCGCGATTGATATCTGATCATCTTGTCCAGTTCATACATTCTTCTGGTGGTTTGCGCGCCCGTCGCTCTTTTCTTCATCTTATTTGGCTTTGTTGTGTGTGGGGTTATGGACCGAACGCAATAATCGCATTTTCAGGACCACGTCAAGCACTGTTCAACAAATGCTCGATAAAGTTAAAATTAATTCTTTCTGGTAGCTAAAGGCCTCTTATGTGAACATTGGTTTGTGCTCTCATTTGTGGTGGTCGAACCCACTTGTTTGTCTGGGTATCGACTAAGTGTTTTGTGGTTTTCCTTTTGTATGGTTTTGACTAGTGATTGTTTGTTTTGAGTTCTCTTCTGGCACGCCTTGTGCTAGGAGGGACTTTTTGGTTATCTTAATATAATTCATTTTGGCTTGTTCAAAAAAAAAAAAAAACTCTAGCTTTACAAAATAAATTTGAAATTTGATGTAATGATTCTTTTAGCATAGGAATGAAGTTATTATTTTTTTTATCAAAAATATTTATCTGAAATTGCTTAATTTATTTTATAAAAGTGTTTGGTAGAACTTCTTCTATTTTACTATTATATATAAAAACTTAAAAGAAAAGGTCAAAAAAGAGGTTGAGTCAGCGAGGCATGCAGAACCAAAAGAAAGAAAGAAGAAAAAACAACCGATCCTCTTCTCAATGGTCAACACGTGTCTATACCGGCGGTAGCCCGTAACCGGTCATCGTCGAACCTTATGTGGACCCCACAGCCACCAGCTCTGTCAAATTTTTGCACAATCCACAATTTTGAAACGAAAATTAAACCAACAAAGAAAGAACAAAGTTTAACTTGAATTAATTAATTAACAAGTCTTACTAACGAATCCACTAAAGCGCTATTAAAGAATCATTAAAGAATCAATAAAGGAGAATTTTGTAACATTAGTCAATATAAAAACTCATTACATTTCATAAAAAAAAAAAACAATTTTCCTATATAAAATATAAAAATTACCTTTTTTGGTTCTTTAATATAACCAATATTTTAAGTGCATTTGTTATTAATTAATTAATACCAAAAGTTTACTTCAATAACTTTATATGTTATTAAAATAATTTAAGTTAAACAAATTAGTATATGGCTTTAACAGTAAATATAATTTAAGTTAAATAAACATATCTAGTAATTTGACAATTATATCAAAGTGAAAACAATTTATTCTAAAATAAGAAGAATAGTTAGAAAGAAGGTAAGATTATTAAATTATAAATTAAGATATGATCTAAGAAAGATAAGGCCATGTTGAACTTGAGAGGGGTCCTCTAAGAGATTTAGCTCCAAACCATACTTTCATCTGATTTGCAGAAACCTTCTCAAGAAAAAAAAAAAAAAGGACCAACCACAGAAGAGTTGTGTTTCTGTTTTTTGAGGAGAGAGAAAGTGTTTGTCTCTTTCTCTCTCTCTCTTCATGTGTGCGTGTGAAAGGGTACATGCAAAACAGTGACTTTGAGAGTTACATAGAGTGTTGAAGATTGTTGTTCAGTTTTTCATATATTGAACATCAAGTACTTTTCATGTTTTTTTGTTTCTCACATCTTACATGTAAGTTTCTGACATCATTCCATCACTTTCTCTCTCTTTATATCTATCTGTGTTTTGTTTGCTATGTTTTTTTTTTTGAGCATATGTAATGATATTAGATTTTTTTTAGATCTAATTATATGAGATCTAATTAAATTTAGCTTTTTTGTTTAATTTTGATTAATGTGTTTTGGTCAAAATTGATTTTTTTTTTAGTTTCTATATTGGAATGCTGGATTCATTTTGATTCCTTGAATTGGTATTTGTTTAATTTACCTTACTATATATATTTTTAAATGTGTTTTGATTTCTGAGATCTCTATGTGTGAATTTGTTTATTCAAGAGTTATTTTTTTAATTTTATTTTTCCTTGTTCTATGTTAGCCACTTTGATTCTGTTCATAAAAATTGATTTTGCATGTATTCTGATCTGTGATCTTGTATTTCTGTGGTATTTGCGTTTCTGGGCCTTTAAATTTCATAGAAGAATTTGTTTTTATGAGAAGAGTTAATTATGAAAGATAAAAAAAATGAGATTTGTGATTTGAATTGAATTTGATTTGTTCTGTTTCAACAGGCTCTTGTTTCTGAGCTGAGACTATTCATCTCTGTGCTGTTGATTGGAGATTGAATTCTTGTTGCTGCAAAGATTATGTTGGAAGGTCGTTCCTGCTTGGTTCCGAGGTTGTTTTCCAGTTCTTGTCAGGCACAGGCAGAGAACAATTGGTCTTTCATGAAATTCATGCCGGATTTGGACATAAAAAACGGCAAGCGAGGTATTGATGATGAAGATGAACCGCATCCGAGGAAGGTTAACAGGAGATTGGAATCTTGTTATCAAGGTGAGATGGATTCTGTTGTTCCACAAATCGATCTGGATGATGATCAGAGGAAGAATTTTGAGCCATTGAATGATTGCCAAAGTGTGGAAAATGTTGTTGCTTTTTCTGTCCTGTTTTTGGCTGAAAAATCGCAGCTTTCGTTCGGTGATGAACTGCAGAAGAAGCAGCTTGATGATGGGAATTTGATTAATTCCACTGACGAGCCTTCGGAGGAACAGAAGGAGCATCATGCAGGGGATTCATCAGATTCAAGTTCACTTTTGCCGCGCATGAATCGGGACAGCTCGATTACCTGTCTAAGCCGATGTTCGAGGTCCGATTATGGTTCACTTGCCTCGCTGAATCAGAGCTTCCGCAACATAATCCGGAGCGGTGAGCTCTATCGTTGGCGAAGACTGAACGGTATCATAGAGCACTGGATTTATTTTTCCTGCGCCCTCCTTGAATGGGAGGCCTATGATCCAGTTCGCGAACGGTGGATGCATTTACCTAGAATGGCTTCCAACGAATGCTTCATGTGTTCGGATAAGGAGTCTTTAGCGGTAGGTACCGAACTTCTTGTGTTTGGGAGGGAGTTGCAATCCCATGTTATATACAGATACAGTCTTTTGACAAACTCGTGGGAATCTGGAATGAGGATGAATTTTCCAAGATGCTTGTTTGGTTCTGCTAGCCTCAGAGAGATTGCAATTCTAGCTGGTGGTTGTGATTCAGATGGGCATATCCTTGACTCGGCTGAGCTCTATAACTCCGAGAATCAAACATGGGAAACACTCCCAAACATGATCAAGCCCAGGAAGATGTGCTCTGGGGTATTCATGGATGGAAATTTTTATGTTATCGGGGGAATTGGTGGACATGACTCCAAGCTTCTTACCTGCGGTGAGGAGTACAATTTACAAACTAGAACATGGAAAGAAATTCCTAACATGTCACCCGGGCGTAGTGCTAGGGGATCGGAGATGCCTGCCACAGCCGAGGCACCACCTCTAGTTGCTGTTGTAAATAATGAACTATACGCCGCTGATTATGCTGACATGGAGGTTAAAAAGTACGATAAAGGTAGCAAAGTGTGGCTTACAATTGGTAGATTACCAGAGAGAGCGGCATCGATGAATGGTTGGGGTCTTGCATTTAGGGCATGTGGAAATAGGCTTATTGTTATTGGTGGACCAAGGAGTCATGGTGAGGGTTTTATTGAACTCAATTCATGGGTTCCTAGTGAAGGACCTCCACAATGGAATCTACTTGCTAGAAAACAATCTGGTAACTTTGTTTATAATTGCGCCGTGATGGGATGCTGAAGAATTCAATTGTGAAATAATTGAACATTGTGATGCTTCAAATCCATCCAAATTGACACAAGATGATTGCTAATTGGTACTTTCCTCCTTATTCTTTTACTATGATGATAGTTTTCTTTCAAAGATGGGGGAAGAAATTCAGATAATACTCAAAGATTGGCTCAAAGTTTTCAGGGGAAGAAAGCTAAAGTCTTTTCATTTTTATGTTTACAATTTTCAGTTACTATTTTGTTCCATTATTAAAATTGGCATCTTCCTCCATTTCCATTTACATGAAAATATTTAAAGCTTGATATCATGTAGCACAGGAATAGGTTAAATAATTCAAGTTCCAACACAAATTGTAGGTTATTGGTGTTGTTTGTTGTAAGTTTTTTTTTTTTTTTAATGTTATCAACACAACTAGATATTTGATTTTCTTGATCATAAATTTCTTACCTTAAAGGATAGAATAATTTCTCAGTTGTTTGCTTAATTTTGGATTATTGAGTAATCCAATTTACAATTCAAATTTGTTGACTATTTATATTGAGCTTTCTCCCTAGCCTTGAAAGTAGTAGTAGTACTTATATAACCATCACATTTATTACTTGATGCAAATCTAACTCGAGACCGTAATATATTTCCTTTGTATTCCCAATGATTGAATTGTTGATTATGACACACTTGCATATGCCAAATAAGAAAAGTGAAATTAACTATTTTAATCATATGCAAGTGTGTAATTAACTATTTTAATCTTTTTAGTAAAAAAAAAAAAAAGTCTTGCTAACGAGTAAGGAACTCCCTCCATAAGTAAAATTCAACCATTTCAGTTGTAACTAATTATAAGCAAAATTGATTTTTTTTGTCATATTTAAGGATAATATACCTGAAATACCCTTATTTTAATTTTTTAAATGCACACACGTTTAACTACAACACCTTGAAAATATACTACTGTACACCACAATTAATGAAGGCAAAATAGGTTATTTAACTTAAATTAAATAACACAAACCACATTCCTTAAAAAATGTGAATTGGTCAAATTTGCTTATAAAAAGTTATGGAGGGAGTACTCTTTAACGATTCTCAATTAAGAAACTATTTATTGAAAAAGTTTAATAATTTAATTTCTGATGCATTGAATGCTCTTCCGTAAAAATTACTCCCTTCGGTTCTTATTATAAGAAGAAAAACAAAAAAACACCAAAACCAATACAATCATTAATTGTTATAACTTTTTAAATAATTTTACAAATATACCCCTATAGAAAGTTGTAAAACATTAAATACATCCACTAGTATTGAAAATACAAACATTAAATGAAGGATAAAAAAGTCTTTGAAGCAATAACTACATCTTAAAAGTTATGACATTTTCTTATAAATATGACCAAATTTTTTTTTTTAAATTTTATTATAACAAGAACAGGAGGGAGTACTATCTAAAGAAAGAAAAAAACAATGCTGAACTGCTTAACACTGCAAAAACCATGAAGAGCATCGTTGTTGCACCATTGGTCCAAACTCCAAACCATGTCCAAAACATTTGGTCTTCAACTTAAACCACCATTAAGATTGAATTTTAACTCTATCAATCAAAAGTGGCTAATAAACCTCTTTGAAATAAAAAAAGAAAGACGATTATTAATCTCTTTTCAAATGCTCAAAATACAAGCTAATTATTTGACGAAGTTGGTCTTTCGGCACCTAGCATTTGCTTACGGACACTTCAGATTACACAAACCATCAAAGACAATTAACTACTGTTCTGGGAGCTTTTTAAATCAGTTAAACTGGTTTTTAAAGTTATTTAACCGATTTTAAAGTGTTTACCGTTTTGCAGCGAACGGTAGTTAATTTTCCTTTGGTAGGTGTTTGTGAGCAGTCTCTAGGTGCCTAAAGAGCAATCCCCAAATTTGACATGAAGTCTTGACAACTTATAACCAAATGCAGGCCATGCATAAACTATTAAACATGGTCGGAAGCATAAAATAACAATGTCCATCCGTTTCAAAATACATGTCGCTGTCAACCACTTCACACGTGTCAATCCACAACTTTGGCCGTTAATATCTTTAATTATCTAAAGTAAAAAATTATAAAAATTTAATATTTTGAATATATTTGCCGAGACAAATCAAACAACATCTAACATTCTAACATTTGTATTTATATATTAGTTAAAAAGTAAGGTCAAAGTAAGTGATGTGAATAGTGCACATTGCAAAAATGCGACATGTATTTTGAAATGGAGAGAATAATATAAATACCAAACAACTTTAAAGTATCATTCCAAACTATTCAATTAAAATTGTTCATTTTAGTCTTTAACGTCAGCTTATTGGGTCACATGCTATGATAAATTAGATCATATATGTCAGCTTATTCGGTCACATGGTGTGATTAAATTGGATCATATATCACGTCGGTGTAAAAGCGATATGTTTTGAATTTACAGGGACTAAACCCGACTAAAACTAAAAGCACTATAATACAAGGACTATAATACATATACTAGATAATAATTTAGTTTTCCTTTTTTAGATTTGTAGACAAAGTGATAGATACTATCTAAAATTCACACACACAACTGCGATGTTAAGAATTCGAGCCCAGATGTAGGTGTCTGACCTAGTAATATCGATTGTTATTCATTAATTTAGTTTAAGAGATTGATATGTTACTTAGTAAATTTAATAGACTAAATTGAAATGCTCATTTACTCCAAAGAAAATTCAAAATGAGGGACATAGAAAATTCATTGAAATGCTCTTTTTTTTCCTTTTGATAACAAAACAAGTTGGCTCTATCAATCTAATCAAGATATCAAACCACCAAAAAATTTGTACTGTCAGTGAGTACAATCTCTATAAACTAGGGTTTCTGTGCTGTGTTTAGGTCATGCCTTGGGAATGATCCCAAGGTTACTATTTGTAGCCTCTCTTGGGTCTACCCGGTCATGGTTTTGGGCCCAAATCGTAAAGGGCCAAAACCATGACTAGGGCGCCCTCGTAAGCTGCTGAGGGCGCCCCCAGAGGGTGTCCCTTAGGAAAGTCACCTAAGGTTATTTATGGCTGTTAAGTGGGCCCTGCGCCCTCCTGGAGGACGTCCAGCCTTATTCCAAGGGTTCACACCCTTGTCTTCAGGATCTCAAGCCCTGAGTGGTGAGATCTACGGTCCAAAATCGAAACAAGATATCATGCATATATTTATTTATTTTTGGTTTAAATAGTTCTGATTAAAAATATAAAAGAAAGTCTGATTAAATTTATAGAGAATGCATATTCTCAACGCATTAAGACTCTTGAAAATGCATATATAATGAATTGTGTGGTGACGATGGAATAGGAAATTGCACATCATGCCGGCAGGGATTAATATTTTTATTTATTTTTAGTTTATGAAAGGAAATAAATCAAATTCGCACGTCATCCATTATTATACAATTTCAATTATAAACGAAGGCCCAAGTGAGAATTAATCAAATTCGCACGTCATCCATTATCTACTACATGCAATGCATCTTGCTAACTTTTCTCCTAGCAAAATCGTAAACAAGTGTCGTCGTAAAGACATTTATTAAAGATTCAAAAAAGTAAATAATTGTTAAATTTTATGTAGAAGTAGTTACTTTTTGGTATTTCAATAAGTTAAATACACAATTTTTAAAATAAAATTTTTACTTTGAGTTTTTTAAAAAATAGTATCCGAAAACACTTGTTAGCATTTATCAAATTGTAATTAAGATACACTTATTGTTTTTGAACTCTCCAAATCAAATTTAATAAAGAAGTTTACAACACTAACATTCTGCGCACCGATCACTTGCGTTATTATACTTTGATAACAGATATCATCACACACCCTTTACTCGTTTGTGGTGCCCATTAATAACGCTCAATTACAATATTCACACTCCTTTATTTCTAAAAATTATACATGGTTTTCATATACAATTTTGTACAGCATAATTTGTCAGAAAGTATACATCACAAAATATATGCTTTTTATGGATGAATGTATACATTTTGTAGTCATGTCGGTGATGGAAAAAGTTTCTCCATAGTATTAATTGTTGTTATTGGATTTTTGTAATTGTAAGTATGTAAAAATGGTCCAGAGTGTAGCCGAAACACGTCTTAGGCTTGGCATGACTGAGACGCTTTTAATAGTTTGTTGGGTTGTTGATTCACCATTACTATATATCAAATTTCATTTCAAAGTTTTAGCTTCTTTATCATATGATAATGATACACGGATTGTACCTAGTCTGCTGAGCAATTGAATTTTGATTTAATCCAAAAAAAAAGAAGGCAATAGACTTGTGTGATAGAATGAAAACAATAACCCATGGTCTTCATGCACCCTTTTGCCTCTCCTGCGATGAATTAACGATTTTTTTTTTTCTTCCGTGGGAGTTGACTACTAGACTTGGTACCTAAGGGACAAGTACCATAATTCTTTAACTCCCACTACCTTGGAGACGGCGAGGACATTACGCTTTGAAAGCTGCTGTTCCAACTTCAGCATTTGCTATGAAAATCAGAAAATTATGCATTTACCTCCATCGGCAGTTAACTGCTGCCGGATCTATGTGTTAAAAAATGCCACAGCGGCAGTTAACTGCCGCCGGACAAGTTTTTTGGCAATTTCAAAAGTGGAAACAACAACTTTCTTGTGTTTTTAGAAGATGTGGGACTTTGGGCCTTCATGGGTGGTCTATGCATGAATTGGGCTTTGGTCCGGTCAAATGTTTTGAAAGTAAATGAACGTCCTTCAAATTCTTATTCTTTTTGTTGAAAGTTTTAGGCCATTACTTTTCCAATTCTATTGATTTCTCACGCGCTCTATCCCTCCCTTCCCCCCAAAATATAATTTGCTCGGCAAATATAATCCGAACCATTTTTTGGAAAATATAATCCGAGCTGTTATAAAATTGATCATGCCTATCCAAAGCATGTAAATATACATTTCGGATTGTATTTGCAGAAACCTCGCAAAATTGTTCGGCAAATAAAATTCGAAATGTGTCAAACACCCCAGAAGACTGTGTTTAGAGACAGATTGCAATGTAAAAATTGACACAGTTTGAATTATATTTGCCGAATTCTTAACAAACAGTTCATATTATATTTGTCGAATTGTGTCCGCACATAGATGCAGAATTTGTGTTCACAGCTTAAACCCCTTTTTTTTGGCAAATTGATGATTCAAGACCGATTAAAACAATGTCATGTTAAGCAAAGACTTGTATTTTCATTGTAATCATCTATTATAAAATAAAATCAATTTTGCATTCATCACCATGTATTATTCATCACGAGAAGTTTACCAGGTGTTTGCATATTGTTAGTTCTAGACCTGTCTTGCATGTCCCTTTTGCATGTCCCTTTTGAATAAACTATATATTGCATTTTCTATCACATTGTAACATGGAAAAAAATATTCATTTGATAAGTATATTCTCTGTAAGAAAGTTGAACTTATGAATACAAAATATAACTCTAAATAAACAGAAAAATAGAGATTAATGTCAAATATGAAGTTGACTACACTACATAATAGTGATTGTAGATAGTACCTGGTATTCCAATGCATGTACCATATACATCACAACCTATCCACACTGTTGTTTTATTTGATCATTTGTTGTAGAATATATAAATGTTAAGGGTAACAAAAACACATCTTTATCTTTATCTTTATAATACTAAATGTTAGGTAGTTTTGACCTAACCCTAATTTTTGAGGGTTGAACCACAGACCAAGTTCTAGCAAATCACAACCACTACCACTAGATCACTAAAGTTTTTTTGTGACTTATAGTTGCTTTCATTTTATTTATCTAGCACAAATGCGAGTTCACTTTAAGTCATTCTCACAACCCTGAATTCCAACACAAATAAACAAGTGTCGTCGTAAAGACATTTATTAAAGATTCAAAAAAGTAAATAATTGTTAAATTTTATGTAGAAGTAGTTACTTTTTGGTATTTCAATAAGTTAAATACACAATTTTTAAAATAAAATTTTTACTTTGACTTTTTTAAAAAATAGTATCCGAAAACACTTGTTAGCATTTATCAAATTGTAATTAAGATACACTTATTGTTTTTGAACTCTCCAAATCAAATTTAATAAAGAAGTTTACAACACTAACATTCTGCGCACCGATCACTTGCGTTATTATACTTTGATAACAGATATCATCACACACCCTTTACTCGTTTGTGGTGCCCATTAATAACGCTCAATTACAATATTCACACTCCTTTATTTCTAAAAATTATACATGGTTTTCATATACAATTTTGTACAGCATAATTTGTCAGAAAGTATACATCACAAAATATATGCTTTTTATGGATGAATGTATACATTTTGTAGTCATGTCGGTGATGGAAAAAGTTTCTCCATAGTATTAATTGTTGTTATTGGATTTTTGTAATTGTAAGTATGTAAAAATGGTCCAGAGTGTAGCCGAAACACGTCTTAGGCTTGGCATGACTGAGACGCTTTTAATAGTTTGTTGGGTTGTTGATTCACCATTACTATATATATCAAATTTCATTTCAAAGTTTTAGCTTCTTTATCATATGATAATGATACACGGATTGTACCTAGTCTGCTGAGCAATTGAATTTTGATTTAATCCAAAAAAAAAAGAAGGCAATAGACTTGTGTGATAGAATGAAAACAATAACCCATGGTCTTCATGCACCCTTTTGCCTCTCCTGCGATGAATTAACGATTTTTTTTTTCTTCCGTGGGAGTTGACTACTAGACTTGGTACCTAAGGGACAAGTACCATAATTCTTTAACTCCCACTACCTTGGAGACGGCGAGGACATTACGCTTTGAAAGCTGCTGTTCCAACTTCAGCATTTGCTATGAAAATCAGAAAATTATGCATTTACCTCCATCGGCAGTTAACTGCTGCCGGATCTATGTGTTAAAAAATGCCACAGCGGCAGTTAATTGCCGCCGGACAAGTTTTTTAGCAATTTCAAAAGTGGAAACAACAACTTTCTTGTGTTTTTAGAAGATGTGGGACTTTGGGCCTTCATGGGTGGTCTATGCATGAATTGGGCTTTGGTCCGGTCAAATGTTTTGAAAGTAAATGAACGTCCTTCAAATTCTTATTCTTTTTGTTGAAAGTTTTAGGCCATTACTTTTCCAATTCTATTGGTTTCTCACGCGCTCTATCCCTCCCTTCCCCCCAAAATATAATTTGCTCGGCAAATATAATCCGAACCATTTTTTGGAAAATATAATCCGAGCTGTTATAAAATTGATCATGCCTATCCAAAGCATGTAAATATACATTTCGGATTGTATTTGCCGAAACTTCGCAAAATTGTTCGGCAAATAGAATTCGAAATGTGTCAAACACCCCAGAAGACCGTGTTTAGAGACAGATTGCAATGTAAAAATTGACACAGTTTGAATTATATTTGCCGAATTCTTAACAAACAGTTCATATTATATTTGTCGAATTGTGTCAGCTCATAGATGCAGAATTTGTGTTCACAGCTTAAACCCCCTTTTTTTTTTGGCAAATTGATGATTCAAGACCGATTAAAACAATGTCATGTTAAGCAAAGACTTGTATTTTCATTGTAATCATCTATTATAAAATAAAATCAATTTTGCATTCATCATCATGTATTATTCATCACAAGAAGTTTACCAGGTGTTTGCATATTGTTAGTTCTAGACCTGTCTTGCATGTCCCTTTTGCATGTCCCTTTTGAATAAACTATATATTGCATTTTCTGTCACATTGTAACATGGAAAAAAATATTCATTTGATAAGTATATTCTCTGTAAGAAAGTTGAACTTATGAATACAAAATATAACTCTAAATAAACAGAAAAATAGAGATTAATGTCAAATATGAAGTTGACTACACTACATAGTAGTGATTGTAGATAGTACCTGGTATTCCAATGCATGTATCATATACATCACAACCTATCCACACTGTTGTTTTATTTGAGTGATGTTGATCATTTGTGTCTCCATTCATCGAGCATTCACTTTTTAACGGGAGATCTACATGGGTCTTGCACAACATAAATGTTTATCCCTACTGAGAGTTGAACCACAGACCAAGTTCTAGCAAATCACAACCACTACCACTAGATCAGTAAAGTTTTTTTTGTGACTTATAGTTGCTTTCATTTTATTTATCTAGCACAAATGCGAGTTCACTTTAAGTCATTCTCACAACCCTGAATTCCAACATCATTTGAACACGAATTGAACGTCATTCACACACATCATGCTATTCAACTTCATTTTCACCGCCGCCGGTGACCCCAATAACAACATCCCGCCGCCGTTGCAACTGCCACCGCCGAAAAATCACTTTCTCTCACTTATCCACACACATCACGCCGCCGCCGCAACTGTCACCTCACCAACAACTGACCACCGTAAATGTCATTGCTGGTAACTCACTTTCTCTCACCGATTCACACCATCTTTCATCGAATTGACAAAAAATTATGACCAATGTTGATATTGATTGTCTGAATTTTGTTAATTTCGAATCCTTGACATTAGGGTTTGAAAATCATTAATTTTGATATGTGATTGTGTGAATTTTAGCTTTTTCTCCATTGTTCTTTTTTTCATACTAAATGTTAAGTAGTGTTGTCCTAACCCTAAGTATTAGCCCTAATTTTTAGTTCTAAAAATTTATGAAAAAAACTTCTAATGGGGATCGAACCAGGTACCACATGCTTTCAATTCACAACTCTTACCACCAAGGTACCAATGTTTTTTATGACATGCGATTGTTTCAATGTTGTGTATTCAACACAAATCTCGGGTCCTCTTTCTTTCAATCTCACAATCCCTAAATCATTTCTCACTCACTTTCATCTCTCACCATCTTGCAATTGAGCCTAATAACCATAACATCACCCTTTTTGACGGACCTAATTAATTTTTATGAAAAAAAAATCTGCAAGGAATTAAATCAGATAACACATGAAAATGTCATTTTTTTTAAAAGTCACTAACACCATTGCAATTTCTTTTTTGATAGCAAGTCCTTTTCATTATTATTTTTTCTTTCAATTACCACATAACGTTCCTTTTTATTTTTTTTCTTTCAGTTACCAAATAGCAATTCATTTTCATTATTTTTTTTCTTTCGATTACCACATATCAGTTTCTTTTCCTTTTCATTTTTATAGATTTAACAGCTTTTGCGGTTATGACCAATTTCTTGGTGCAAGCTTTTGTATATATTTTTTTCTTTCGATTTGTCATTTTTAATGCAGTCCATCTTTTATATTTTTTGCTTTTTGAGTTAGTTTAATAACATAATACTGAATGTAACTATAAAAATAATAATATAGCCAATTTGAAAGTTATATATGAAGTTATACAAAACCCGTGCATCGCACGGGTTAGAGTCTAGTTATACTAAATGTTAAGTAATGTTGCCATAACCTCAATTATTTGCCCTAATTTTTAGTTTTCAAAAAAATTTATGAAAAAAACTCTTGGGGTGGGGATTGAACCAAGTACCACATACTTCCAATTCACAACTCTTACCACCAACGTACTGATGTTTTTAATGACATTCTATTGCTTCAATATTATGTATTCAACATAAATCTCGGGTCCTCTTTCTTTGAATCTCACAATCCCTAAATCATTTTTCCCTCACTTTCATCTCTCTCATCATCATGCAATTGAACCTAATAACCATGACCCCACCCTTTTTGACAGAACTAATTAATTTTTATGAAAAAAAAGATCTACAAGGAATTGAGTGAGGTAGCATATGAAAATGTCATTTTTTTTAAAAGTCATTGACGTCATTGCAATTCCTTTTTTGATAGCAGTTCCTTTTCATTATCAGCGATTCCTTTTCATTATTATTTTTTCTTTCAATTACCACATAATAAATCCTTTTTATTATTTTTTCTTTTGGTTACCACTATGCAGTTCCTTTTCGTTATATTTTTTTTCTTTCGGTTATCACATAGCAGTTTCTTTTCCTTTTCATTTTTATAGATTTAACAGCTTTTGCGGTTATGACCAATTTCTTGGTGCAAGCTTTTGTATATATTTTTTTCTTTCGATTTGTCATTTTTAATGCAGTCCATCTTTTATATTTTTTGCTTTTTGAGTTAGTTTAATAACATAATACTGAATGTAACTATAAAAATAATAATATAGCCAATTTGATAGTTATATATGAAGTTATACAAAATCCGTGCATCGCACATGTTAGAGTCTAGTAATACTAAATGTTAAGTAGTGTTGCCCTAACCCAAATGATTAGCCCTAATTTTTAGTTCTGAAAAAAATTTATGAAAAAACTCCTGGTGAGGAACGAACCAGGTACCACATGTTTACAATTAACAACTTTTACCACTAAAGTCCTGATGTTTTTTATGATATGCGATTGCTTCAATGTTATGTATTCAACACAAATCTCGGGTCCATTTTCTTTCAATCTCACAATCCCTAAAAAAATTATGAAAAAAAACCTCTGGTGAGGATCAAACCAGGTACCACATGTTTCCAATTGACAACTTTTACCACTAAAGTAATGATGTTTTTTATGACATGCGATTGCTTCAATGTTATGTATTCAACACAAATCTCGGGTCCTTTTTCTTTCAATCTCACAATCCCTAAATCATTTCTCACTCACTTTTATCTCTCTCACCATTATGCAATTGAACCTAATAACCGTAATCCCGCCCTTTTTTACGGACCTAATTAATCTTTATGAAAAAAAAGGTCTGCAAAGAATTGAATCAGGTAACACATGAAAATGTCATTTTTTTTTAAAAGCCACTTACACCATTGCAATTCCTTTTTTTGTTAGCAGTTCCTTTTCATTATTATTTTTTCTTTCAATTACCACATACGGTTCTTTTTTATTATTTTTTTCTTTCGGTTACTACATAACAGTTCCTTTTCATTATTATTTTTTTCGATTACCGCATCGCAGTTTCTTTTCCTTTTCATTTTTATAGATTTAATAGCTTTTGCGGTTAGGACCAATTTTTTGGTACAGACTTTTGTATATATTTTTTCTTTCAATTTGTCATTTTTATTGCAATCCGTCTTTTGTTTTTTTGCTTTTTGATGTAGTTTGATAACATAATATTGAATGTAACTATAAAAGTAATAATATAGCCAATTTGATAGTTATATATGAAGCTCTACAAAATCCGTGCATCACACGGGTTAGAGTCTAGTAATACTAAATGTTAAGTAGTGTTGCCCTAACCCTAATGATTAGCCCTAATTTTTAGTTCTGAAAAAAATTTATGAAAAAAACTCCATAGTGTTGCCAAGACCCTTAGAGCTGTAAAAAATGGGTCGGGCCAATGGGCCAGGCCCATTAGCCCATTTTTTGGGCCGAGCCTCAAAAAGTCGGGCCAAAAAGCAATCGGGCCTTTTTGGCCCAGCCCATTCAGTCCAATTTAAAACATGGGCCAGGCCGGGCTGGTCCATCGGGCTTCGAGCCGGCCCATTTAAAATAAATATAAAATAATGTAATTAAAAAAATATTTTGGTGTGTGTTTATTTCTTTTTTTTTTATAGAAAAAACTCACTTATTTTTTAGGCTCACTCCAAGTCCAACACAAAACTCTAATCTATCTTACGCTCTCGCCTTAGCCAAAGTCAGATATGGTGGAAGTAGAAGGGTCTTAGAGCAAGAGATACATTTTTTAGTCATTTTGAAGTGCTAAAAGGGACTCATAACATTTTGAATTGTCAGACTCATTTTGAATTGTCGTTTTGAACCAAGTTCTCACTTCTCATGTATTATTATTTCTTTTGTTAATCTATTTTGAATTGTCAGGCTCATGATATTTTATTATTTAAGATTGCACTTTGTAAGGTTGGGTGAATGTTTATGCCCTAACTATTTTGTGCGGATAATATTTGATGATGTGGTAGTTATTTTGTGAATTTTTGTTTGTATTATTGATCCTTTTGGTGTGTATGTGAAAAAAGAGTAGTTTTTGTTGTATATTTCATCACTTAAAAAAGTAAAAAATAAAAAATAAAATACGGGCCAGACCCAATTTTTACAGCCCATACATCCGACGGGCTGGGCTGGCCCAGCCCAATTATTCGCATTGGTCCACCGGGCCGAGCCGAGCCGGGTTGGGCCGGGCCAGCCCATTTGACACCTCTAATAACCCTAATGATTAGCCCTAATTTTTAGTTCTGAAAAAAATTATGAAAAAAACTCTGGGTAGGGATCGAACCATGTACCATATGCTTCTAATTCACAACTCTTACCACCAAGGTATTGATGTTTTTCATGACATGCAATTGCTTCAATGTTGTGTATTCAACACAAATCTCAGGTCCTCTTTCTTTCAATCTCACAATCCCTAAATCATTTCTCACTCACTTTCATCTCTTTCACCATCATGCAATTGAACCTAATAACCATAATCCCACGTTTTTTGACGGACCTAATTAATTTTTATGAAAAAAAAATGTCTGCAAGGAATTGAATCAGGTAACACATATAAAAGGTCATTCTATTAAAAGTCACTAACACCATTGCAATTCCTTTTGCTTTTTGAGGTAGATTGATAACATAATACTGAATTTAACTATAAAAGTAATAATATAGTCAATTTGATAGTTATATATGAAGCTCTACAAAATTCGTGCATCGCACGGGTTAGAGTCTAGTTATATTAAATGTTAAGTAGTGTCGCCCTAACCTAATGATTAACCCTAATTTTTAGTTCTGAAAAAAATTTATGAAAAAAACTCCTGGTTGGGATCGAACTAGGTATCACATGCTTCCAATTCATAACTCCTACCACCAATCTCACTCACTCCTGGTTTGTGTTGTTTATTCAACACAAATCTCGGGTCCTCTTTCTTTAAATCTCACAATCCCAAAATCATTTCTCTCTCACTTTCATCTCTCTCACCATCATGCAATTGAAACTAATAACCATAACCTCGCCCATTTTTACGGACCTAATTAATTTTTATGAAAAAAAGGTATTAAATGTTAAGCGGTGTTGCCGTAACCCTAATGATTAGCCCTAATTTTTAGTTCTGAAAAAAAATTATGGAAAAAACTCTTGGTGGGGATAGAACCAGGTACCATATGCTTCCAATTCACAACTCTTACCACCAAGGTACTAATGTTTTTTATGAGATGTGATTGCTTCAATGTTGTGTATTCAACGCAAATCTCGGGTCATCTTTTTTTCAATCTCACAATCGCTAAATAATTTCTCACTCACTTTCATCTCTCTCACCATCATGCAATTGAACCTAATAACCATAACCCCGCCTTTTTGACAGGCCTAATTAATTTTTATGAAAAAAAGTTGCAAGGAATTGACTCAGATAGCACATGAAAATGTCATTTTTTTTAAAAGCCACTAACGCAATTGCAATTCCTTTTTTGATAGCAGTTCCTTTTCATTATTAGTGGTTCATTTTCATTATTATTTTTTCATTAAATTACCATATAACAGTTTCTTTTTATTATTTTTTTCTTTCGGTTACCACATAACGGTTCCTTTTGTGGTTAGGACCAATTTCTTGGTGCAGACTTTTGTATATAATTTTTATTTTGATTTGTCATTTTTATTGCAGTCCTTCTTGTCTTTTTGTTGCTTTTTGAAACAATTTGATAACATAATACTGAATGTAACTATAAAAGTAATAACATAGCCAATTTGATAGTTATATATGAAGGTCTACAAAACTCGTGCATCGCACGGGATAGAGTCTAGTTAATAATGAAAATGATTTAACCGATATGCACTGCAGCTGTAAATATTTTTTAATTGTCAATCAATCATAATTAAAAAAATTGTTACAAAGTTTTAGAATGCTAATCACATAAATTTTTTGTACCTGATTAAATTTGTGAGAATTTGCCGAACCCTTAAGACATCAACAATGACCTGCAATTATGTATGAAGTAGATAAACAATAAATTCATCAACACTACACAGTTGAAATCATGCTTTATGTTTTGAAGTCATAACCATCTAGTACACATAATAACAATTTGAATTTGAGACATTGTTTTAATTTTATGTTACACGTGTGTTGTTTCATGTGGTCTCATTATATATTTTTTTCTTATAATTTGGTTTGATTTAAGTTTAAATCAATTTTGATTTGTCAATTTGCCAATAAAAATTGTTTTAAGCAGTGAACACATATTCTGCCTCTGTGTGCTGACAGATTTCGACAAATATAATGTGAACTGTTTGTTAAAGGTTCAGTAAATATAATCCGAACTCTGTCAATTTTTACACTGCAATCTGCCTTTAAACATGGTCTTTTGGGGTGTTTGATATATTTCAGATTCTATTTGTCGAACAATTTTGCGAGGTTTCGGCAAATACAATCCGAACTATATATTTACATGCTTTGGATAGGTGTTTACTGGTGTTTTTGGTAAACAAGAAAACTAGTTTTTAAAATTATTTGCAGGATCAAACTAAAAATCCTAGGACATGTTGTGGAAAGTTTTTTCAGAAAACGTAGGAATATTCATCATGTTATTTAAGTTTGAATATAAAGAAGATAAAGGTAGAAGTTTGATTCGACATAATCAAACAAGTTTTTATGATTTTAAAAGTAAACTTAAACTTTAGGGATGAAAGCAAGAAAGTTTAAAGGAAATGAAATTGCATTGCATTAATAAAATGGTTCATCAAATCATGTCACATACATTTTCTTACTCTTTTCTCTCTGTGTGCTTGGATAATTCGACTTTGAGAACTTGTGATAATGATTTGTGACCCTTTTTTCCTATGAAAAAATAGCATATATACATAAGAAAAAAATAACTAACAGACCAACAGTCCTAAACTACATTTTTTCGACAACTTTAGCCTGCTTCCACGTGTATGGACTCTTAATCTTGCTTCTTTAGAAAAGATTTGAATTCCTCTAGTTGAATTAAGGAACTGGTGGAACCACTCCTGTCGAAATCTCTATCCTTCATTTTGTACTTAGAGAATTTCATGGTCTTGAAATATACACTTCAAAATATAGGCTAACAGTAGGTATGAACAATTTTATAACAATATGGATTATATTTGCTGAAATATGGTTCAGATTATATTTTCTTAGTAAAAGGTATTTTAGGAAAAAATAGGGTGCGTGAGAAACCAATAAGGTGAGAAAAGTAATAGCCAAAGTTTTACTATGGTTTTTTAGTTGAAGTTTATTCATTGTCTCGTATTGAGAGTAACTTCATTTTGAAACTCTTCTCCCATACAAAATTGCTCATTCCCACGTGAACTGAAGAAAATAACTCCAACGTGAGTTAACTCACGTTCGGTATCACTAACCTGAGTTAAGTCACGTTGGGTTATAACCTACTTGAGTTAAGTCACGTTGGGTTATAACCTACTTGAGTTAAGTCATGTAGGGTTATAATCTACGTGAGTTAAGTCACGTTGGAGTTATAACCTACTTGAGCTAAGTAATGTTGGGTTATAACCTACTTGAGTTAAGTCATGTTGGGCTATAACCTACTTGTGTACTTGATAATCAATTTATTTATTTCCAAAATAAGTCCTAACTAAAAATAGACAAGTACACAAAATCAATTCCGAAACAATAAAATTCGACAAATTTATTTAGTTTTAAACAAAGCGTTGCGTTACATTACATTCTCTCTAAGGATGTTGTATCATCATGATGTTGGATTTAAGTTAAAGGGTTAATATATATTTACCCCCCTGTAATATGAGCGATTTCCGGTTTACCCCCTGTAAAAATAAAGTTTAGATTCCAACCTTGTAATATGAAGATTCTTTCGTTTTAGACCCTATGGTCATCTGACTGGACAAAATGCTGATGTGGCACACTGAGTCAGCATTTTTGGATGATGTGGTTCGCTGACTGTATAATTAATTTTGTTTTTCTTTTTTATTGATTTTAAAATAAAAAACTTTTTCATTTTATTGATTTAAAAATAAAAAACAATTTAAAAAAAATCTAAAAATTAATTTTCAAAAATTAAAAAAATAAAAAAAAATAATTTTTTTTTTCAAAAATTAAAAAATTCAAAAAATAAATCAGATTTTTTTCAAAATTGAAAAATTAGAATTTTTTTTTGAAATTAAAAAGATTTTTTTCTAAAAAAAATAAAAAATTTTGGAATTTATTTTTCAAAATAAAATAACAAAATTTAGAAAAACAAATTCAAAATTAAAATTAGAAAAACTATTTTGAATTTTTTTTAATTTTATTCTACAAAAAATAAAAATTCTGGAAACTATTTTTATTTTTCGTACACGTCTCATAATAATTATTGATGTAAACTATGAGATTGTTGCTTTTTTTTTTTTTTTTTGTGTTGAGGGATATCGGATTGTTGGTTAACTACTATAGTTTCAAGTGTTATATCTTTTCCTTTATACTTTTTTTTTGCTTAAAAAGCAGTTTATTTGTCTTAACCTTTTTTGAAAAGGTTTTCAAATTAATCGAGTCTTATACCGATTATAACATAAATGGTATATTTATTCTGTATTTGTTTTTCGACAAAGCATTATTAGTTTTATATAATTATTAATTAACAACTTTAAGGATTTGATCCAGTGGTAAAAAAATAGACATTTAGATTAGAGATTTTGAGTTCAATCCATACCAATGCCTTTAAAGGGAGATAAAAAAAAAGTTCTTTATAAGTGTTCTTTGAATCCCAAAGTCTTCTCTATTACCTTGTACTGGGGTACCAATGACCATCTTCTCATCATAAATTTATGTAACAAAACAATATATTCGTTAATTGAAATATTTTTATTGTTTTAAAGTACTCAATAAATTGACATATATATTATTGGCTTTAACGAACTTTTGGTCCTCTATTTTAACTAAAACATGATTATAGTCCCCTTATTTTTAAATTATGAGATTTCAGCCCCTTTGAATCACAACTTACAATTCTTCCCCACAACCCAAATTTGTGGTGTAGTGCCATATACATTAATGACAAGATTTTTTTTATGTGGCATTGTTGACTTGAACAAAAATAGTGGACTTCTATTACCATATTTTTTTTTCAATTTTATTGATAAAATGTAAACTGTTTCGGATTGGGCCAATGCCCATTCCGCTTAGACTTGGATCCGACCTAGGACCCAAGAACATGCTACACGAAACGATGGACATGCCTTAAATGTCACCAGATAATGGTTCAGACCAAGATATCATGAGCGTCAAGTCTGGATCCAATGTTAAGGACCATCAAGATGGTCACACCTGTCCCTCAGGGACAACTGTCCAGATGAAGGCTTGACAGTCAAAGCCCTACTTATCCACTATATATTGTTGAACCAAAGTGGGTTTTAGAACAATGTCTCTAAGGTTTTGATGATAACAATGTATGAAAGAACAATTAAGTACTCTAATGTGTGTTCAAGTATGCAGAACCATAAAATTAAATTCTAACTTCAAAGTCAAGTTTTTGTTATGATACATCATGCTCTGAACACCAATGAAAGCATTTTGGTACTCAAGAGAAGCTAAGAAGACTTAGATGATGATCTAAAGAACGGTCAACAAAAAGTCAAAGCTCTGATCAGAAGTTGCATTTAGCCGTAAAGACTCTAACGAAAGCAAGTTCTGAAGGAAACATGTTCTGATGGACACGTCAGTAGTGAACACTCTAAAGAGACATTGACTTGTTTTGTCTTCTTCTGAAAGAACGTCGCTTTCAAGTTCTGATCGTATTATTTGTCTTCTTCTAACCACGTGTAGAAATGATACGTCACTGCAAGTACACATTTATTATTGAGTAGTAAAAATATCGATCCACAGAAAGTTGTGTAAGTACCAACTTAGTTTTCAAAGATTGTTAGCTGAACATATTAAGTTTTAAGATTTGGACAAAATTCTTTGGTTTAGATTTATAAAATAAAAAAAGCGTCTTGGGATTATTGGTATATCTAATGACAGAATATAAACATTCAAGCCTATATCTCTATTCTATATTGAATCTATTTTCCAAAGACAAGATTCACTAAGGTAATTCATGTTTCCTTTCGAAATACATGAATGTATCCCAATAACAATCACACCTATTCCCATGGTTGATTGCTATATGAGACCCATTAAGCACGAATCTTATGGCCTTAAGAAATCACAAAGCTACTCATTTGGGGTGTTCCCATCAAGCTTTGAGATGCCTTGTCTGATCTCATTTGTTCCAATATTAAGCTTCTTCGTTTGATACTTCACTTGATATTTGAAATGATGAAATAGTAGTTGTTCCGTTCGGTACTTCGTTCAACACTTGCTACTGAGTTTAAAAACGATTAGATTATATAGGAAAATAGTTTTGAATAAAATAGAGTCTAGGCTTGGTTTGATTAGGATCTAGTCATTAGACTTTTCCAACAATCCCAAGACTAGACAAGTCTACTCACGATTGTTCATCGTAGACGCTTGACAAATTATAAAGGACATGAATTGTAAATGCATAAAGATAAATGACAAGAATGATAAAGTGCAGAAAGGTAAAGAACATGAAATATAAATTGCAGGAACTTAAAAGTGCAAGAAAACGTAAAAAATGAACTTAGAGCAATGTAGCAATTGGATTTCACTATAGTAACAATACACCAAGTCTAAGCTCCTTTACAAAGCTGATTGTAGCTCTATTCATAGAAATAATGGGCATTTTCCAAGAGTTTTCAACCATTAGAATTGACTACATAACGCGCACGGTTGTGCCATATGGACGCACGACCTTGCCATGTTTTAAAACTAAAGAAACTGAAAATCTGGAGAGGCACACGACCGTGCCATTTGGGCGCACGACTGTGCGTGAAGAATCTGCCAGAGATGGCATGCTTTGCTCAAAAGGGGGCGCATGACCAGTACAAAAAGTGGCACGACCGTGCCACCTAAAAATTGCCTTGAAACTTGATTTTTCTTGCTTGACTCTTCATGTTTTTGATGCAAGATGTTTGCTCTCATTATATTTACGTAAAAAGAAAAACAAGTTCTTTGAAGTAAAATAGTTCAAGAATGTAAACGAAACGACTAAAATTGATTTGAAATAAACCCTTAAAAACCCTATAAAATACTACTTATCAAACTCCCCCAAGCTTGAATCTTAGCTTGTCCTCATGCAAAAGATAAAGGACTTCAGCAACACAAGTCAAAGTAAAACAATTTTTTTTGCAAGTAAACAAATCGACAATTTTTTTTTTTGCAAGTAAACAAAGCTTGAATCTTTACTTATCCAGCTTTTTATTGCTCCTGTGCAAAGAGGTATTGTGAGGAAAACATGTTCTAACTCTAAAAGTAAACAAATCGACAAAATTTCACTTCCATTTCATATAAGCTAGGTGGGACATTTTTAGATCACTTTGTCACATGGTGTTTATTTGATTTTGGGGAACTGCAGAAGTGTTTTTATTCATTTTGAGGACAACCATTGTCATACCCCATTTTTTGACTTATGTTTTTTATGTGTTTTATCTTTTAATTATCTCATTACTTATTTTTACCTTTTATTATTTCATTCTTGTTATAGTATTTTATTTGCATTTTATCATTATCATTATTAACATTTCCATTATCCTTAATATTATTAATGTTATTGTTATTCTATTTTTCTTTAATAATATTATTATTATCTTTTACTACTATTAAGGTTTTATTTTTATTAATATTACTAAGTTTTATTCATTATCATCATTTTCATTATTATTGTCATTTCCTATTTTATTTATTGTCATTTTGCATTTGCATTTTGCATTATCATTATTATTATTATTATTATTTATTATTATTCATTTCCTACCTTTTTATTTTTAAATACAAAAAATCAAAAAAAGGGGAGTTCGCAGTGCGAAATCACCTTCGCACTGCGACCTCTGCGAAATTTTATGCAGAATTTTATATATAGGTTTATCCTTTTTGCTTTCAACTACAATTGTTATTATTAGCATTATTACTATTATTATTGCTATTTTGTGACTGATTTGGTGCAGCAAGGCAAGAATTAATGTGTGACATTAAAGGTAAAAGGAAAGAAGGATTTTCTTCCAACCTATCATGTGATCAAACAAATTGGCTGCCCTTGGTCAGTTCTTGTCCCTCCAAATTGACCCATCACCCAACCTAAGCTTGCCAGCCAGCTGCTTGATCCCTTTCCTTCCCTTTTTCTCTGCCAAAACCAGTCAAACACAAGTGGTTTTTGTTGCAAAAAAGCTGTTTGTTGTGCCCTGTTTTGAGCTGGATTTCTCCTCCCACACATAAACCCACATGCTCATTTTGCTTCCCCCAATCTCCCTGTACATGGCAGTACACGTTTTCATTGTTTGACCTTCCAGGATTGCAAGGATTGATCCCAAGAATCACCCCTTTTGCAGCTGCCCTGTTTTACAGTTTTTTCTCATCATTACCTTCTAGAATTAATGGCATTTGTGGCTGAGATCAGTCAAGACCTTTCCCCTTGGCACAAGGCAAAGCAAGTTCTATCCATTAGCATTAAATGCAAAGTGTTTTAGCCTGGATTTAGCCCACAAACCAGCTAGAATCTAGAGATTTACCATCATTACATAGATTTGCATTTTGGCCTATAAAAGGAATGCCAAGGCCCAAGGATTTAACACAATCAATACACATTCAGAGAGCCATTACACACTGAAAAACCAGAGCCTTACACACACGAAATCCACACAAAAATCCCTTGCATTGCAGCACAAAATCAGTCCATCACAAACAATTAGAACATTGTTCATAACCTCTCACAAAGCAAGCAAGCCACTTCCAATCTTGCTCAAGCATTGCTAGGAGTTCTGTAAGTCTCCTATAACCCTTCTTTTTCATTGTGTTTGCTGCTTTCATCCTTTGTTTTGTCCAATTTCACTTTGTGCAAAAAGCCCTTTTTGAAACTCAAAAGGGACCTCAAAGGGGCCAAGCTTTGAAACTGTGTTTTTCCACCCCATTTTCTTCCATTTTGTCAAACTTTTTAACCCCCTTTAGGTTCTGAAGCTTGCTTAGAAGCAGTTTCTGAACTTCTGTTCAGAAACAGCTTCTGAGTTTGAAAATTCGCATACTTCGCAGAGCAAAGTATTGCTCGCACTGCGAACACACCAGAACCTGACTTCGCAGAGCCAAGTTCTGGCCGCTCTGCGAAGTATGTGAAACTCAGAACATGAATCAGGCATTCAAATGTCAAATTTTTAGGGTTCCAGCCCTTGATTCAGAACCTAAAGAGGGTTAAAACCATTTTGGTCCAAACCCAATTCATAATCATGCACAACTTGGAAAATTTCACAAGTTCGTGCGACAAATTTTGAGTAACTTGTGAAACAAGTTATGTCCTTTAATATTTTCAAAACCAAGTTTGAGCAACAAGCTAAGTTCGTCTATTTCAAAACAAACTTGAATAACCATGTTGTTCATGATTTTCAATCCAAACGCGAATTTACGCCGTGCTTGCTCACTCTCTTAAAACCAAGCTCGAATTGAGCCGAACTTGTGAACTTTCCAATTTTGTGCATGTTTTATGATTGTGTTTACCATTCAAACTTGAACTATACTCGTTCTTGAGTTTCAATAACTTAAGCAACAAGTAATGTTCATGATTTTTGATAAAATCGAACAACAAATTTGTTCGTGTTTTGTTTTCTTTTCTTTAAGTTTCCTTTTAAAAGCTTTGGTTCCCTTTGAGATTTCTTCGAGTAACGAAACCAAACTTGAATGAAACGGGAATGGCTTGACGTATGTCTCCCCAAACCTCGGTTGCACGAATGCGTGACGTATGTCTCGTCGCTCGGGCAATCGTCATTCCACCCTTGACGCGTCTAGCCCGCTCAACCTTCCCTTGGCCCCCTTGTGGCCATTTTTAACCTTTCCTTGGCCCTCGTGGTCAATCCGAACCTTTCGCGCCTTTGCGCGTTTATTTTTAACCATTTACGCCTTGCGCGAATTTTACGCCTCTGTGCGTTTGTCTTTTTATTTTTTTTCAAAACATTCACGCCTTGCGCGAGTTTATCGCCTAGCGTCCATCTTTCATCATGTTAAAACTTTGTTCGTCTTCGTACGTTTTAAAACCTTTGTTCTAGTCCGAGTGCAAAATCTTTTTTATCAAATCATTTACTATTATGCATTGTCGTCAATGGCCAGTTCGGCAGCAACCCGGACAGTTGACATTTACTTTCATTACTTTCTTTTTTTTTCAAACTTTTTCGCTCGGACGCGATCAAATCTTTTTTAACTAAAACGAACCAACATACAAACTTTTTCTACCAAAGAACTACGTACGCTTTGAATTCTCCGACTACCGGGAGATACGTAGGAGCAAGATCGACATCTTGTCAAGCCCATTAATAAAAAACCTTTTTTTTTCCTTTCGTTCGTTTTTATCTCTTTCTTCATCTCGCATTATGTTTTTTATATATATTTCCTTTTATATATGTTTAAACACGCAAGTAAAACATCGAAGCATTTTAAGCCTAAGCCGACTAAGAGGTTCCCGTTGAGTACAACAGATGTGAGGGGTGCTAATACCTTCCCCTCACATAATCGACTTTCGAACCTAAAATCTTTTCTCAAGGTAATTTAGAACTTTTTTCCTTTTTCCCCGAAAAATTAAAAGTTCAGTCGTGATTTAAATTTAGTGATTCAGTGCTTCCCAATAGCTTGACATCCGAAATTCGACGCGACAACCATATCATTCTCAGGAAGTTAGTGATGGTGAGTCATACCAACCCAAGTCAATGCCTCTTATTTTTGTGCTCTAACACCTTTTTTATTTATTTACACCTTATTTTGTTCTTTTTAATCCCCACACCAACTTATACTACTTTTTGTTTGAAATTTTTTGAGGACAAATTTACCGTTAAAGTTAGACAGTGTTCCTCAAAATACCACTTCGCACACTTACTCAAAGACAACAACTTTGTGCGTTTTTCAAAGAGAAAATTTTCTCAATAAAACAAGTGCGGGTTTAGTGGATGATTTTTGAAGCAAAAAGGGTTTATTTACAAGCACAACACAAAAACTTAGCCTTTTAAACTATTTTTTTATATAAACTAAGACTTTGTTGCTTCAATGCCTTTCACTTAACAACAAACAACTATTCAAACAAAGGGGAATTGAAAACAAGACAATAAAACAAACTAAAACTAATTTATTTACCCCCATGTTTGAAACAAGCATTGTCCTCAATGGTTCAAAATTAAATAAAACAAAAGTGAAGTGGGGTAGGAAAGCTCACATTGGTACTTTTTGTTCAATCTAAAATTTATCCTTCTTGTGGCTTTTCGTTTATTAATCTACAAAATACAAGAAAGAAAATGGCTGTAAACCGTGGGTTTCTTCTCCTCTCTTTCGTTGAGCCATAGAAGCTAGATGCTCAAGCAAATAAAAGCATGTGTTTGCCATCACAACCCATAACAGAAGAAACTCCCGAATTTTTATTTGCTTGAGAGTCCCGCTTATTTGGCTTTTGAAAGTTATTGCTCAAATTGATCAAATTGGGTTTGAATTTGTTGTGGAAAAGGTTGTTTTTTGGTGTTGGTCACTGTGTTTATTCTTGATTTTGTTGTTTGGGTAGGGTTTTATGGAATTTTTGAGGGTTTTAGGGTTTGGGTTAATTTGGGGGGTTTATGGTTGATGAATGATTTTTGAATTTTTGATGGTTGGAATGTGTTAAGGATGATGAGAATTGGTGGATTTGGGTTGCATTTGGTTAATTTTCATGAAGTTTTGATGGGTTTATGGAGTTTGGGAGTTTTAGGTTTTGAGAAGATGAAGGTTTTGAATGTTGAGAATGAGAGAAAGGAAAAATTTCTGTTTTATAATGGCTGGGTATGCGCACGGTCGTGTGCTCAACTGGCATGGCAGTGCGTGTTTATTCTGTTTGGGAAGGGTGTTTTGAGTTCTGGAAGGGCGCACAGTCGTGCGCTTTTATGGCACAGCCGTGCATGTTTTGCTGGATTACGGAAAACACATTTTTTTCAATTTTTTTGCAATTACTCATGGATCAAAACCTTCCCACACTTTAGCCATGTTTCTTTCAAGCATTTTCAGACATTTATTTCTACCTTAACCTGCATAAAACAAAGTAAACAAAGCACATAACCCCGTGGGTTGCCTCCCACTCAGCGCTCTTATAACGTCACTAGCTTGACGAATAAAAGTAACAATTTCCTTAAACGAGACTGCTGAGAGTTAGAATGGTTTCCTGCTCAATACTCTCATTTGCATTATATATTTTCAGCCTCTGACCATTCACTTTGAATGTCCCGGTCTTTTCAGACCAAATTTCAATCGTCCCAAAAGGATAAACCTTGCGGATTTGAAACGGTCCATACCATCTTGATTTTAGTTTTCCCGAAAAAAGTTTCAATCTAGAATTAAAAAGTAGAACAAGATCTCCACTCTTGAAATCCCTTCGGATGATACGCTTATCATGCCAATTTTTAGTTCTTTCTTTGGATATTTTGGCATTCTCATAAGCGTCCATCCTACGTTCTTCCAATTCACTCAATTTAAACTTCCTCTTCTCACCGGCTGATTTCATACCCAAGTTGAGACTATTTTTTAAAGGTGAGAAAAACACACAAGAGGGGGGAGGGGGGGGTCAATTGTGTGGGTAGTTTTTCCTTTTCTCAAAAACTTAAGTTTAAGTTCAGAATCAAGTTTTGAAACTTTTTCAGATATTGTTTGCAGTGGATTAAAAGTAAAAGAGAAAGGGAAAGAATGACACAGATGTTTTCATACTAGTTCCTTCCACAAGTTGGAAGTAGTCTAGTCCCCCTGTCACTTACAGGAGATTTAACTATAATCAAACTGATTACAATTGCTCAGAACACAAAGTAATGAGACTTCAATGCTCAAACACCTAGCAAGAGACTTCTAATGCTCAAGACACAAAGTAATGAGACTTCCCTGCTCAAGACACACAGTCAAGATACTTCCAATGCACAGAACACAAAGTAATGAGACTTCTAATTGCTCAGAACACTAAGTAATGAGACTCAAGATGCTCAGCACGCAGACTGAGACTTTGGTTCAAACTGAATTACAAAGAAATTAAGTTTGAGCTGAACACTTGATCAAATATCGGAGGTGTTCACTTAATACAACACAGGAATAAGACTTTAGACTTAAGAAATTCTAAGATTACAAGATTGTAAGTATTTCTAAGAGTTTTAGTGAACTTCGAATTTTGGACAGCAAAACAGAGCACACTTTCAGTTCTTTTGTTTCAAGAGTCTTAGCAATTTTTCTCTTCAAATCTTCACCCTTTTATAAAGTAAAAGATAGCTGTTGAGAATTGCAGAAATCCAGCAAAGAGCCGTTGCAATTGAAGGCTATGTTAGCTGAAATTGTGTGCTAAAACTGAGTAGAAAAACAGAGCCCGTATTTTTGAATTCTTTCCTTAAAAGTTGGGGAATGTTTTGGCCAAGGAGATAACTTTTCCATTGGAGTTGTTCTGACATTTGTAGGCATTAAATGCAGACAGAGACAGTTGCTTTTCCATCCACGTCAGACTTCAGAAGCTTCTTCAGGAACACAGTACTTCAGAAGCTCTCTTCAGAAGCACACTTCATAAGCACTGTTCATCAGACGCACTTCTTCAGACGTTGACTTTCGTTGACCCTCAGACTCAGCCTTCAGACGTTGACTTCTGTTGACCTTAAGACTCAACCTTCAGACGTTGACTTCTGTTGACCTTCAGACTCAACCTTCAGAAGCACCCTTCAAACGTAGTCTTCAGACTCTGCCTTCAGAAGCACCCTTCAGACGCAGTCTTCAGACTCTACCTTCAGAAGCTGCTTCTGACCCACTTTTGCTTCAGACTTGCAACAAAGCTTCTATGCTTTCCTTCTTGCTCTTAGCTTGTTCTTCCATAACCAATATTAATTATCAAACATTAAGAACATGGTTCTGCACAACTTAGAACAAAGCATTAGCAATTACCAATTTTCTTTTTAACACTTTGTTATCATCAAAACCTTAAAGAGAGTTGTTGATACATTTTGTTCCAACAATCTCCCCCTATCCAAAAGAGAGTTGTTCATACATTTTGTTCTAACAATCTCCCCCATTTTGATGATGACAAACATAAGTATTAATAGAAGATTGTTGTTAATTTAATTAACAAGTTGACTGCAGGGTATGAGGTTTGTAAGCTCCCCCTGAGTCTGATCCAGGTTAATTAAATTCAGTTTAAGAACAAACAGGTGAAAATTTCAGAATTGTTGTTAAGTTTAATTAACAAGCTGACTTCAGGATGAGCTTTGTAAGCTCTCCCCCTATGTCTGATAATCCACAGGATGAGTTTTGTAAGCTCCCAGAGTCTTATCCTTGTTATTTTAAATTCATTTCAACTCACTAAGAGTAATGTATCTCACAGAAATTCAAATCAGAGGCTAGAGATTAAAAACAGTTCTCATAAGTTAATTAACTGACAGAAATTAACTTATAGTTCTGAGCTCAGGAGCCTTAATACTCTTTTACTCCCATAAGTTAATTAACTGACAGACATTAACTTATTGTTCTGAGCTCAGGAGCCTTAATACTTGTTTACTTTTTCTCCCCCTTTTGTCATCAACAAAAAGAAAATTTCAGAAAAGAAAAATTTCCAGAATTTTAAGAGAGTTTGAAAACATGTGAGATAATCATGCAATCATATAGGTAATCAAGCAGCAAAGATGAACAGCAGAGCAGACTTGATCATACATGAGTATATGCCATTGCATTTTAAAGATAGAATGATGTTCAGAAGCATAAAAGGATTGTTCAGAGCATTCTGATCAGAGCATTCTTGTTCAGACACAGTTGTTCAGTGTAATCTGTTCAGTATCACTGAACTATTTTAGACAAAATTGTTCAGATCATATACCAACTGAGGGTTTTAGCACTACTGAATTCATTTCAGAGAGTTTCTCAGTTTCTTCAATATTTTCAGCTTCTGAATTTCCTTCAGACTCTGAACTATGTTCAGGTTCTGAAGGTTCTTCTGAGAGTCTGAAATCTGCAAAACTCTCAACCAGCTCTGGTATTTCATTACCAGGCTTCTTATCATCAAATCTTATGTGTATTGATTCTTCAACAACATGTGTTTCAGAATTATACACCCTGTATGCTTTGGATCTCTCTGAGTATCCTAAAAAGGTACCCTTTTGAGCCTTAGCATCAAATTTCTTTAGGTAGATCTTATTGTTCAGAATGTAACAAGTATAACCAAACTGATGAAAATAAGAAATGCTTGGTTTTCTTCCTTTAAAAAGTTCATATGCTGTTTTATTCAGAATAGGTCTGATATAAATCCTGTTCTGAATATAACATGTTGTGTTAACAGCTTCTGCCCAAAAATACTTTGCAATTTTGGATTCATGGATCATGGTTCTGGCCATTTCTTGCAAAGATCTGTTCTTTCTCTCTACAACTCCATTTTGTTGTGGAGTTCTAGGAGATGAGAACTCATGGAGAATTCCATGATCTTCACAAAAATTTTCAAAAGGTTCATTTTCAAATTCCCCACCATGATCACTTCTGACTTTTAAAATTTTCAAGTCAGTTTCATTTTGTACTTGTTTGCAGAATTTATTAAGCACATCATATGTTTCATTTTTAGTTCTAAGGAATTTAACCCAAGTCCACCTACTGTAATCATCAACAATTACAAGTCCATACTTCTTCCCATTGATTGAAGCTGTTCCAACAGGACCAAACAAATCAATGTGAAGCAGTTCTAAAGGTCTTGAGGTGGAAACAATGTTTTTGGATTTAAAAGATGTCTTAGAAAATTTTCCAATTTGGCAAGCTCCAAAAAAGAGCATCTGAGTGATAGTCAATGGTTGGCAGGCCTCTGACCAGTTGCAACTTGCTAATATTAGAGATGAGTCTCCAGTTAGCATGTCCCAACCTTTTGTGCCATACCCATTTCTCATCACTCACAGACAGAAGGCAAACTACCTTCTGCTCAACCAGTTCTGAAAAATTGATTTTGTAAACATTGTTTTTCCTATTTCCTTTGAACACAACATATTTATCTTTGTTGTTGATTACAGTGCAAGTGTTCTTATTAAACAGGACTTCATAATTACTATCACATAATTGACTTATGCTAAGTAAATTATGTCTCAGTCCATCTACCAACCATACATCATCAATGGACAGGGAAGAATTACCTATCTTACCAGTACCAATGATCCTTCCTTTCTGATTTCCTCCAAACTCCACAGTTCCTCCCTCTTTCATGCTCAGGGTTTGGAACATAGACTTGTCTCTTGTCATGTGACGCGAGCAGCCACTGTCCAGGTACCAGGATTTTTCCTTTTCTTTGGATGACAAGCATATCTGCAACAGAAATTATCTCAGACTTAGGTACCCAGATTTTCATGGGTCCTTTATGGTTAGTCTTGAAAGGTTTAGCCTTTTGCATCTTGTGTCTGGAGTTATAGACCTCAGAATTGTTCAGATATCTAGGATATGAATCCTTAAATCATGAATAAGTCTGGGTTTTAGAAACTGAGTTCTTCAGAACCTGAGTTCTCAAAGGTTTGGACTCAAATTTCTTCAGAACCTGAGACTTGAAAGTCTTTGGTTCTGAGTTGTTTAGAGTCTGAACCATTGAGCACTTTGGTTCTGATTTCTTCAGAACTCTAGTTTTGCTAACTCCTGACACAAGGCAAACTTCAGTTTGACCTTTCTTAAAACAATCAGAAGCAGATGACAGTTTGGCTTTCTTTTGCTTGCTTTGCCTGACATTCTGAGATTGAAAATGTTTTGTGTGGACTGGTTTAGTAGTTTTTGAAGTTTTCATAAACCCAGTCTTAGTAAACTTTGAGTTTGAATTCTTTAGACTCTGAGACTTACTAGTTTCAGGTTCTAAACTCTTCAGACTCTGAACATTTTCAGGTTTAGAGTCTGATTTTCTCATACTCCTAGGCTTAGGACCTTTTGGTTGAGACTTTGGCAAGGTTTTAACATCTGCCATCATCTTTCCCTTAGGCTCAGAAGCTTTAGAGTCTGAGCAGTTCAGAACTTTAGACTCAGTCTCAGTTTCTGCTAAATTCAGTTTCTCAGAACTGTCAGAAGCAGGCACAAAGCACACCTCTGTGCCTTTCAAAATATTCTCAGAACAAGGTGATATTTCTGATTCACTTGAAAGATTGAATGAATCATTTTTAAAACCAATGCCTTCACCTTTGTTTCTGTAAATTCTATAAATCATAGAAGCAACCTTACTTCTATTGGTTCCTGTTAAAATAAAGTCCTGAAGAGCAATTTCATGTTCATCTGGAATTTCTTCAGGTTTCTTATGAACCTTATCTCTGAGTTCTCTAACTTCTTCATCAAACTCAATGATTTGATTCTGAAGTTTGAGATTTTCCTCATTCAGCAAGTTATGTTTATTTTTCAAAGATTTTAGTTCACCTAACTTGCTTTTGAGGTGGTTCATAAGATCTTTAACAGTTTCAATCAGTTCAGATCTAGTTAGTTCAGAGTATACCTCATCTTCTTCATCAGAGTCTGAACATGATTCAACATCAGAGAAAGCTGTTGCCATTAAAGCCAGATTTGCTTCCTCTTCATCATCAGACTCAGAATCATTGTCAAGATCATCCCATGTTGCCATAAGACTCTTCTTGAGCTTGTTTCCGAAGTTGCTAGACTTAGAGCTGGTCTTCTTTGATTTTTCTTTTGACTTGTCCTTCTGAAGTTCCGGACATTCAGCAATAAAGTGACCAGGCTTCTTGCAATTGTAGCAGTCCTTCTGATTTTCCCTCTTAGAACCAGATCCTTTAAAGTTGCTGCTTCTGTTAGACAATTTCTTCTTCCTATTCATTAAGTACTGAATTCTTTTGGAAAGCATTGCAAGTTCTTCAGCTTCTAAATCTTCTTCAGAATTTCCCTCAGGAAATTCTTCATCAGATTCAATAGCTTTTAGAGCTTTTACAGTCTTTCTTTTGGATTTCAGTGCTATTGATTTAGGCTCTCTAATAGAATCATCTTCATTAAGTCCCAGTTCATGCACTTTGAGGGAGCTTATAAGATCTTCAATACTTAGAGTATTTAGATCCTTAGCTTCCTCAATAGCAGTTACTTTGGGTCTCCATTTAGATGGCAGACTTCTTAGAATTTTGTTCACATGATCAGCAGTGGTATAACTCTTCTTCAGAATCTGAAGTCCAGAAACCAGAGTCTGAAATCTTGAGAACATTGTCTCAATATTTTCATCCTCTTTCATTCTGAACAGTTCATATTGCTGAACAAGAATATTAGCCTTTGCTTCTCTAACCTTTTTGTTACCTTCATAGTTAGAGCAGAGGGATGTGAAGATGGCTTTGGCTATAGATTGATCACTCAGCTTCTGGTACTCAGTGTGAGGTAGAGAATCCACAATGATTCCTCTCACATTATGATGCTTTCTGTATATCTTCCTTTCAGCATCACTCAGCCCTCTTCTGTTGACAGCTACACCTTCTTCATCAACTGCAATAGTGATTCCATCTTCTATAATATCCCATAATGAATCATCAATAGCAATGATGTGGCTGTACATCTTACCCTTCCACCATGAGAACTTTTCTGGGTCACCAGTAAACATTGGGGGTTTATTGTGTGACTTGAATTTTCTTTCCTCAGTACCATAGTCATATGAATATGATGTAGAAGTACCAGTACCTCTTTGTGGTCTAGGAGAGGGTGGAGGGGAACTGCTTGACATGTTTTTCTCAGGATCTCACTGACTCACTGTTAAGTGATTGAATATCAGAACCGGAGCTCTGATACCAACTGAAGGTGAGAAAAACACACAAGAGGAGGGGGGGGGGGGGGGGGGGGGTTGAATTGTGTGGGTAGTTTTTCCTTTTCTCAAAAACTTAAGTTTAAGTTCAGAATCAAGTTCTAAAACTTTTTCAGAAATTGTTTGCAGCGGATTAAAAGTAAAAGAGAAAGGGAAAGAATGACACAAATGTTTTTATACTAGTTCCTTCCACAAGTTGGAAGTAGTCTAGTCCCCCTGTCACTTACAAGAGATTTAACTATAATCAAACTGATTACCATTGCTCAGAACACAAAGTAATGAGACTTCAATGCTCAAACACCTAGTAAGAGACTTCTAATGCTCAAGACACAAAGTAATGAGACTTCCCTGCTCAAGACACACAGTCAAGAAACTTCCAATGCTCAGAACACAAAGTAATGAGACTTCTAATTGCTCAGAACACTAAGTAATGAGATTCAGGATGCTCAGCACGCAGACTGAGACTTTGGTTCAAACTGAATTACAAAGAAATTAAGTATGAGCTGAACACTTGATCAAATATCAGAGGTGTTCACTTAATACAACACAAGAATAAGACTCTAGACTTAAGAAATTCTAAGATTACAAGTTTGTAAGAATTTCTAAGAGTTTTAGTGAACTTCGAATTTTGGACAGCAAAACAGAGCACACTTTCAGTTCTTTTGTTTCAAGAGTCTTAGCAATTTTTCTCTTCAAATCTTCACCCTTTTATAGAGCAAAAGATAGCTGTTGAGAATTGCAAAAATCCAGCAAAGAGTTGTTGCAATTGAAGGCTAGGTTAGCTGAAATTGTGTGCTGAAACTGAGTAGAAAAACAGAGCCCGTATTTTTGAATTCTTTCCATAAAAGCTGGGGAATGTTTTGGCCAAGGAGACAACTTTTCCATTGGATTTGTTCTGACATTTGCAGGCATTAAATGCAGACAGAGATAGTTGCTTTTCCATCCACGTCAGACTTCAGAAGCTTCTTCAGGAACACAGTACTTCAGAAGCTCTCTTCAGAAGCAGGACTTCAGAAGCACACTTCAGAAGCACTGTTCATCAGACGCACTTCTTCAGACGTTGACTTTCGTTGACCCTCAGACTCTGCCTTCAAACGTTGACTTTTGTTGACCTTCAGACTCAACCTTCAGACGTTGACTTCTGTTGACCTTCAGACTCAACCTTCAGAAGCACCCTTCAGACACAGTCTTCAGACTCTGCCTTCAGAAGCACCCTTCAGACGCAGTCTTCAGACTCTACCTTCAGAAGCTGCTTCTGACCCAGTATTGCTTCAGGCTTGCAACAAAGCTTCTATGCTTTCCTTCTTGCTCTTAGCTTGTTCTTCCATAACCAATATTAATTATCAAACATTAAGAACATAGTTCTGCACAACTTAGAACAAAGCATTAGCAATTACCAATTTTCTTTTTAACACTTTGTTATCATCAAAACCTTAAAGAGAGTTGTTGATACATTTTGTTCCAACAATCTCCCCTATCCAAAAGAGAGTTGTTCATACATTTTGTTCCAACATTTTTCGCCCAATAAGCTTTATGCTCGAGTTCTACCGGAAGATGACAAAAATTTCAATAAATTAGTTTAAAAGGAGTCATTTCGATGGGAGTCTTGTATGCAGTCCGGTAAGCCCATAGAGCATCATCAAGCTTGATTGACCAATCTTTTCGAGAGGTTGAAATAGTTTTTTTGAGAATTGATTTGATCTCTCTATTTGAGACCTCAACTTAGCCACTTTTTTGGGGGTGGTAAGGTGTTGCAACTTTGTGCATCACTCCAAATTTTTCTAGAAGTTTTTCAAAATGTTTAGATATGAAGTGAGACCCTCCATCGCTTATAATCACCCTTGGTACCCCAAACCTAAGAAAAATAACCTTTTTAAAAAGTTTGATAACCACATGTGCATCATTTGTAGGAGAGGCAACGACCTCGATCCATTTGGACACATAGTCAACTGCCAACAAAATATATTGATTTCCGAAAGAAGAGGGAAATGGTCCCATGAAATCAACACCCCATACGTCAAAATTTTCGACTTCTAGGATGTTGTTCATGGGCATTTCATTCCTTTTTGTTATATTACCGATGCGTTGACATTTGTCACACTTAGAAACAAACTTATGTACATCTTTAAACAATGATGGCCACCAGAAACCAGATTGAAGAATTTTAAAGGATGTCTTTTGAGAACTGGTGTGGCCACCATAAGAAGAAGAATGACAATGGTGAAGAATGTCACTTACCTCATTTTCAGCAATGCACCTTCTGAATACCCCAACCTGCAAGTCTACATCCACAAGGGTTGAACTCGTGGATGAGGCGACAATAAAGCCACTGGAGGGTAAGATATACGTTCAACAAACGAATATAATAAACGCACATAAGTTTCAAGAAAAAACATCATTTAACATCGGAAATATTCATCATTACAAAAAGCCTGGTTATTACTCACACATAATTCATAAATCATAGCATACCCTTATCATTATATAATTAACAACTTAATTATACATTGAAGGTGAGAAAAACAAACACACAAGAAGGGGGGGTTGAATTGTGTGACTCTAAAAGCTTGTTCTTTTTCTTTTCAAAACTTAAGGTTTAGTTCAGAAGCTGATGTGATCAGTTCTGAACAAATATCAGAAGATAAATGCAGCGGATTAAAACAAGTTAAGGAGTAAGGGAAAAGAGAGACACACAAAAATTATACAGGTTCCTTCTCAATGTGAGAAGTAGTCCTGTCCCCTTGTATCCAACAAGAGAGTTCACTATAATCTGAAGATTACACAATGTGCTCAACCACTAAGGAAGAGACTTCCAGTTGCTCAATCACAAAGAAAGAGACTTCTATGCTCAACCACCAAGGAAGAGGCTTCTACTGCTCAAGTCACTTAGACAAGAGACTTCCCAATGCTCAAGTCACAAAGACAAGAGGCTTCTGACTCAGACCACAAAGGAATGAGGTTACAATTGCTTAGTATTCAGACTAAGACTTTGAGGGACCAAACTGGTTTACAAGTAAAGGAGTTTGGGATGAACACTTGATCAAATATCAGAGGTGTTCTCTAAATACAACACAGGTTAAGACTCTTAACCTTAAGAAATTCTAAGTTACAAAGATGAGAGAATTTCTAAGAGGTTGGATGACTTGCGTATTTTTGACAGCAAAACAGAGCAAAAGTTCAGTTCTTTGTTTTCAAGAGTCTTAGACACATTTCTTCTTCAAATCTTCCTCCTTTTATAGACAAAAATAGAGCTGTTGAAGATTTGCTGGAAATCAGGAATTTAGCCGTTGCAATTGGACTAGGTTGCTGCAATTGTGTGCTGCACTTTATCTGTCAGAACAGGGCAGGTGCCATTTTTGAATTGGCCCACCTTAAAAACTGGAGAATGTTTGGGTCAGGGAGACAACTGTTCCATTGAGTTGTTCTGACATCTCCAGGCATTAAATGCGCACAGTACTGATCAAAATCCATGCCACATCAGCTTCAGAAGCTTCTGAGTGAACAGTGATCAGAAGCTGCTTCAGTTGTACGGATCAGAAGCTGGTCTTCAGATGCTGACTTTTGCGTTGACTTCATCAGAAGCACTCAGTCTTCAGAAGCTGCACTTCAGGAGCATTTCTTCAGGACCACTTCAGAGGCTTCACTTCAGGAGCACTTCTTAAGGACCAGTTTTCCTATTAGCTTTTGCAACCATGCTTCTTGGCTTTCCTTCTTGCTCTTTAGCTTGTTCTTCATAACCATTACCAATCACTTCTCAATAAGCATGTGGTTCTGAAACACTTGAACAAAGCATTAGCAAATAACCAATTTTCTATTTAATACTTTGTTATCATCAAAACCATAAAGAGAGATATGTTTACACATAAATGTTTCAACAATCTCCCCCTTATTTGTAAGAGACTTGTTAAACACATTTTGTTCCAACATACATCATCAACAATTAAATCATAATCTCAACTATAAATCATCAATGAATAATCGTCAACTCATCTATAAGTCATCAATAGATAATCAACTCAATTTTACATCGTTCATATCTCATCATCAATTCAAGCATAAAGCATTCACCACGTCATCAATATCCTCAAGTATACATTTACCACATAAATGCACAAGTTCACACAAAAACATTTCCACAAATGACTCATCATGTTCATGCAATGTGCCTAACTCGACACTAAATGCATGTGGTACCAAAGTTTGGATATCACATTCCTCGACATGTTGGTTTACTAGAACCCTCGGCATGTTGGATTATCAAAACCCTCGGCATGTTGGATTATTAAAACCCTCGGCATGTTGGATTATTAAAACCCTCGACATGTTGGATTATTAAAACCCTCGGCATGTTATCATCAATTCACAACTCGACTGACTATGTATGCATGAACACCACATATAGACTCGACAATGAACTTATCATACTGTTATATAATTCACTTCGTCATATAACGTATCTCAACTATCAATTGCATTATCAAATCAATACATCCATACATTACAAACCATGTCATCACCACAACATCATGTCATCATATCATTCACGTCACAACTATCATTGAATAATCGATTCACCACATTCATCATGTTTAATTATCACAACATAATTTCATCATGTTCATCATGCTTAATCATCACAACTTAATCAAGTAACATCACACTTTCATTCAATATCAATCACATAGTTCACAAACCATGATTAATCATCACAATATCATTTAGATCACAATTAGAATGCATTAAGGCACATCCAACATCATTCACTTCATATTAATGCATTTCACCAAGTTTAATTATAAATACGTCATTCTTGCATTTATTCGCCATATATCACATAATCCATATTTCATGAATAAAATTAAGTAAGTTTGCCTCACCTATTACTACACCACATTATATTCATGATTCAACATCATCCATATTATTGTAGTTGATTATCAAGTTCATTTCGACAATTCATAAGTTTTGCAAAATCACGATGTTCGTCTCAAAATTAAACTTCATAATCAATTCATGGCAAGCAATCATTATACATCAACGAATGATCAAAACAACACAAAAGGAATGCCCAGGGATGTCCGGAAACATCCCCCAAAGGCCAAAACATGCTGAATAGCTGATGTTGTTTCTGCTATGGTCGCTACAACGAGGAAGAAGCTCGCCACAACAAACTAAGGCAGGGAAGACAAGCAAAGCCTCGCCATAGCATACGGGGTATTGCTACAACGATGTTCTGTTTCCTGGGCAACCAGAAAACAGGGTATTGCATACGGGAAGACTCCAATTCTCACCCAAAATCCTATTTTTCGTCCCAATTGACCCAAAATCATTTTACAAACAATACCCATGATCAATACACTTAAATTGAACAATGGATACACAAGGAAACATTAAATTGACATGAATTCTCAAAGTTTTTCGGTAAATTTCAAAGTTCGTCTCTATATCCCATTTTCACCAACAACTTAACAATTAAGCTTGTTTAACAACATCAACAATATTTCATCAAGTTCAACATCACAATATACACCTATTCAAACTATTCCAACAACACCTTATTCATTTAAGCAGCAACTTACTCATTTTCACTTAAGTCATTTTAGTAAAAACACCAACAACAACAACTTAATTCTCATCAAAGCCACACAACCAACATATATTATCATGCTTTTCATAATAAGGAAGCAACATAATCAAAATAATAGCAACTTAAGCAAATTCACTCAATTAATAACTTTTCTCAAAATCACTTAAATCACAACTTATTCAACACAACTTCATGATTTCTCAAACAAAACACATACCCATACTCATAATCAGTTTCATAATCAACAAACATAATTCAATTATCATGCTAATGATCAAATTCAGAAAAATTCACAAAGATATCAATTAATCATTATTAAAGATGAATTTTGACATGAATAAAATGTAATTTCATCAAGGTTTAGCATGCTTAATTTAATCAACAAATAGGAGCACGAAAATTCAACAATTCAGCAGCAATTAATCATGTAATTAATCATAATCGAAAACACCCAAACCCCATAAGTGCTTATTTAACCCACTTGATGAAAGTAATCTCTCCTCTTACCTTAATTCTTCACTTTTCTTGCTATTTCTAGTATAATCCACCTCTTCCCCTTAAGCTCTTCTAGTTTCCTCTTCTCCAAGCTTTTCTCCTCTCCATTCTCTCACTTGCCTCTCAAAGTTTTGTGTTATAATGTTTAACCTAATCCACCACCACTCACTACTAGTGTATTTATAATATGGTCTTAGGATTATTCCCACTAATGGGCTTAGTCACAATTGTCTCACCATTATTTTCTCTAGACTTTTACTTCACTTAAACCCCCATATTAATTATACACCACTATTCTCTAAAATTAAAATTACTAGTTCTAGCATAATTACAAAAATGCCACTCATACCAAAATGACTAGAATACCCTCAATTACTTAATAATCCTCTAACCCACAAATCACACATAAAATAATCATTAATTAAATAAAATAAACAATTAACAAATATCGCAACACTAAAATAATTCTAATTCTAAAAATCGGGCTGTTATAATCAGCCACAACATTTTCTGTGCCCTTTTTATCTCTTATTTCAAGGTCAAATTCTTGTACGAGTAAAGTTCATCGGATCAACCTCGATTTGGCATCTTTTTATTCAACGAATATTTTATTGCCGAGTGATCTGTGTAAACGATGATTTTAGATCCTACAAGATATTGCCGAAATTTATCAATTTCATAAACTACAGCTAGCAACTCTTTTTCTCTTGTGGCATAATTCATTTGTGCCTCATTTAAGGTTTTGCTTGCATAATAAATAGCTGCATCTTCTTCACCCTCCTTTGACCTAGAACCGCCCCAACCGGATAGTCACTTGTATCACACATTATTTCGAATGGAAGATTCCAATCCGGTGGTTGCATGATTGGGGCAGTGGTCAAGGCTTTCTTCAATCTGCGAAATGCTTCATGAGACAAATCATCAAAAACAAAAGCTGCATCCTTAAAGAGCAAGCTTGATAGTGGCTTAGTAATCATGGAAAAATCTTTTATAAACCGGAGGTAAAAACCCGCATGTCCTAGGAAACTTCTTACTTCTTTGACCAGAGGTCGGAGGTAGAATTTTTTAAATAATTTCAATTTTTGCTTTATCAACCTCAATACCTCGTTTAGAGACTAAGTGTCCTAGCACAATACATTCCCTCACCATAAAGTGACATTTTTCCCAATTCAAAACTAGGTTCACTTTCTCACATCTCTCCAAGACTTTTTCTAAGTTGGCCAAACAGTTATAAAAAATTGATCCATGCACGGAGAAATCATCCATAAAAACTTCCATTATATTTTCAACAAAATCAGAAAAAATTGACATCATGCATCTTTGAAAGGTAGCTAAGGCATTGCAAAGACCAAAAGACATCCTTCTATAGGCATAAGTGCCAAAAGGGCAAGCAAAAGTTGTTTTTTCTTGGTCATTAGGATGAATAGGTATTTCGAAAAATCCAGAATAACTATCCAAATAACAAAAATGTGAATGCTTAGTCAACCTTTCTAGCATTTGGTCAATAAAAGGGAATGGAAAGTGATCTTTACGGGTTGCTTTGTTAAGCTTCCTATAATCGATACACAGTCTCCAACCCGTGACAGTTCTAGTGGCAATGGATTCATTTTTCTCATTTTTAATAACTGTAAGACCACCCTTTTTAGGTACTACATGAACCAGACTAACCCATTTACTATCAGAAATTGGATAAATAACCCCATCATCTAGGAGTTTTAAAACTTTTTTTTTCACAACTTTTTCACGTTAGGATTTAATCTTCTTTGATGTCAATGGAGGGTTTATAGTCCTCTTCAAGTAGTATCCTATGCATACAAAATGAAGGGTTTATTTCCTTAATATCCTCAATAGTACACCCTATTGCTTTGGGATATTTCTTGAGAATATTAAGCAATTTTTCAGTTTCACCCTCATTCAAGTTTGCATTGACAATAACAGGATAAGTGGAGTTTAAGCCCAGAAATTCATACCTCAAATTTGATGGAAGGGGCTTCAATTCCACTTTTGGTGCTTCCATTGGAAGAAGATCAGATTTTTCCTCAACCAAGTCTTCTATGCCCAAGCCTTTTATGGGAGGATTTTTATCCAATAAATTAGCATAGACTTGGGCATCTCCACCCATCTTTGTACCTGCATTATTCAACAAACATTCTTCCAAACCATCGTGTGCAGGTGATGCTAAAGAGCACTCTTTCACACAACGGTCAATCACATCTATCATGCAACAAGAGTCCTTAATAGAGGGACCCTTCATAAGATTAGCAAACTCAAATTCAACTTTTTCTTCACCAACATTAAATGCCAAATTACAATGTTTGACATCAATTATGGCCCCTGCGGTAGCAAAGAAAGGCCTTCCCAAAAGAATTGGTACATGAAAGTCTTCTTCCATTTCCATCACAACAAAATCAGCTGGGATATAAATCCCTCCCACTTTGACTGAGATATCCTCAATAATTCCCGATGGGTACTTAACGGAGCGGTCTGCTAATGGTAATGTCATTCTTGTTGGCTTTAGTTCACCTATTCCTAACCTTTCATACAAGGATAACGACATCAAACTCACACTCACTCCCAAGTCACAAATAGCTTTTTCTATTGTTTTGTCCCCTATGACACATGGAATGGAGAAACTTCCCGGATCTTTAAGTTTGGGTGGCAGTGTGTTTTGAATGATTGCACTACATTCTTCCGTAAGGTTGACTGTCTCGTCCTCTGCAATTTTTCTTTTATTTGATAAGATTTCCTTTAAAAACTTTGCATATGAGGGCATTTGAGACAAGGCATCCGAAAACAGAATGTCAATGTGGAGCTTTTTTTAGCCTTTCAACAAATTTCTTAAACTATTCATCCAACTTAGTTTTGGCAAATATTTGGGGGAATGGTATCTTTGGTTTATATGCCGGTGGCGCTTTGGGTTCTTCGGTTTCCACTTCGGCTTCCACACTATGTGGTTTATTACTAACTTTTTCACCCTCATTGGTCTTGATTTTTAATTGAGGTTCCTCTAATTGTCTACCATTCCTACGGGTAATAGTATTAAGTTGGACCTTTGGATTGGTTTTGGAAGATTTTGAGGAAGAAGCCACTTGTTGGGCTACTTGTGAAATCTGGATCTCAAGCATTTTGTTGTGCGTAGAAATGAAATCCACTTTTGAGGTCAATTTTATAAGAGAGTCGTTTAAAAATCTAGTTTGATTTTTCAATTCTTGGTTTTGCTTTGTTTGAGATAAAATGGAATTTTTGAGCAAAAGTTCCATGTTGGATTTTTGAGGGACTCTATTATTATTTGCAAAACTGGGTGGTACTGATTGTTGTTTAAAAGGATTTTTAAAAGCAAAATTTTGATTGTTCCTGTGGTTATATAGAGAATAATTAACTAGCTCTGGACTTTCAGCAGCCACACCAAGTTGGCATTCAACACCAGCATGACCCCTGACACCACATATTTCACAAGGAGGACTAGAAGAAGGTGGTGTGACAGCACTTACATTTAACTTATCAAACTTGTTAAAAAGTGCGTCCACCTTAGCAGCTAAATGATTAAGGGCGGATATTTCATACATACCTGCCTCTCACTCGTCCACTGAGTGATGGCTCTCTCACTCGTCCACTGATAGTGGTTTTGAGCCATGTCCTCGATTAGATTGTACTTGCGTGTAGTTTTTGTTCATAAGAGCTCCCCATGCAGCTGCATCAACAGTCAATTTGGTAGCATACAAAAGACCGTTATAAAATGTATGGACGATCAACCATTTCTCCAAACCATCGTGGGGGCAAAGCCTAAGCATTTCTTTGAAATGCTCCCACGCATCATATAGAGATTCCCCATCTTTTTGAGTGAATCTAGTAATTTGATCCCTCAATTGAGCTGTTTTACTTGGGGGAAAAATCGGGCAAGGAAAGCTGCCCTTAGTTGATCCCATGTGGTTATAGAAGCATTAGGAAAGAAGTGTAGCCAGGAGCTTGCTCGATCCCTTAGTGAAAAAGGAAAGAGATGCAGCCTTATGGCTTCCTGGGTCACTCCATTGTTTTTCGAAGTTCCACTGAGTCTTAAAAAGTTTGAAAGATGTAGATTCAGATCCTCAGTGGGTGATCCGGAAAACTGATTCTGCTGCACCAATTTAAGTAGTGTAGGTTTTATTTCAAAGTTGTTTGCTTCAACGGCTTGATACACGATGACATCATGGGGTTCATCCGTAGATGGCGTAGCATACTCTTTAAGAGTACGTTCCGCAGCCATGGCGTGACCGTGTGCTTCTCTTCTTCTTTGGTGGATGAACCTTTCGATCTTGGGAATAAATTCACCAAGACTTCTAGTTCTTCGCATTCAAAGAACAAGAGAATCAGAACAGTAGAAAGTTAAAAGAAAAAGAAAAAGAAAAAGTTCAGTCTAGCTTTTACTGAAAAGTCAATCAATATTACGACAACTCCCCGGGAACAACACCAAAAACTTGATACGTCACCGCAAGTATACAGTTATTATCGAGTAGTAAAAATATCGATCCACAGGGAGTTTTGCAAGTACCGATTTAATTTTCAGAGATTTTTAGCTGAACATATTAAGTTTTAAGATTTGGACAAAATTCTTTGGTTTAGATTTATAAAATAAAAAAAGCGTCTTGGGATTATTGGTATATCTAATGACAGAATATAAACATTCAAGCCTATATCTCTATTCTATATTGAATCCATTTTCCAAAGACAAGATTCACTAAGGTAATTCATGTTTCCTTTCGAAATACATGAATGTATCCCAATAACAATCACGCCTATTTTCATGGTTGATTGCTATATGAGACCCATTAAGCACGAATCTTATGGCCTCAAGACATCACAAAGCTACTCATTTGGGGTGTTGCCATCAAGCTTTGAGATGCCTTGTCTAATCCCATTTGTTCCAATATCAAGCTTCTTTGTTCGATACTTCACTTGATATTTGAAATGATAAAATAGTAGTTGTTGAACTTCTCCGTTCGATATTTCGTTCAACACTTGCTACTGAGTTTAAAAACGTTGAGATTAAATAGGAAAATAGTTTTCCAGAATACAACAATTTTTTTGATAAATCTACTGCCAAAGGCATCATTGAATCTCTCTGTTCATCTTATTAAGGAAATCAACAAGTGAAAGAAGCCAAGACAAATCTTCTGATTCAACAGTATAAGCTATTCAGAATGATAAACAATGAAGATATTGAAACCATATTCTCAAGGTTTCAAACTCTTGTCTCTGGTCTGCAAGTTTTGAATAAGAGCTATACTACACCAGATCATGAGGAGTCTTCTGTTAAGATAGAGACCTAAGGTGACTTTCATTCAGGAAGAAAAAGACTTAAACAAATTGAGTTTGGAGAACCTGATAAGCATTGGTGTAGTCATCAGTTTACAATCCTCCAGCTTAAACTTCTTTAGAAGCTCCTTTGTATGCTTGGATTGATGAACATAGACTCCATCTTTTCATTGGTTGATTTGAATACCAAGAAAGAGCTTCGATTCTCCAATCATACTCATTTCAAACTCAGCCTACATAATCTCAGATAACTCCTTGCGAAGAACAACATCAGTGGAACCAAAAATGATATCATCAACATATATCTGAACTATTAAGATATATTTCTTTAGTTTATTTTTGAAGAGAGTAGTATCAACCTGTCTTCTTTTAAAACCTTTTTCTAACAACAAATTACTTAGTCTATCATACCAAGCTCAGAGAGCCTGTTTCAGACCATATGGTGATTTCTTAAGTTTGAAAACATAATATGGGTGTTTTATATCTTCAAACCGAGGAGGTTGTTTGTCATACCCCAATTTTTGACTCATATTTTTCTTTGTTTTATCTTTTATTATTTCATCACTTATTATTACCTTTTATTATTTCATTCTTGTCATAGAATTTTTTATTTGCATTTATCACCATTAGCATTACTATTAATAGTATCATCATCATCATTATTATTAATATTATTGTTATTCTATTTTCATTAATAATATCATTATTATCTTTTACTATTATTAAGGTTTTATTAATTAATAATATTAAGCTTTTCATCATTTTATTATTATTATCATCATTTTCATTCTCATTACTTTTTTTATTTTATTTGCATTATCATTTTCATTATTATTATTGCCATTATCCTTATTGTTATTATTTATTCATTTTTACCTTTTATTTCATTTTAAAATACAAAAAAATTCAAAAAAGGGGAGTTCGCAGTGCGAAGTGACCTTCGCACTGCGACCTCTGCGATTTTTTCTGCAGAATTTTATTTCTTGATTTATCCTTTTTGTTTTCATTTGTAATTGTTATTATTAGTATTATTATCTTTGTTATTGCTATTTGTGACTGAAATGATGCAGCAAAGCAAGAATCAAAGTGTGACATTAAAGGTAAAAGGAAAGAAGGATTTTGATCCAACCTAACATGTGCTCAATCAAATTGGCTGCCCTTGGTCAGCTCTTGTCCCTCCCAATTGACCCATCATCCAACCTGAGCTTGCCAGCCAGCTACTTGATCCCTTTCCTTCCTTCTCCCTTCACCAAAACCAGTCAAACTTAAGTGGTTTTCTTGCCCAAAAAGCTGTTTGGTGTGCCCTGTTTTGAGCTGGATTTCTCCTCCCACACACCAGCCCACATGCTCATTTTGCTTCCCCCAATCTCCCTGTACATGGCAGTACACGTTTTCATTGCTTGGCCTTCCAAGATTGCAAGGATTGATCCCAAGAATCACACAATTTCAAGCTGCCCTGTTTTCCAGTTTTTTCCATCATTACCTTCTAGAATCAGCTGGATTTTGTGGCTGAAATCAGTCAAGGTCTTGACCCTTGGCACAAGGCAAAGCAACTTCTATCCATTAGCATTAAATGCAAAGTGATTTAGCCTGGATTTAGCCCCAAACCAGCTAGGTTCTAGGATTTTGTTCATCATTGCTTAGATTTGCATTTTGGCCTATAAAAGGAATGCCAAGGCCCAAGGATTACACACAATCAATAGACCAGAAAAACAGCCATACACACACACAATACACACGAAACTCATACCAAAATCCATCACATTGCAGCATCAAAATAGTTCATACACAAACCAAAGCAAGTTAGAGTTCATTGTCCATAACCTCTAACCCATCAAGCAAGCCACTGCCAGCCCCTTGCATAAGCATTGCCAGGAGTTCTGTAAGTCTTCTATAGCCTTTATCTTTCATTTTGCTTGCTGTTTGCATCTCTTGCTTTGTTCAAATTCATTTTGTGCACAAAAACCCCTTTTGAAACTCAAAAGGGATCTCAAAGGGGCCAAGCCTTAAAAATGAGTTTTTCCACTCCTTTTTCTTCAATTTTGCAAAGCTTTTTAACCCCCTTTAGGTTCTGAATCTTGCTTAGAAGCAGTTTCTGAACTTCTGTTCAGAAACAGCTTCTGAGTTCAAAATTTCGTATACTTCGCAGAGCAAAGTATTGTTCGCACTGCGAACACATCAGAACCTGACTTCGCAGAGCCAAGTTCTGGTTGCTCTACGAAGTATGTGAAATTCAGAACACGAATCAAGCATCCAAATGCCAAATTTTTGGGGTTCCAGCCCTTGATTCAGAACCTAAAGAGGGTTTAGATCATTTTTTGTTTAAGCCATATTCATAATCATGCACAACTTTGAAAATTTTACAAGTTCGTGCGACCAATTTTGAGTAACTTGCACAACAAGTTATGTTCTTCAAATTTTCAAAAATCAAACTTGAGCAATAAGCTAAGTTCGTTTATTTTCAAAACCAAACTTGAACAACCATGTTGTTCATGATTTTCAATCCAAACACGAACTTGAGCCGAGCTTGCTCATTCTTTTTAAAATCCAACTCGAATCAAGCCGAACTTATGAACTTTCCAAATTTGTGTATGTTTTGTGATTTTGTTCATCATTCAAACTTGAACTACGCTTGTTCTTGAGTTTCAATAGCTCAAGCAACAAGCAATGTTCATGATTTTAATAAACTCAAACAACAAATTTGTTCGTGATTTCCCTTTTACAACTTTCCTTTTAAAGTGCTTTGGTTCTTTTTTGAGATTTCTCCGAGTAACAAAACCAATTTGAATGAAACGGGAATGGCTTGACGTATGTCTCCCCAAACCTCGGTTGCACGAATGCGTGACGTATGTCTCGTCGCTCGGGCAATCGTCATTCCACCCTTGACGCGTCTAGCACGCTCAACCTCCCCTTGGCCCCCTTGTGGCCATTTTTAACCTTTTCTTGGCCCTCGTGGTCAATCCGAACCCTTCGCGCCTTTGCGTGTTTATCTTTAAAACTTTTACGCCTTGTGCGAGTTTATCGCCTCTGCGCGTCAGTCTTTTTGACATTTAAACCTTTTACGCTTTCGTGCATTTTAAAACCTTTGATCACGTCCGAGTGCAAATCCTTTTTTATCAAATCATTTACCTTTATGCATTGTCGTCAATGGCCAGTTCGGCAACAACCCGAGCAGTTGACATTTACTTTCATTCCTTTCTTTTTCAAACTTTTTTCGCTCGGGCGCGATCGAATCTTTTTTTAACTAAAACGAACCAACATACAAATTTTTTCTACCAAAGAACTACGTACGCTTTGAATTCTCCGACTACCGGGAGATACGTAGGAGCAAGATCGACATCTTGTCAAGCCCATTAATAAAAATTTTCTTTTTTTTTCCCCTTCGTTTGTTTTTATCTCTTTTTATATATCATATTTTTTCCTTTTTTATATATGTTTAAACACGCAAGTAAAACATCGAAACATTTCAAGCCTAAGCCGACTAAGAGGTTCCCGTTGAGTACAACGGATGTGAGGGGTGCTAATACCTTCCCCTCGCATATTCGACTTTCGAACCTAAAATCTTTTTCAAAGGGTAATTTCGAACTTTTTTCCTTTTCTCCCCGGAAAATTAAAAGTTCAGTCGTGACTTAACATTAGTGATTCAACGCTTCCCAATAGCTTGATATCCGAAATTCGACGCGACAAAAATGGCTGTAGTACCCCAATTTTGTCCTAAGCCTTTTCAAAAACAATTCTCAAAAATTCAAAAAAATAGAGGAGAGAACAAAAAGTCAACAAAAAGTCAACATTGCTGAAATGAGGACTTCGCAGAGCAAAGTCCCCTTCGCAGAGCGAAGTCTTCCAGAAATGAGGACTTTGCAGAGCAAAGTCTACTTCGCAGAGCGAAGTCTGCGAATTTTCTGCAGATTTTCAGATTTTTGATTTTTCTGTTTTCCTTTTCTTTTATTGTTATTTCTGGCATTATCTATAATTATTATCATGTATTATTATCATGGATAATGCTGGATTTAACCAAGTGGAAGAAAAGAACATGTGACATTTGAAAAGCAAAAGGGAAAGGAAGAGGAAGCAAAATTGATCAAGTAACCCAGCCACTTGTTGACTTTGGGAAGTCATTTCCCCTCCCACTTGGCCTGCAACTGACCCTGCTATATGCCAGCAACCACCTTGCGATAGGCTTTATCAAAACCACTTAAGGTTTGAGGCAAAGTTGCTGCCCCTGTTTTGCAAACAGCCTTGCTTTCATCATTTCCATCATCTTTCTGTCAGAATTCAGCTGCTTTGGGAGCTGAATTCGTCCAAGGTCTTGACCCTTGCAACAAGACAAGGTCACCTCTTATCCTTAGCATTAAATGCAAAGCAAATCAGTCATGATCATAGCCCAAAAACAGCCCTGCTGCAGATTTTGTCATCATGACCATTTGATCACATTTTGGCCTATAAAAGCAAGGCATTGCTGCTGAATCAAGGGCAGTTCAAGAGAGGAAAAGAGAGAGTTTTTAGAGGGTTAACACACAGAGGTTTGAGAGTTCAAAACCAGTGCAAGTTCGAGTGAATTGCTGCACACTTTTTCCTCACAAAAACAGAGTTGGTTTTGGTAAGTTTTAGAGGAAAATCTCCAATCCTTTCTTACACAAATCATCCTAAACCAACACAAAGCAACCAAGCCAGCAAAACAGCCTCTAAACCTCTCACAAAGAGTGAGAAACAAAGGCAAATTGTCATTGGTTAAGTGTTGTTCATCAAGCTTGTCCAACCTTGCAAAACCATAAGCATCCAAGCATTTTCCATTTCCTTGCAACAACGACCTTGGATTAGGAGCAGGTAAGTCACTTTAACCTGTTTATATTGCATTTACATACCATTTGCATTTGCTTTTGATTTCATTTTGTTTCAATCTCAGCTTTGCATTTTTAAGTTTCACTCATTTTTGAGTTAAAACCCTTTTTTGAATTTCAACGAAATCCCAAAGTTTGCAAAACATTTAAACTAAGTTGTTGCATTCATTTCATTGCTATTTTCAAAAGCTTTTCACTCATCCTAAGGTTCCGAGGCTAGTTCAGAAGTTGCTTCTGAACAAAAGTTCAGAAGCAGCTTCTGAACTCAAAATTTCGCAGACTTCGCAGTGCGAAGCTCTGGTCGCAGTGCGACCATGACAGAATTCAGAACATGAATTCAAAAGCCAATTTTTGAGTTTCTAACCCAAAGCTCAGAACCTAAGAGGTTTGAAACTCATTTTATCCAAACTATAACAAGGATTTTGCATAATATTGAGGAATTCACAAGTTCGGGTAACACTTTTTTGGATAACTTGCAAAACAAGTTACGCTCACAAACTTTCAAAACAAACTTGAGCAATAAGCTAAGTTCACCATTTTCAAAACCAAACTTGAACAAAAACCTTGTTCATGATTTTCAAATCAAACATGAACTTAAGCCGAACTTGTTCGCTTTTCAAAACCGTTTTCAAAATTGAGCCGAACTTGTGCATTATTCACAAACTTGTGCTTTTCCATAAACTTGAACAACCTTTGTTCATAGGTTGCAACAACCAAGTGTTTTGTTCACTTTGGGATTTCTTGAGTTTCATACAAAAAACTTGAATGAAAAAGGGATGGCTTGACGTATGGCTCTCCATTTCCCCGGTTGTACGAATGCGTGACGTATGTCTCGTCGTTCGGACAATCGTCATTCTATTTTCAAAAACATAAAACAAACCCAACACACTAATTTTGGCCCCCGTGGTCAATCCAAAACTTTCTTGGTCCTTCGGGACCAATTGAACCCTTTCTTGACTCCGTTGAGTCAATCGAAACTTCTTTTCGGTCCGCCACGACCATTTTAATCAATGCTCGATCCCGTTGGATCCATTGAACTTCTTTTCGGTCCGTCGCGACCATTTTAATCAATGCTCGATCCCGTTGGATCCATTGAACTTCTTTTCGGTCCGCCGCGACAATTTTAATGAATGCTCGATCCCGTTGGATCCATTGAACTTCTTTTCGGTCCGCCGTGACCATTTTAATCAATGCTCGATCCCGTTGGATCCATTGAACCTTTTTCGGTCTGCCGTGACCATTCGAGTCAATGCTAGATCCGGTTGGATCCTCTTTGAACTCTTTCTTGGTCCCCTCGCGACCATTTAAAACCTTTTTTCCCCAACGGACATGCCTTTTAACATTTCTAGCGTGATTTGAAACAAACGCTTAAGCCTCCCAAGCGCGAGCATACAAGCTACGTTTGATCGCAAGAAATTCGGTTAAAACATCGTCCACGAACATGCCTTTTAACATTTCTAGCGCGATTTTAAACAAACGCTTAAGTCTCCCATGCGCGAGCATACAAGCTACGTTTAATCGCAAGAAATTCGGTTAAAACATCGTTCTTTAAAAACAACCAACATATGTAAGTTTTTCTACCAAAGAACTACGTACGCTTTGAATTCTCCGACTACCGGGAGATACGTAGGAGCAAGATCGACATCTTGTCAAGCGCAATAATAAAAAACTTTATTTTCCCCTCGCATCATATTTTTTCTTTTTCCCTTTGATATAGACAAGCATGCGCGCAAAACATTTAAAAACATTTTAAGCTTTAGCCAAATAGAAGGTTCCCGTTGAGTACAACGGACGTGAGGGGTGCTAATACCTTCCCTTGCGTAATCGACTCCCGAACCCGACAATGGTTGCGATGACCAGTCCTTTTCCTCATCGTCAAGGGTTTTATTATCGTTTCCCTTCAAACAAAAAACTTAAGGGTTTATCAACGTTCCCTTTACATAAAAACTTTGGTGGCGACTTCACAAGGCCTCCCGAGCGTTCGTACGCATCTCGGAGGATTGCGCGTTTTTTAACGAGTGCGCACAACTGGCGACTTCGCTGGGGAATTTTTTTCCCACTAGCGAGTCAAGCCTATCCTATTTGGCTTTTAAGCTAAATGTTTTTTATCTTCTTTGCGCGCATGCTTTTATTTTTATATTCTATGTCATTACCATGCTTTATGTTTATAAATGCTTTATATTGCTTTATATTCATATCATATATATATCAAATGCGGGGGTTACTTGAGCGATGTTACTCCACATTGTTCGGGTTAATGCCGAACGTGTGAGGCTCTCTACCCGAGCTTGAGAAAAAACTAAGTTAGAATGGTGGTTGTGAGCGGAAGCCCGCGTTGACGTATGTCCGTGAGGTAGGATGCCAAACCCCGCTTAGAGGAGATTTTCACGTGGAATGTATTGAAGTCATGTGACGTATGTCCATAGACAACCTTACATTTCGTGTGAGATCTATGACTCTAGGGACCTCTTCTTAGGAAATCTCACCTTTAGAGCCTACACGTGAGGATGGGGAAAATTTTGAACATACATATCATACCCATGCATATCATACATTTACATTCATGGAAAATAATTTTCGCATACCACTTTGCTTTATAGGAAATTAAAAAGAGCAACAAATATTAGCAAAAAGAATATGGCCTCCAAAAATAGAAATACGCTCGCTTTCAAGATCAAGGTCCCTAAATTGGAAAGTTTGCTAGCTTTGAGTAGACGGCTCTCCTCGGTCGACAAGAGAAACTTCGAGGCAAGTTATGGATTAATACTCGACCTCCTACCCGTGAAGATAGATTCAGCGGCTATAACCACTTTGGATCAGTTCTTCGACCCACCTCTCCGGTGCTTTACCTTTCAAGACTTCCAACTAGCTCCAACCTTGGAAGAATTTGAGAAGATTTTGGGTTGTAGCATGAAAGATCATGGGCTTTATCTCGGTCCGGGAGAAGACCCTACTTTAGAAGCCATCGCCGAATCCTTACACCTTAATGTTCAAGACATATCACCTCAGTGGGAAACTAGAGGGAACACTAAGGGCTTCACGAGAAGGTTTTTGGAGACCCAAGCTCGGTTTTTATTAGCTAACAAAGAGGGGAAGGCATTCAACGCAATTCTAGCACTTTTGGTGTATGGGATAGTTATATTCCCCAATATGGACGACTTTGTGGACCTTCCGGCCATAAAAGTGTTCATGATTAAAAATCCGGTACCCACTCTTTTGGCGGATTTTTATCATTCACTTTATTCAAGGCATGGACAAGGGAGAGGGCGCACAATTTCATGTTGTACTTCTTTGGTACAAATTTGGTTGACATCCCACATGCCAAGGAGCCGAGATTTCATGGAAAACCGGGCCAAGCTTCAATGGTCACAAAGAATGCTAGCTCTCACCGAGAAGGACATTCATTGGTTTTCTCCGGATTTAGAGGACCCAGAAGTCATCCTAAGTTGTGGGGATTTCCCTAATGTACCCCTCATTGGTACTAAGGGATGTATTAACTATAATCCGGTTCTCTCTCTTCGACAGCTAGGCTATCCCATGGAAGACAAACCCGGTGATCTCTTGCTAGAACCTTTCTTCTTAAGAGAGGGAGATCAAGACCCGGCCTTGCTAGAAAGAATCCGAAGGGCATGGAGCCAAGTGCACAAAGGAAGGGTCGGCAAGAAGAATTGTGTGGCCAAGCCTCTATATACTCAATGGGTGAAGAAGAGGGTTAAAGCGATCAAGCTACCCTTTGAGGTCATATCCCCTCCAAAACCTCTTACACCTAAGCCAAGCATAACCGTTCCCAACAAAGAAGCGGAGGAACTCAAGGCTAAAATTCGAGAACTCCAAAATAAAAATGGAGAGCTAGAATTAAAACACCTTCAAGCTTTGGGAGAAATCACTAGGACGAAGAGAGATCGAGATGAAGCGACAAATTCTCTCCTAGTGTGCCAAAAGCGGCTAAAGATCTCCGAGGGGAATAGAGATTGGATTGGAGGCGGCTTAGTTAGTGCGGATGCCAACCTTGTAGCCAAGGACGAGGAATTGGAAAAAATCTTGCATTCCAACCAAGAACTCAAGAAGTTCGGCGAGCTAGCCATCGAAGCACAAAAGAAATGGAGGTTGAAGTTTCAAGAGAAAAATCAACAACTCCAAGGAGTCATGAAGGACCACAAGGAGCAGCTCCAAGCCGAACGTGTCCAACGGCAAAGATATGAAAGTCTTTCTCATCAAGGGAAGCTACATTGCAATCGTCTCGAAGCGGACATCAAGAAATTCGAAGAATACTTCGATAAGATTGCAAGAGAACATGGAAACCACATTGCACGACTCCTTGATGAGATTAGAAGTGCAAATATCCAGCTAGCCCAACGCAAGGAAGTGATCGAGTTTGTATGGCGAGATGCCACCCGACTAAGTGAGGACTTCACTAGATTGGTCGCATTCTCAAACTTAGTCAATACCGAGCTTCCGAAGAAACTAGCAAAGGCCGAGATGGTCATGCCTTACTTTGTCATCCCTACGGAAATCCAGAAATTTATGAAGTTCTGCAAGGACACAGTAGATTTCTATAGGGAGGAAATAGACAAGGCCGAAAAGCGAGCGGCTATTTGATTTGTATTAGCATTAGTTACACTTTGTAATCTCAATGTTATTCAATCAAATAAATATATTTTGGACAATGTTAATTTTCCGGCCTTTAATACTTCTAAATTGCTAATATTAATTGCTAACTCTTTAATTTCCTTATAAAGCGAAACAAAATTTTTTCATGCATTTACATACATCATTCATTATCATGCATACGGTCATCTTCGAGTCCAAAACTCATTTCCCTTTTTCTTATCCTCAGGATTCCTTGTAATCCGAATTGAGTCTTCAGTGTTCGCATTTTCTCCGCAACACTACGTGTCTTCCCATAAGGAAAAGTGGCTCAACGTCCCGAGGTAACCCACTCTTACAATACCCGAGCAACCATAAAGAGAAAGATGGAGAATTTAGAACAAGAGAATCAAGAGCTTCGTGAAGAATTGACATCTATGCGAACGGAGATGGAAAAATTAGCGGAATTAGTGAAGCTACTAGCGGCCGCACAAATCCCAACACCTCCTCCTCCCTCTAGCTCTCAAGCTCAAGCATCAGCTTCTACTTCAACTCCAACCACACATGCCGGTACTCAGCACTACACTAGACCCCCCGGTTGTACATGGGGCATGCCATTTGATTTTGGCGAAGAGTTCATCCCTATCCCCACTACTCTTCAAGAAACCCCGGTCACTCAACCCGAGGTTACTTTCACCCAGGCTACTGCGGCCTTCTCTACACCAGTGGTTCATACCACTCCATTTGATCACGGGCCTATCTTTCATGCCGAAAGTTTAGGTGCCCAAGATAGGATGGCTGATTTCCAAGAAAAATTTGATGAAATGCAAAAGGAAATTAAAGCCCTCCGAGGGAAAGATTTATTCGGGAAAGACGCCCATGACCTCTGCCTTGTACCCAACGTCAAAATCCCTCCTAAATTTAAGGTCCCGGATTTTGAAAAGTATAAGGGGAACACTTGCCCGCAAAGTCACTTGGTAATATACGCGAGGAAGATGTCGACTCAAACCGAAAATCATCAGCTGCTCATCCATTACTTCCAAGATAGCTTAACCGGTGCCGCTTTAAAGTGGTACATGGGTTTGGATAGTACCAAAATTCAAACCTTCAACGACTTGGGAGAGGCATTTGTCCGCCAGTATAAATACAATTTGGACATGGCCCCGGACCGGGACCAACTCCGGGCCATGACCCAAAAGGACAAAGAGACCTTTAAGGAGTACGCACAAAGGTGGAGAGAGATAGTGGCTCATATTAGCCCGTCTCTAGAAGAAAAGGAAATGACCAAGATCTTTTTAAACACTCTTGGTTCTTTTTACTATGAGCGAATGGTTGCCAGTGCGCCAAGTGACTTCACAGAAATGGTAAGCATGGGCGCGCGTTTGGAGGATGCGGTCCGAGAAGGACGCTTAGTGAAGGAAAGTGCTCCATCTAGTAGCACAAAGAGATTCGGGGGTAGCTACCCAAGAAAGAAAGAGCAGGATATTGGCATGATTGGCCACGGAGGACCTCATCAAGGGTACTCGACATATCCACATGTCTCTGCCATTTCACCTTCCATCTCTACACCTCCAAACTACCAAATTCAGGTCCCACAAAGGCCTCCCCCTCAATATCAACAGTCCTATCAACAACAACACCCACAAAATCTACAACAACATTATCAACAGCCGCGCCCACAAGGTCAGCAGCAATTCTGACCTCAAGCACCTCAACAGCCCTTCAATCATTAGAATCGCCCAAGAATGGCATTCGATCCGATACCCATGAAGTACGCGGACCTGCTCCCGGCTTTACTTGCGAGAAATCTCGTACAAACAAGAGCACCACCTCCCGTACCGAGTGTATTACCTCCATGGTATCGCCATGACCTTACTTGTGCATACCATCAAGGGGCACCAGGCCATGACATTGAACGTTGCCTTGCTCTAAAAAATGAGGTCCAAAGGCTAGTCCGCACCAAAGTATTGACCTTCAAGGACTCAAACCCAAATGTCCAAACTAACCCGCTGCCAAACCATGGTTCCTCAATCAAAATGGTTCAAGAATATCAAGGAACCAGTCCTATTTTGAAGGCCCAAAACATCAGGACGCCTTTGGTTCCACTACACATCAAGATGTGTAAAGCAGCCATGTTCGAGCACGATCATGCTAGTTGCGAAGAGTGTTCGGTAAGTCCTCAAGGGTGTATGCAAATCCAAAATGACATACAAGGACTAATGGACAAAAGGGAGCTTGTCGTCACAAAAAAGGATGAAAGTGTATGTGTCATAATCCCGGAGTTTAATCTCCCGGAACATTTGGAGTTAGCCTTCAGCAGCCAAGAGCCTGCCGCTACTCCACTCATGATATGTTTACCGGGGCCTGCCCCGTACACTTCCAACAAAGCAGTTCCTTACAAGTACCTTGCAACCATGATAAACAACGGCCAAGAAGTTCCTATTCCCCCCTTAGCCCCTGTCGGCAATATCACGGACAGTAGTAAAGTGCTAAGGAGCGGACGTGTTCTTCCCACAACAGTCCAAGAGAAGGTCAGCACCCCGGTATTTAAACCGAAGCCAACCCAAGACCCCTGCACGAACAAAGAAATGGGTCAATCCAGTGGGGCAAATGCCGATTCGGATCTGGATGAAGTATTGAAGCTAATCAAGAAGAGCGGATACAAGGTCGTGGACCAGTTGTTGCAAACGCCTTCTAAGATCTCTATGTTGTCCTTATTGTTAAACTCCGACGCTCATAGAGAATCATTGATGAGGGTCTTAGACCAAGCCTTCGTGGAGCACGACATAACCCTCGGCCAATTCGGAGGCATTGTCGGAAACATCACTATCTGCAATAGCTTGAGCTTCAGCGATGAAGAACTCCCGGAGCAAGGAAGGCACCATAATTTGGCATTACATATATCGGTAAACTGCAAGTCGGATGCTTTATCAAACGTACTTGTAGACACCGGCTCTTCATTGAACGTAATGGCCAAGACAACCCTTGACCAGCTTTCCTACCAGGGGACCCCCATGAGACAAAGTGAGGTAGTTGTTAAAGCCTTTGATGGCTCGAAGAAATCAGTGATCGGGGAGGTGGATTTACCTATTACAATCGGGTCATCTGTCTTCCAAATAACCTTCCAAATAATGGATATACAAGCAGCGTACAGTTGTTTGTTAGGCCGATCATGGATCCACGAGGCCGGAGCAGTGACATCCACACTGCATCAAAAACTGAAATTTGTGAAGAATGGAAAGCTAGTCACTGTGGGAGGAGAGGAAGCTCTGTTAATCAGCCATCTGTCGGCTTTCTCTTTCATCAGTGCTGATATCGTTGATGGGACATCATTCCAAGGTCTTTCCTTAGATGATGAGAGTGCCACAAAGAACGGAGCGTCCATGTCTTCTTTCAAGAGCGCACAAAGAGCAGTGCAAGATGATTTACTACCGGATTGGGGAAAGACAATAAGTCTGCCGGAGCGTAAGCATAGAGAAGGGTTAGGTTTCACTCCAACTACAAGAGTTACCAAACCAAGCACTAGCATTGAACCGCTTGAGAACATCTTTCGTAGTGCCAGTTTCATTCACTCCACAAAGGAAGCTAACGCCATCACTGAAGATGGGCCAGAAGAAACAGCATAAGTCCTTGTAACGCCCGAAGGAGCTTGCCGCAATTGGGTTGCTATCGATGTTCCTTCTGTTATTCAGTCTTCAAAGTAATGTGTTTGTTTTATTTATCTTTTTCAAAAAACCCCCTTCGTCTCGCCTGAAGCAAAGGGAGACTCATGTAGGGCTTGTTTAATATACTATCATCAATTAATAAAAAATCGTTGTTTCTATCACAACCTTTACGTACTTATACGTTGTCTTTTTCTTTTTATTTTTTAAAAAAAAGAACCCCTAAAAACATTTTCCATTTTTCAATTTCAAAGAGTCTGCATTTTTTCATCTTTCGCTAAAATCAATCATCCATCATATGCAGACTAAGCGCCCATAAACCCGTCGAACACCTTAGCCCTAGGCTCCCTCCCAACTTTGAATTCCCTGTTTACGAAGCGGAAGAGGAAGAGGATGAAGAGATCCCGGATGAGATCAAGCGCCTACTAGAGCAAGAGAGGAAGACCATTCAGGCTCACGAGGAAACGGTGGAGGTTATCAACTTGGGTTCCGAAGAGGAAAAGAAGGAAATAAAGATTGGAGCATTATTGGATGCGTCCGTCAAAGAGAAAATAGTCAAGCTTCTTGAAGAGTATGTGGATATCTTTGCATGGTCATACTAAGATATGCCAAGATTGGATCCTGAGATTGTGGAGCACCACTTACCTCTAAAACCTGAATGTCCGCCACTCAAGCAAAAGTTGAGAAGAACTCGCCCTGACATGGCTCTTAAGATCAAAGAGGAAGTGCAAAAGAAAATTATTGCTGGATTTCTCGTCACCTCAGAATATCCTCAATGGTTGGCCAACATAGTGCCAGTTCCCAAAAAGGATGGTAAAGTCAGGATGTGCATCGACTATCGAGATTTAAATAAGGCTAGTCCAAAGGACGACTTCCCTTTACCTCACATTGACATATTGGTCGACAATACTGCCAAATCCAAGGTTTTCTCCTTCATGGATGGCTTTTCGGGATACAATCAGATTAAAATGGCTGTTGAGGATAGAGAAAAAACGTCTTTCCTTACACCTTGGGGCACCTTCTGCTATCAAGTGATGCCTTTTGGCCTAACAAATGCGGGTGCTACTTACCAAAGGGGCATGACTACTCTCTTTCACGACATGATACACAAAGAAATTGAAGTGTATGTCGACGACATGATTGTCAAATCAGGAACTGAAGAAGAGCATGTCGAGTATTTGTTAAAGATGTTTCAACGCCTGAGAAAATATCGGCTTCGCCTAAACCCCAACAAATGTACATTCGGCGTGAGATCAGGAAAGCTCCTAGGTTTCATTGTCAGTCAAAAAGGTATCGAGGTAGATCCCGATAAGGTCAAAGCTATCAGAGAAATGCCTGCTCCTCAAACTGAGAAGCAAGTAAGGGGATTTGTAGGACGTCTGAACTACATCTCCAGAATCATATCCCATATGACAGCCACTTGTGGGCCTATCTTCAAGCTGCTCCGCAAAAATCAAGAAGTGGTATGGACAGAAAACTGCCAAAAAGCTTTTGACAGCATTATGGAGTACCTGCTAAAACCTCCAATACTTATTCCTCCAGTCGAAGGAAGACCTTTGATCATGTACTTAACTGTATTGGAGGACTCCATGGGTTGTGTCCTCGGACAACAGGACGAGACCGGTAGAAAAGAGCACGCCGTCTACTACCTAAGCAAGAAGTTTACAGACTGCGAGTCCCGATACTCTCTACTTGAAAAGACTTGTTGTGCATTGGCCTGGGCTGCTAGGCGTCTTCGTCATTACATGCTCAATCATACTACTTGGTTGATATCCAAAATGGATCCAATCAAGTACATTTTTGAAAAGCCCGCTTTAACCGGAAGGATCGCCCGTTGGCAGATGCTGCTATCGGAATATGACATCGAATACCACACTCAGAAGGCCATCAAAGCCAGTATTCTTGCCGACCATTTGGCTCATCAACCAATTGAGGATTATCAACCAATCAAGTTTGACTTCCCCGATGAAGAAATCATGTATCTAAAGATGAAGGATTGTGACGAACCACTACCCAGCGAAGGTCCAGATCCCGAATCTAGATGGAAGTTAATCTTTGACGGAGCTGTCAATGTCTATGGCAATGGAATTGGGGCAGTCATCATCACCCCTGAGGGCAAACATCTCCCTTTTGCTGCAAGACTATCATTCGACTGTACAAACAATATGGCAGAGTATGAAGCTTGTATCTTAGGTGTCATACCCCATTTTTTGACTTATATTTTTTATGTGTTTTATTTGTTATTAAAACGTTTATTTATTTTTACCTTTTATTATTTTATTATTGCTATAATATTTTATTTGCATCTTATCATTTTCATTATTAAGCATTACTATTATCATCGTCATTATCCTTAATATTTTTCTTTAATAATATCATTATTGTTTTACTACTATTAGGGTTTTTATTTTTATTAATATATTATTAAGTTATTATCATTTTTTATTATTATTATTATTGTTATTATCTTTTATCATCATTTTCATTATTATTATCATCTACTATTTTCCTTATCATCATCATCATTTGCATTTTTGAATTTTTTTATCATCATTATTATTATTATTATTATTTATTATTGTTTCCCCATTTTTTTACCCTTTTATTTTTAATACAAAAATCAAAAAAAGTGGAGTTCGCAGTGCGAAATCATCTTCGCACTGCGACCTCTGCGAATTTTCTGCAGAATTTTATGCTTTGGTTTATCCTTTTTATTTTCAACTACAATTGTTATTAGTAGCATTATTACTTTTATTATTGCTGTTTTGTGACTGATTTGGTGCAGCAATGCAAGATTTAATGTGTGACATTAAAGGTAAAAGGAAGGAAGGATTTTCTTCCAACCTCTCATGTGATCAAACAAATTGGCTATCCTTGGTCAGCTTTTGTCCCCCCAAATTGACCCATCACCCAACCTAAACTTGCCAGCCAGCTGCTTGATCCCTTTCCTTCCCTTTTTCCCTGCCAAAACCAGTCAATCACAAGTGGTTTTTGTTGTAAAAAAGATGTTTGATGTGCCCTGTTTTGAGTTGGATTTCTCCTCCCACACATAAGCCCACATGCTAATTTTGATTCCCCCAATCTCCCTGTACATGGCAGTACACGTTTTGATTGTTTGACCTTCCAAGATTGCAAGGATTGATCCCAAGAATCATCCCTTTTGCAGCTGCCCTGTTTTACAGTTTTTACCATCATTACCTTCTAGAATCAATGGCATTTGTGGCTGAGATCAGTCAAGACCTTGCCCCTTGGCACAAGGCAGAGCAAATTCTATCCATTATCATTAAATGCAAAGTGTTCTAGCCTGAATTTAGCCCAAATCAGCTAGTGTTTTAGGATATTGTTCATCATTGTTCATCATTACAAGGATTTGCATTTATGCCTATAAAAGGAATGGCAAGGCATAAGGATCACACACATTGAAACCAGTTAAAAACAGACCAATTCAGAGAGCCAACACCCACGAAATTCACATCAAAAATCCCTTGCATTGCAGCACAAAATCAGTTCATCACAAACACTTAGCACTTTGTTCATAACCTTTCACAAAGCAAGCAAGCCACTTCCAATCTTGTTCAAGCATTGCTAGGAGTTCTGTAAGTCTCCTATAATCTTTCTTTTCTATTGTATTTGCTGTTTGCATATCTTGCTTTGTCCAATTTCACTTTGTGAACCAAAAACCCCTTTTGAACCTCAAAAAGGACCTCAAAGGGGCCAAGCTTTAAAACTGTGATTTTTCACCCCTTTTTCTTCTATTTTGTCAAGTTTTTTAACCACCTTTAGGTTCTGAATCTTGCTTAGAAGCAGTTTCTGAACTTCTGTTCAGAAACAGCTTCTGAGTTGAAAAATTCGCATACTTCGCCGAGCAAAGTATTGCTCGCACTGCGAACACACCAGAACCTGACTTCGCAGAGCCAAGTTCTGGTTGCTCTGCGAAGTATATGAAATTCAGAATATGAATCAGGCATCCAAATGTCAAAATTTTTGGGATTCTAGCCCTTGATTCAGAACCTAAAGAGGGTTAAAACCATTTTGGTCCAAATCCAATTCATAATCATGCACAACTTTGAAGATTTCACAAGTTCGTGCGACAAATTTTGAATAACTTGTGAAACAAGTTATGTCCTTTAATACTTTCAAAACCAAGTTTAAGCAACAAGCTAAGTTCGTATATTTCAAAACAAACTTGAACAACCATGTTGTTCATGATTTTCAATCCAAACGCGAACTTAAGCCAAGTTTGCTCTTTCTTTTAAAACCAAGCTCGAATTGAGCCGAACTTGTGAACTTTCCAATTTTTGCATGTTTTATGGTTGTGTTTGCCATTCAAACTTGAACCAAACTTGTTCTTAAGTTTCAATAACTTAAGCAACAAGTAACGTTCATGATTTTTAATAAAATCGAACAACAAATTTGTTCGTGTTTTTCTTTTCTTTTACAACCTTCCTTTTAAAGCTTTGGTTCCCTTTGAGGTTTCTCCGAGTGACAAAACCAAACTTGAATGAAACGGGAATGGCTTGACGTATGTCTCCCCAAACCTCGGTTGCACGAATGCGTGACGTATGTCTCGTCGCTCGGGCAATCGTCATTCCACCCTTGACGCGTCTAGCACGCTAAAACCTTCCCATGGCCCCCTTGTGGCCATTTTTATCCTTTTTTTGGCCCTCGTGGTCAATCCGAACCTTTCGCGCCTTGCGCGTTTATTTTTTAACCTTTTTACGCCTTGCGCGAATTTTTTCGCCTCAGTGCGTTTGTCTTTTGTTTATTTCTTTTAAAATATTCACGCCTTGCGCGAGCTTATCGCCTAGCGTCCATTTTTCACCATTTTAAAACTTTGTACGTCTTCGTATATTTTTCAAACCTTTGTTCAAGTCCGAGTGGAAAACTTTTTCACCAAATCATTTACTTTTATGCATTGTCGTCAGTGGCCAGTTCGGCAACAACCCGAACAGCTGACTTTTATTTTCTTGTCGTCAATGGCCAGTTCGGAAGCAACCCGAACAGTTGACATTTACTTTCATTACACTTTTTCTTTTTTTCAAACTTTTTCACTCGGACGCGATCAAATCTTTTTAAAACTA